>JAUBOD010000819.1:1245583-1262390 GCA_032353885.1 Nothura maculosa | reverse complement strand
ATCAGCACCCTGCTCGGAGCCTGGCCAGCAGCTCGTGGCTGGAAGAGAAAAACACCCAAGATGAGGCAGATGTAAAGCCAAGTTGCAAGGCTGCTTGAAGGACCAAGTACTTTGGTCCTTGCAGAGTGACCTGGTAGCTTCACAGAGCCCAAGTGGAGGGTAGGAAGGAAGAGAGGAGAGGCTGCAGTTAGCAAATGGACTTGGAGCATTCCCAAAGAGGCAGCCCAAGGCCTTGAAGGCAGAACCCTTGTCCCCAGAGACCCAGACTCTTGTAGCTGCCCAGGTAGAGCACTGCTGGGGGGGCAGCCAGGAGAAGTGAGCCTGGTTTGCAGCCTGCACCCCCCTACTCCCTGTTCTGGGCTGAAGGGCCTTTGTACCCCCAGTGCTGAGGGTCCCTCTGGTGCTCCTGGTGCTCATGGCCAGCTCTACCTGCACAGAATCCCTCCAGGCCCCCCTCGGGCTCCCGTGCCAGAAGGGACACATAGTTCTGCTACTAAAAGCAAAAGTGAGAGAAATGGAGGTCTGAGTCTCCCCGTTACCATTGTTTTGTCAAGCCAAGCCATTTTTTCCTGGAGCTCTGGAGCTTTAACGTTGGGGTAAGGCATGCCCACCATGATCACACACCTGCACAGGGCAAGGGAGATGCATTATTTACATGTCCCCTGCTAGAGCACTTTGCCAACAGCAAGATAAACTAGCGAGGTCAGTGCACCCCTGAAAGGCAGCCAGCCCTGCAAACCAAAGGCTGCAATAAAGCACGGCAGTTTGACAAGCACGTACTGGGCTGGAGGCTGCTGCAGGATTCTGGGAGCCAGGACAAGGAGCTGTTATCCAGCACACAAGCCCAACTGCATCAGGACCAGGAGCTGTTATCCAGCACACAAGCCCAGCTGTGGTGCCCTCATGATGACGCTCTGGACAAGTCACCAAGCAGCAGTTCTACCTGACCCAGCAGACTTGGTCCTGTTAGCTTAAGCCTCAGCCAAGGCACGCGCTCCCCAGGGTTTTCTATCCACACAAGTCCCAATCCCTCCATCCTGCTCGGAGTCACAGCACCACCCTTAGAGGGAGCAGCCCTCTTACCTGCCCAGGTCATCAGAGAAGTTGATGCCTTCGCTCATTTTCCCTCCAACTACAGAGAACAGGAGGGCTCCGGTCATCTGGCCTCCCGCGCTGCTGCAGCGCTGCAGGACAGGAACCAACGCATTCAGCCAGGCCTGGGAAGCCTTTGTGCTCCAGAAACACTGACACACGTGGATGAGAACCCCCTTCCCTTCTCAGAGGCTTGTTTCCTTGTTATAAAGGACAATTTTGAGGGAGCTGGGATGCTTCACTCCCAGCAGGCTGCTTACCTTGATGCACTTGGCATATTCCACAAGCACCTGGTCCACCTGGTTGGCCTTCTTAGGCTCCTGAAAGAGCTGTCAAAGGTCAGTGTGTTAGTTACAGCAATAGGAGCAGACTGAAATTTTTAAAAAATGCTTATTCTGTTCTATCAAACACCACAAGTAGGAAGATGGGGTAGGCCACACACAGCCTCCCCACACAGCTTAGCCAGCCCCCTGGAAAAGCCCTGCCTGCCCACGGTGACCAAGGGGAGCAGCAGCAGCACCAAACGTTCCCCTTCCTCTCAGGCTGACTTGCCTGAGTCCATAAGAAGGTAGAGATGCTGCACGTGCTGGGAGGCAGGAAGGTGCCCTGGGCTGCCGCTGTTTAAGAACAGACACAGGGGGCCCCTCCTGCAAGATCTTTTGGGGACACAGGCGAGATCAAACTTCAAATCCCCAACTAATTCCAGGTAATAATTCCTCTTGCTTAGTGAAGCAGTTAGCACTTTCTCTCTCTAGAGAGAGAAAATACACTGAAGAGTATTTCCTGGTATTCGATATTTCAAGTCACTGAAAACTCTGCAGTTAACTGAGCTAATTTTGATAGGCGCTGCATCTTGACAAAAAATCACAGGCTTTCTTTTTTCCCTCTAGTAAAAAGTGCAACATCATTCCTGTCTATGACAGTGAAGAACCCAAAAGACATGTTTCCTTTTGGTTAGCAAGAAGCAACATGAGTTTAACCAGCCAGAATCAAGCCTTCAGTAGGAAAAATAACTGTTAAGTACAAATGTAAGCCAAGACCATTTAACAGTAGCTATTTAAGCCTCTGATTTAAATTAATCCTCCCTTTATAATGTACATATAATCTTGGTGTTATCTCACCACAGCCACTTGCAGAAAGACTTTAACCTCCCCCTCTGATATGATCTGGAGCGTAGGCAGCTGAAAGCCACTCTCGTTACCCTGCAGCAGAGGCTTTGCTAACACTCCATTTGATGGAGACTGCAAGGGCCAAACTAGAGCACATGGGTACTGAAAGGTGTAGCAAGTTGCATGAATGTGGCATAAATCCTTGGGAATGCTAGCCAGGCCCTGCTGGGAATGCTAGCCAGGCCCGACAGCGCACTCTCAGTGTTACAAATATGCAGAAAAGCTGAACTCTAGTGATCCACCAAAAAACAAATATACAGTTTACAAATACACAAACAAAAATGAGCAAACACAACAGGCAGATCTGTGTGCCAGAACACCAGCATCCAGGCTGGGAAACACCTGGGCTGTGAAACACCTTCTGAGCCCTCGTAAGCTCTTCAGCTTCTGGTAAACACAAGTCACACCTGTAGCATCTCTATTTTTTTTTTCCTGGCACATGATCCAAGATCTGTGCAAGACAACCAGGCTGCACAAACTTCACTATCCAACCTTCAAGGACTTGTGTCAGCCAGTGCAAAGATCTCCCATGTGCAGGAACTGCCCCGTCTCTCAGAAGCCTCCCCTGCTCACACAGGGGTCCCTGCTGCCATCTGGCAGGGAGGCAGGAGGGTCAGACACCTCAGTCAAGGGCGCACGGGCAAGGACACAGTTTTCAACTCTGCGCTTTCAAAGCCTGGGAGAAAAATAAGAGGGCCCAACCTCTGTGCACTTACAGAATCTCTAGAAGCGTTTAATCTAACTTAGATCCCAGCTCAGTGATCAGCTGCCCAGGAAGCATCTTTTATTCCTTACTGGAGGGACTGGCTGGATAAACATCCACTCTGCTGTGCAGAACATGAGCAGAGCTCAGTGAGATGCCCGGAATGCAGAGATAACTGTGCAGCTTGTGACGCCCGCCCTTAGCAGAAGCACCAGGCACGCGCCGCGCGCCCGCCCCGGCTGCAGGTACCTTCTTCCTGGCGGCCAGGCGGGCGAGCAGCCCGCTCTGCTCCCAGCGCGCGCACGCCTGCCGCTCGTACTCGTAGCACGGGAAGAAGCACACGACGCCGCCGCGCACCACGTTGCACACGTTGCACAGGATGCGGCCCGTCTCGTCCATCTGCAGGAGACACAGGAGCACAGAGCAGCTGCTGGGCTGGCCCGAGAACACCTCTCCCCTTAGTCCTGCCTTGGAGAAAGGAAAGTTGGGGGAGATGCGCACAGCCTAAGGGAGTTCTCCAGGGAACGCACCATTTCGGGCAGGTTTCTCGTCTGGTAGGTGAATTCCAGCTGCTGGTTGGAAGGGCCACTGCAGAGGATCAAGGGCAAAATGTTTTCTGGAGGAATCACGTGCCCTGGAGACAAAAACGGGCAGCAGGAGTCAGTGTCCCCCTGTGCACACGAAGCAGCGAGCGGGATGTCTGCAGGTGTGTGCAGCGCCTCGAGCCACGCAGGGCCCTGTGTGCCCTGCTGCTGCTGGTGGCTGCTCTCCGAGCCCCGGCACGGGAGCAGGGCCCTGCCCGCCCAGTCAGGCCAGGCCTAAACAGCCATGGCAGCACCCACACCCACGCTGCGAGGTGGCGCTTCCCCCCAACACTCACCGCAGGAGAACTCCACGATCCGCGCAGGGTCCACGCCAGCGCAGCACAGCAGCTGCTCGCGGAAGTCCGACACCTGCGGACACGAGCCAAGGAGAGCTGGAGCAGCAGCATCCCCAGAGAGCTGGCACCGAGCTCCGCATGGGAGCCGCCGGCGGGAGGAAAGGCAGGGCCAGGCGCAGGGCACGGATAGGAGCAGCGGCAGGAGGAAGGGGGTGGGAATCCCGCCGGCTCAGCTGTGGCCGGGGCTGCTGCCGAGCACAGGGCTCATCCGTCTACCCTGGTGATCCCATGGCAGGCACAGCGGCCTGGCCCTGAGCCTGTGTTTTCCCGGCGCTCCAGCCCGGTGTGTGCGGAGCAGCAGGAAGTCCTATCTCATCGCTGGGTGACACAGCCTGTCCCCAAGGCCCTCTGCACCCCGGCTTTGCTCCCTGCTGCTGCCAAGGCCAATTCCCAGGGGGAACCTTCCAGGCAGAACAGGTAGCATCAATGCAGGAGGCAGCTGCTCCTTCAAGACCCACAGGCCTCACTGTGATCCTAGGGCAGGTCCCATGCCTGGAAACCATTCCCTCCTGGCCCATGATGCTCCAGTTAAGAACTCCCTGGGCCCAAGAACCTGTAATCAGATCTTGTAAACAGTGTGTAGAGCACATCTTGGGCTGCAGTTACACCCTCTCCTCTGGGCTGCAGTGTGTGGAACAGCGGTCCTGCGAGCAATGCCACTGTTCACCGAGACCCTGCGCTTTGCACCATCCTTCTCCACTGGTCTCTACAAGAACATGGAGGAGATTTCAGCATGTTCAGAAACAGGAATGGCTGAACTGCATCAATGTAGCTAACTGGAATGTCTGACGCACCCCACAGGAACTGTAGACCAGGGACATGCTCCCTCTTAGGCCTGAAAGAGCAATGGGTAAAGGACTGGAAGATGATGAAATAGATCCTACCACCATGGCAACACTGGAGTCCTAATCTGTCTGAAAGATCCCCTGAGGCAGGGTCCCTTGGGGATCCTTATCCCTTTAGAAGGTTAGAGCAAGTCCCAACCAGCTGTTGGCTCAAGAACCTGCTTCAGCCTGGCTGACAAGGGCAGCCCCACTGTTTTTGCACAGCGAGGCAGGAAAACTGCACCAAGTACACAAGAGGCTGCTGCCTAAGAGAGGATTTGCCCTGCACGTGCCACAGGAAGCGGATAGAGAAGCCGCTGCCTTTCCCTGCTCGCCTGCGATAGCGAGCCCTCGTACGGGCTTCGCGTAGCGTCCATGTCTCACCGGCTGCATGGTGCCCCCAGCAATGACCACAGCCCGGCACTCCTGCACCACCTTGGCAAAGTGGACGGCTGGATTCAGCAACAGGAATTTGAGGCTGCTCTGACCAACAGTGCCTGGAGAAAGGAGAGAGAGAGGAAGCAATTGAGACACACAGTCTGGGATCTGAGGGATACGAGAGATTCCCTTCCTGCCCTGGGCACTTGGGCAGATCCCAGCCTCTCAAAACCAGAGCTTATTATTCAAGCACTGCCAGGAGCAGTGACAGGTAACAGTGACCTGGAAGCTATTTCCTGCTTCCTAACCTTCCCGGAGATGTAAAGATGCATTAAGTTGCAAGACAAAAATCTGCATCTGAAGTGGGAGGAGATCTCTGCAGCCTTTGATTCCTAGCCCCAAAGCTCTTGTAAAGACTCCTGGGGGCTCACGGGAATTCTCACACAGAGCCAGCGGAACCGCAGACCCTGCCGAGCGTGTTGGCTGCAGAGCCTCCTCACCCAGGATCACTGCCATCAGCGAGCACTCTGCTCATGAGTGCTCCCTCACCTCTCCTGAGCTCTCCCACTCCAGTACCTTGCCTGTTGAGAATGACTCTGCCATCCTGGTTTGCATTCGTCAGGGCTGAGAGAAATCCTTCAATCTGCATCAGCGGAGAGGCGGATCGGAGCTGGTCGCTCTCTGCCTCCGCAGGAAGGCTCTGAGGAGCTCCTGGCCAGAAGAGAGAAGGAGCAGGCAACATAAGCCACATTTTCAGAGGCACGGAGGGGAGTAAGCATTAAATATGAGTGGGCCCTTTCCAGGAACATGATACCTGTTCTACACTTGCAGGTAGGGAACTAAGACCCAGTAATGAGAAAACCCAAGTTCTGTTTCATTGCTAATCAAGAAAAGGAAGATTTGGATTTTATAGCTAGAATTGCCAAACAGGCTCAGGTTCCAGAGCCAGCTGATCACTGCACTCAAGCAAGGCTTGAATTTGTGCAGCCTAAACACAGAATCAGATCCTCATTCGGGTTGGAAGGGACTCAGCAGTTCTGATCAAACGTATAGTTGCCTACATTGTCTAGTCAAATACATTTGACAAACACTGCAGGTGCTGCCCTAGACACTTTCCCTCGCTTCTCAGGCCTGTCTTCCTGCTTTGCCCACCCTGACTTGGTGCACAAGGGCGCACACATGGAGCCTGTCAGAACTCACCCTCTTTATCAGACCCCTGCTGGAGGCTCAGAAGAAAGCTCTGCAAACCAGCCAACTTCTCTTTGTTGGTCTTCACAACCGTGGGCGCTCCGTATCGCTCCACAAACCCAAAGAGCTGCCAAGGCAAAGTCAGAGGTGCTCAGAAACCAAGCAGCAGGAGTTGGACAGAATAAAAACAAGCCTGCTAGCCTGCCACAGATAAAGTTTGATAGGCGTTCCCAAAGCAGGCAAATCAGGGCGTGAACACAGCCCAGACCTGCCAGCCTTACTTTTGTCCCCATATTGAATCAAACCCTAACCAAGCCTCTGATGTTGCTTCTTGCAGTGCCCTGAGGCTTACTGGGCTGGCAGCTTTGAGGCAAAGCAGCACAGAATTAGCACCCAGAGCATCACTGACGTGCTGTGTGCTTCTCTGCAGTGTAAGCAAAAGGAAACTAGCAGTGCTTTGGGCAAGCACCGTTTTGTGTGCAAAGTGGGGAGGAGAAGACAGAGTCCCTGCCCAGCTGCTGCATCTTCCGCTTGCAACGCGACGCGCGAGGCAGCACCTGAGCGCTGCAGCGAGCACAGAGCCCAGGTACCCAGGCACAAAGCCCCAAGTACCTTCCTGCTGATGAGGCTCTTCTCACAGTAACGCTGAACCTGTCGGAGGAGGAGAGAGGCATTAATTGGCTTGGAGCATCCCTTCTGTGATCCTGCTGTCCTCAATCCTTCACCAGCAAGGATATCGCTTGCTCTTCTTGCTGAGCTCTTGTGGACAGGTGCCAGGCTCTTTGTGAGTGTTTCTGCCCAAACTCCTCACTGAAAAGGGCATTTGCTTCTGGGGAAGGACCCCCTTGTGGCAAGGTACTGTGGTTAGAGCTTGGAGAGGTGGGTTGCTTGGAGGGTCTGGTTTCCTGCCCCCCTCACCCTTTACAGCCTTGCCTGCCTACAAAGAGCCCCTGCACGTGTTCACTGAGTTGCTTCCCCCTATCCCAAGGCCACCCGCCTGCGTGCACTGCCATCCAGACAGCAGCAGGAGACCTAGGCATGGGAAGCAGGGAGAAGCTGCCAGAAAGCAAGTCCTACCACATGGACCTACACTCTGCTTCCAGCTCTCAGCCAGCCTTCCTGCTAACCCCAGCAAGTCACCACCACTGCCCTCACAGAAGGCGACATTCAACTACCTTGAAGAGGTTGATATTGTCAATCTGGCTCTGGAACAGAAAGTCATTGATGGATTTTAGCACAGTCCCTGAAAAAGAGAGGGTAGAAAATAAGAAATTAGCCCCTGCATCTGCATCCTCTCACTGCCCCCACCCATGTTCCTACTTGGCAGTCAAACACCCCAAGTGTTAACTCTGGTTTTACCTGTTTGTGAAATTGCTTGAGAGTTAGGATTTTGGTTCACGTTACCTGTAAAATACAAAATTGATTCAAGGAAAGCTTACACTGGGTCTGTTTTAAAAAGAAGCAAGAGATGAACAACTGACCTGAAAGGTACATTGTGCCAGCACAGAAACAGGAATTAACTCCATTCCTGGAAAATGCAGCTGTACCGAGAAACCACCAGCCCCTGCTCCGTGTTTCTTTCCCCTCATATTGAAGCTGGAGGCACGTGGGCCAGCAGGGAGGGAGGGAAAGCCCTAGGACAGCTCTGCAGCCAGCCCCAACACACAGAACAGCTGCCACTCGCCCTGTTTTATGTCCTGGAGTTTAACACCCACCTCCCATTTCATTTTTGCAGCCTCAATCTTGAAGCTGAGCACGGGCTGCATTTGCTCGCGAGCGCTTTGTCAGGTGGGGAAGGGAGGGCTGGCAGGAGGAGCAAGGGAGGCAGAGTGGGGCGCTTGATAGAAGGCAACAACCAGGCAGGAGCCTCCTGTCCCAACCAGCTGCGTTTCCCCTGGGTGAGGAGGAAGACTCCTCACTACTCAAGAAAGGTCCTTTCTGCAGAGGAATGTCTGCCATGTGCAGAGGCCTTGCTACCAGGAGATTTATTCTGTGCCATTTTTATTCTGCCCTGATCACCGTCACATCTGCCATGTTCCTCACCCTCCACCTCCATCATTTACTGCTCCTCAGGTGATCAAACCAAAGAGGGGTTCAGGCAGCCACATCCCCGTGGTACAAAAGAAAAGACTGGGAGAAAAAATCACCAGTGTCCAACTTATGTGTGAGCAACAACAGCTCTTTTTCACCTCTGCAGAGCAGGAGCAGGGACACAGTACTCTGAGGAAGCCCCAACTAGCTCCGAGTCTAAACACATCCACAGAGACAGAACATTTTCTTACCTCCCAGCACAGACACAAACTGCTGCAGCAAATAAAGGATCTGTTTAATGTACATCAGGTTCTTTGCCTTTAGACGCTTCCTATGAAATGACAGGTATTAGATCACAAAACCTCTTCAGGGACTAACTCACACACAGCTTCCTAAGCTGCAGAGACAATCATCTGAACTCCCCTTCCTTTTAGGAAGACGGGAGCCAAGAATGACTTCTCCAAGGCTCACTCTCCCTCTGTCACTCTTTATGTGACAGGGTGCAGACCCCTGAATACCCTCACTGAAATCACCTTCCCCTGTAACCCAGGCACTTTTTCCTTATTCCCACCACCGCCTCTCTCCCTACATACTAATTATGGTTTGCTTATTATAACAGCAGTGATGTCCCGAGTCCATGTTGTGCTAATGTTGCACAAATTCAAAGGTATTAGCAGTGAGCACCATAATCAACCACTGCAGGTAGGACAATAGGCAAGATCTGACTGCAGCCAAGAATCCCATGCAGCCTCCTCCTCCTCAGAGCTTACTCAGTACATGAAAGGCTAAGCACTACGAGGCACATGAAAGGCTAGAGCTTTAGAAACAGGGTATCACAAAGCAGGAGTGATTAGAAGGAGATACTGGGAAAGAAAGTGAGAGGAAAGCCAGAATCCTTAGGGTATCCCCCCCTTTCACATCTTAACACCAGCCCCAGGAATCTGACTAAAGATGAGTTCTATACAAAAGCATTAATGCAAATAACTTTGCACTGGGGAAAAAGCAAGAAAAGTCCTACAGATAAGAGAAATAAGCTGTGGCATCCACACCATCTCCCACTGTTCTTGGGCTGTTTTCATCCGAGATCCTCACCTGTATCGTTCCATGTACTGCAGCAGCTGGGAGTGGGCACAGCACAACTACAAGAGCACAGGAAGAACGTGGCGTTAGAGGAGCCCCCAAAAGGGCACTCTGCCAGATTCAGAGCTCAGCCCTGGGTAAGAGGCCAGGACATGACCCACCTGGGCGCCGCTGACCTCGGCGCTGTGGATGCAGGTGATGGTGTCTATGAGGTTGTGGGCCTCGTCAATGATGACGACCTGGTCCTTGAGGCGGATCCCGGCGGCGCTCCTCGTGGCCTCGTGCAGGAGCATCTGATAGGGCAGCACCACCAGCTGCGGGAGAAATGCACCCTGATTCCCAGGCTGCTCCTTACACACATCGAGCGCTCGCAACTCCTCATCCCTGCGGAAGCCAGCCGAGTTATTTGCTCTTATTCCAGTTGGGGAAGGCAGAAAGGGACACGAGGGCATGTGTTTAGAGAGAGGCACTGGGAGGTGAGCTGAATAGAAGTGACTGCCAGCACAATACATGGACGGGGAGCCGGTTCAACCTCAAATAATAACCGTAAGAAAAGCCCAGGAGCACAAGAGCAGACTGCACTCCTAGTCTCCTTTGAAGCACTGAAAGGAAGTCTTCTGGCAGAGAAGCAAGTGAACACGAAGAGCAGTGGAATATGCCAAGATTATTCCGGGGCACCACTACTGCTCCTCGATTACTGGGCTAGGCAGCTACTTCAGAATGCTCAACTCATTCCTGACTTCCAGCCTCCCTGCTAGCTCCAAATGGCTGTTCTTTCCTTCCTGAGTTTTCTCAGCAAAACTAGAGCTGGCAAATGTTCAGATTGCTTATAAACATCCAGAAAACCCACGTGGACACAACCCCGTGCTCTAACATCCCTGCTTGAGCAGAGGGGTAAGACTAGATGATTTCTAGATGTCCCATCTAACCTCAACCATTCTGAGATTCTGTGAAGACTGGGCACCTTAATACTGGAACGGATTTATTCTTGGAGGCCTTGGCACTAGTCCCCCTAAACAGCACCTGCTCCTTACCTGAGCAGCAGGAATGGCGTATCGACTTCCGTAATACGGGCACGCTTTAGTCTCCTTGCCCAAAGCCACCAACTGCTCGATATCTTTCACTTCCACTAGAACTTCATCGCGGAGAAACTGCATTTGGTCATAGGAGTAAAATGGGCACACGGTGCGACTCACACGTCTCTTCTTCCCCTCCATCTCCTCTCCATTGCTTTTCTTCTCTGGCAGTGGAAATGAGAAGAAAGTCACGACCAATATACAAAACAACTACTTTGAATCCTGAGGCAGCCCAGGATCTCAATGGCCTTCTTGGCCACGAGCAGTGGCTGCATCAGGAGGAGTGTGGCCAGCAGGTCAAGGGAGGGGATCTTGTCCCTCTCCTCAGCTCTGGGGAGGCCACACCTGGAGTATTGGGGGCAGTTCTGGGCTCCCCAGGACAAGCGGGACGTGGAGCTTTTGGAGAGGGTCCAGCAGAGGGCAACCAAGGTGATAAAGGGACTGGAACATCTCTTGTATGAGGAAAGACTGAGTTGGGCCTGTTTTCTCTGGAGAAGGCTGACAGGAGATCTGATCAATATGTACAAGTACATGAAGGGGGAATGTAGGGAGGAAGGGGCCAAGCTCTTCTCAGTGGTGGCCAGTGACAAGACAAGGGGTATTGGGTGTAAGCTGCAACACAGGAAGTTCCATCTACATGTGGGGAAGAACTTCTTTCCTGTGAGGGAGGCAGAGCCCTGGCACAGGCTGCCCAGGGAGGCTGTGGATTCTCCTTCTCCAGAGATCTTTCAAACCCTCTTGGATGTGACCCTGTGTGCTCTGGATGTCCCTGCTAGAGCAGGAGGGTTGGACTAGATGATCTCTAGAGGTTCCTTCCAGCCTCAACCATTCGGTGATACTGTAAAATCCTTACAGTTAAACCTCATGGATTTCAAGGCAGGTGTTTCCATGCACTTTTTACCTATCATCTATTTAAAGAGCATTCTGCAGTGACATTCCTATCCCTGCAGTGGTTGCTTCCCCTACCAGTTAGATTTAGATATGCAACGTTTTCCCATATTTCTGCTACTAAGTTGCAGAAACAATTTCCACTGACTGACATAGACCTCTCCCCAAACACACACACGTCTGAGAGGATCTCTCCTATCCTGGAAGGATAAAAACACTAGTGGCCTCCAGCTCTGTTTCTCCATCCACATTTTCAAGCTCATGCTGCTCTCCTGCTCAGGCTGACTGGCAGGGAGCTTTGTCTCTGGACTCTCACGCATATCCGCCTTATCCATGACTGCTTTCCCAGGCTGAGAGCCCTCGTACCCTGTTTGTGCTTCTGCATCTCCATGCAGCGGTCGTTGATGAGCTGGAGAGCCCCCAAGCGGCGCACGTCCTCATTCACACACAGGTTCTTGGGCAGGCAAAGGGAGGAAGCAGGAGGTGGTTAGTTAAAAGACAGTGCCCCCTGTGTTCCCTTTGCTGTAAAATGTAAGGCTTTAAAGGAATCTAAGACTAGATTTCAAAATAGAAAAGTCTGGGGGTCTGATGCCGTGTACTAGCTGCTACAAATATGCTCCAATCCCATTTAAAAATTAACAAGGAGGAAAAATTAGGAGAGTTCCCCTGAGACAGTTCCCTGCTACCCAACAGCTTCTAACGGCTGCTCACAGAAGCAATACCAAGAGAAAGAACAAAGGACCTTCTCAGAGATTCAGAAATATGTATTCTTCCATATCAGAGAGAAGACAGACTCTTGAATTTATGTTGAAGGATAAATGATAAAAACCATAGCTCAGAGAAGGCACATCGCCCAGACCCGAGGCATGACTCATTTCTGCTTTAGTTTTCAGTGGGAGATGCAGGCAGCCCCTGCGATGTCTGGTGACTGTCACATCCACACAGGTCCTAGCAAACCTTTCCCTACGAGGTTAAGGTGCACGCTGGTTCCCCTGCAAACACCCCACGTACCTGCCTGGATCCCAAGGAGACCAGACGTGTGTCTTTCCCGAAAGGACTTTTCTGCACCTCGTGCACAAATTGAGACAGCTGCGAGTGCGTGCGGCTACAGTAGTAAATCTGCAGTGGGGAAAAGTGAGGGGACGATAAGAACAACACGGAAGCCAAATCCCCTTCCGATGGCCACTCCTGCAAGGAGGTGGGCCAGCACCTCAGCCAGGTTTCCTTCCTCGAGCCCTCACAAACACAAGGGAAGGCCTAGAGTTGAGCAGCAGCTTATGCTTGCCCAGATCATCTGGCCTATCCTTCCTGTCAATTCCTGTGCATCTGGGCCTCCGTTTTGGTTGCTTTTTTTCCATTTTTTTGGGAAGGATGCATGGAAGCCATGATGCTGCTCACATGTACACTGATACACTGCTCTCTCTGCCACTGTCTGCCCTCCTCCTCTCACCTTAGTAACATGCTCCTCTTCCACATCATCATCATCATCTTCCTCCAGCCTAGGGAAAGAAAGAAAAGCCCCAAAAGTTTCCACTCAACAGATCGCTGAAAGTTGGTTTAAAATGATATTTGGCAACAAAACAACAATCTCAAAAGAGATGACTATATCATCTTAAGAATGGCTTCAGATCTTAACTCAAGAGAGAAAATAAAAACTGAGCTCATAAGAATACTGCATGATCAAGTCAAGCCTTGTTCTTTAAAAATAAAAATGTAGGGCTGTGTACTTAGCAACTTCAAGACTCAAGACTTTTTTTTTAAATAAATATGATGCTTCTGAGCCCCCAGCATGAGCTAATCTGTGTTATACTGCTCTTTGGCGTGTTTATTTATTTGTTGTTTTTTCCCTTAGAGACAATATGCCACCCTCAAGCTGTTGCATAAAGACAAGCTTCAGGAAGATGTTTGGTTGCCATATAATTCCTCAAAGGCAAAAGCAGTTTAATGTTTGATAACTGCTTCATTTATATGTAGCTTGAGTATTTTGCAATTTGAGGCAGGAGGATCTGTCTTGATAATGACACTAATTAGTAAATTTATGTTTTAAATGGATTTGACTTTTCTTGCTAAAATATGGCTTCTGGATTTCTGCATAAAGCAAGAGGAACAATCACACCTAGAGTGCACATGGTTTTCGTGCTGAAGTTCAGTGTTTAGAAATGTGAACATCTCTCCCTTTAAAATACCAAAAGATGTCAATGTTAATCCTGCAGGAACTTCCTCTCATGCCCCGAGGAACATTTTGTTTTTCTAATATAAAGAATTTGATCTCAAGTCATTTACCCAGCAGCCAGAAGGTTTCTTCAAGGACCTAAGTCTGGGTGAAGGGAGGACATGCTCTGCATTTTAAGATGCACTTTCTCAGAAGACACTTCAGGTCACTGTGCTGTCAACATAAGGAAGATCCAGCCTAACAGAAGCACTTGGAATTGCACGCACTACAACAAATACCCACTCTTCATGGCTCAAACAGAGGAAACTCCAGATCTGCGCACTACACATCCAAACCTCAGATCCAGGAGGACAAATATTCCATTAAAGAATCCCAGAGAGGCACCCACGGAAGCAGTCACACCTAGAAACCCAGTCCTTAAGGGAAGCTGAGCACAATCCAGACAGGAATGTGTTGGTATGGCAGTGCCCATCCTTACCCCGACACCGCTTTCTTCTCCTCATCACTCTCGTATTCATCAAGAATCAGCTCCTCCTCATTGTGATCCAGCTGCTCCAGGACATCTGCTCCTCCTCCCTCCGCAAGCATCTCCTTGCTGAGCTGAAGAAGGCGCTTTGTCTCCTCCTCCTCTGCTCTCTGAAAGGAGCACACGATCCCCTTATTCCTCGTTCAGAGCAAGAGGCAGCACTGACACCACTGGATTTATACCATGGACAGGTCAAAAGACAGCGCAGTCCCTCATGCATAACACAAGGACACAGAACACAGCTGATACCAGTGGCCAAAATTTGCTTGCACACATATACATGAATGGGAAAGAAAACAAACAAGCAAACAAATCAATCTGTGCAAAGGCCTACAAAAATGGTACCAAAACCTCCTAAAAGGGTAAGAAGCACACAATCCAGTACCCTATTCCTTGAAGAGGCCAATAAAAGGACTGGAGTAAACATATGCAAAAAAGGCCCAACCAAGCAAACCTTTCAGGAAATCATGAAGCAGTTTGTCCAAAGTTAGAATAAGTTCAGTATTTGCTTTAAATTGAGGAATACAAGATTTCTTTTGCTGGTTCTCTTCCTAATTCTCTGGTTCCTATTCTAACATAGATCTACCCCTCTACAAAAATTCTGTTGAACTGCTGAAGAACAGTTTTCATGGTTACTTATGTTCTCTTAAAGAAGAGTTCTTATGTCAGTCTGAACACAGCACCCTCCAGCTTCAACAAGTGCTCCTTTAGCATGTTGTTATGAAGAAAAGCAGCAAGCACTACAGAGCAGATACAGAGATTTGAGAAAACAAATGACTTATCTGCTTTATCCCCTTTTATTATGCTCCTCAGTGTTTTTAGAGTCAAAAGTTCTTCATTCAATTTATTTTTTATTTACCATTTACTTCTGAACTTTTGCCATTTCTGCTACATCCTCTTGGCAGGGATTGACCAAACCTGATTGCAGCACATCAAATGGAGCAAATTAAAAACTATAGGCCTGACAGCCTAATAGGTCTGTCTGCTTGGCAACCTAACAGGAATATTTCTGAGAAGTCTGATCCACAAACTTCTGAGAAGTTTTCATTCATCAAAAACCTCTTAGAGTGTTGCAACCATTTAATTCATCTAAATAGAAGAAAAAACAAGTAGAAAAGACCATAGTTGTTCACTGCTGTTGAGCAAAGTACAACCAAAGTCTGATTTGACTTTTTTCTCTTGGTCTTACAATCTTAAATTTAGTCCCAGATCTATAGGTTTTACTCTGGCTATACACAAACAGGATTCATGCATGCTCACAAGAGATTTGATAAATCCCTTTTTCAAGTCTTGAAAAAGACTTGATATAACCAATATAGAAACTTCTAAGCGTTGTAGGACAACTCACTTTTCTCTTTGCTGCATATTTTAACTGCACATTATGGCGAATTTTCTCAAGACGATCTTCTCACTTTTTCCTCCTGATCTGCTCTTCCTAAGATAAAAGGGAAAGCAAAGCAAGGATGAAATGGGTTTAATCCTAAAACTCTGGTATAATTACTTGCTAGTAACCCGGAGATACAAAAATATATAAAAAAAAAAAACAAAAGAGCAAACAATCTACCCAGTCTGAACCAAAACTGTCACTACACAGTCCCTTTCTCCTTGAGTGTGTGCCTAGTGCACATCATTAAGTTTGCAGCAAGGTAGTTTCCTGACTTAGAGCATCCACACACACAGCAATATTCATCCTTTCTAACTGGAACCGAGTTCTCTGGAACAGGACCTCGGCCACAGAAGAGCGCATCCCTTCTATCTCCAGTTACCACCCATGGTGTCGCCCATTCTCATCCTCACACTTGGCTGTTTTCCCCTTCCTCTACAAGGGAGCATTTCCCAACCTTTAGCCTGTGCACTTTATCCTGTTCTTCCTTCTTCTGCACAAACGCAGTAACCCAGTCTGGTTCCCCGGCTGGGCCTTTGCTCTCTGCACAGCCAGACTCATCCAAAGTCCCCTTCCGAAGGGACTCATCCGAGGCCAGCAGCTTTTTCTCCTCCTGCCCATGGTGTCCGAGCGCTAGCAGCCGGGCCTCCTCCAGCTTCTTTTTTTCCTCAAAGTCTCTGAGCCAGGAGAGAGCTCCGCAGATGAGACTTAACGACTTCCCCTGTCAAGGAAAACAAACAGGACAGTCAAGGAAAGCAAACGGGACGGTCACGCACAGCTGGAGCACTGGTGTCACGGGCAGACACAGCAACGCTCCTCCAAAGGAGAGCTGCACGTGGGGACAGCTCCAGCTTAGCAGGATCAAGCCAGGCCTATGTGCACAGGTATGGGAGACTTCACGTGTCCTTATGCAGCATTTCCCTTGTAAACGGCATCTTTCCACCTTTCCCCTTCCACCTCCCTGGGGTGACGCCCAATGTTGATACCACGCAGGGGACCAACCTGGAGCCACTTGTGAAGCACCAGAGCCCCAGGTGCCCTCGGCCCCTCTCCGCAGGCACCATCCCCAGCCCTCGTCTACGTGACCAGCTGCCGGCTCCCGCCGCCTCCCGCCGTCCCCTCCCGGGCTCACCGTGCCCGTGGGGCTCTCGAAGATGCCGACCTGGCCCTTCTCCAGGGCGCCGTAGAGCACCGCCATGAACCGCTCCTGGATGGCGTAGGGCGCGTAGGGGAAGGGGAAGCGCGCAGGGAGCGGCCCCTGCGGCGGCGCCACCGGAGGGCACTCGGAGCGCCCCGGAGCCCGGCGCCCCGCGCCCGCCTCCGTCCCGCCGCCCGCGGCCGCCGCGGCCCCCTCC
>JAUBOD010000819.1:1232150-1245483 GCA_032353885.1 Nothura maculosa | reverse complement strand
GCCCCGCTCGCCCTGGCGGCGCCGCCGCGTCACGGCCCGGCGACGGTGGGCGGCGCCTCGCGGGCGCGCGGCCGTTAGCGGCCGTTAACAGCCGGTACTTTGACCGTTAACGACCGTTAGCGGTCGTTAGCAGCCGTTACTTTGACCGTTAGCGACCGTTACTTTGACCGTTAGCAGCCGTTAGCGACCGTTAGCGGCCATTACTTCGGCCGTTACTTTTGCGGACAAAGCTCCGTCTCGCAGCCGCCCATCCTGCCCACCACTGCTGCCCTCCATCCCGTTTTCTCCCCCGCTCCAGGAGCCCCTCTCCACACCAAACTCCGCCGAAACAGGCTTAGCCCCGCAGCCATGGAGCGCATAAGGACTGGAAATCGGGTTGTGTTGAGAAAAGAGGTTTTATTCAGGCTGGACACACGTACCTAGTAGAAAAAAAGCAATATAAAGAAGGCCTGTGTAACACACAGTCGTTAGGGTAGTAACAAATTCAACTGCAGTAATTCCTAAATGTTACACCGAGCTCTGTATGTTAATACTCTACAAGTAGTATTGAGCTAAAGAGTACTCTATCATATAAAACAGCTATAAAAATTGCAAACAATCTCTAGACTATCATTAATAATCAATTTGTGAAGTGTACTCCATCTGACTAGGGCAGCTAGGGGGTTTTTCTGTGGTTTTTGTTTTGGAGTGGGTTTTTTTTTGGTTAAACAAGGTAAGGCCACATTTTTGCCTGTGTTTTACTGATCTTCCAAGGTGTTTCACACCAGAGAAGACAAATGCTGCCAAATAGGCAGCATTCCAACTCAAAACAGAGTTTGTGTCCATGTTTTCAGGAGCAGGTCACATCCGTTCTGTGTTACTCAGATACCATGTCCTGCAGGTTCTGCACGTAGAGGTAGGAATCCATTGTCGTTTGGAAAAGAGGAGGACAAAAGACAGACTGAGGTCCAGCTCCAGAGTGTCAGGCTCGAAGAACTGGAGATGCCTATTTAAGCACTGTATAAACTTAGTACATTCGTGAAAAATAAGGTGTCAAAAAGAGAATTTCTAAGACTGCTACCATGTCTAACGAGCCAAAGTTTTGAGTCAGAAAAAAATGGATTTTTTATTTTTTTTTTTTAGTTAAAAAGACATTTAAAACCTTGTGTTCCCCTTCCATTCTACCAGACTCACAAATCCCGAATTACCCAGAAACCAGTCCCTGCTCCTCAGGCTGTCAGACATCTCCTCCTAAGCCCCCAGCGCTCAGCTCTGAGTCCTAATTCGCTGCTTATAGACCTCATTATAGTTTCTCATACCACAGGAATTAAACACCCTGCATCCATATCACAGCAGCCCTGTCACCAGCAAGTCCTTCTCCATTGGGATTCTCATCACGCACCCTTTTTCCTATGTCCTCAACACAGCAGAAAACTATTCTGGACTACGGTAGAAGTGTGTGTGAACTGAGCGCTGTCCTACCTACTGCACACTTATGAGGTTTCTTGGCCGCATGGATTTTCAAGTGCACTTTAAGCGTTGAGCTTTTCCGGAAGCTCTTCCCACACTCAGCGCACTCGTAGGGCTTGGCTCCCGCGTGGATCCTCAGGTGCGCGCCGAGGGCTGAGCTGTGCCGGAAGGTTTTCCCACACTCCTCGCACTTGTAGGGCCTCTCCCCACGGTGGATCCTGAGGTGCACGTTGAGGGCCGAGCTCCGTCGGAAGCTGTCCCCGCACTCCACGCAGATGTAGGGCCGCTCCTCGGCGTGCGTGCTCTGGTGCTTGACGAGCGTGGAGTGGTCGCTGCAGCGCCGGCCACACTCGGCGCACTGGTACGGGGTGGGCAGCAGGCTCTCGTGGAACACGGGAAAGGCCTTTCCCACATGGATCCGACGGTGAGTGGTGAGCGCCGAGCTCTGGCTGAAGCCCTTCCCGCACACAGGGCATTTGTAGGGCTTCTCGCCCGTGTGCGTCCTCATGTGGGTCACCAGCGAGGAGCTCTGGCGGAAGGTCTTCCCGCACTCGCTGCACTCATAGGGTTTCTCTCCCGTGTGGATCCTCTGATGCCGAATGATGGCTGAGCTGTCCCGGAAACGCTTCCCACACTCCTGGCACTTGTGAGGCTTCTCTCCTGTGTGGACTCTCCGGTGGATGATGAGAGAAGAGCGGTCACTGAAGCTTTTCTCACACCGCGGGCAACTGAACGGCTTCTCACCCTTGTGGCTTCGCTGATGAACGATGAGGTGCGAGTTCTGGCTGAAGCTTTTCCCACATTCATTGCACTGGTAGTGGCGCTCCCCTGTGTGCGTCCGCTGGTGCCTGATCACATTGGACCTCTGGCTGAAGGTCTTTTCACACTCGCTGCACTGGTAGGGCTTCTCACCAGTGTGGATGCGCTGGTGCTTGATGAGGTCCGAGTTTCGTGTGAAACTCTTCCCACATTCGGAGCAGCTGAAGGGTTTCTCTGCCAGGTGGATCCTCTGATGCTGGCTGAGGTAGGAGCTCCGGCTGAAGCTCTTCCCACATTCAGGACACTCATAGGTTTTCTCTCCCACCTGCTGAACCCAGATGGAGCTGTTCTCGCACACAGCGGGGTCTGGATCATCCCCAGGGAGAATAACCTTGCTGATGTGCGCACTGCCACCATCCTTGCACTCCCAGACCTCTATCCCACAGGGAGCTATTGATCCTTTTGCTCCTTTCCCAAAAGACAGGTCCACCCCATTTTCTGACTCCTGCTTGCAGTCCTGTCTTTGATGGGAGTCCTGAGAGGCATCTCCTGCGAGCCGTGTGGAGGACAGCAGGTGCAGCTCTGCTTTCACAGGACCTTCCTGAAGGAGCTTGCCCTTCTTTGCGTCACTCATGGTCCTCACACCCGCTGGAGTGAGCAGAGGAACTAGCAGTAAATTATCCCCTCTGCTTCTCCGAGAGAGACATCCGAAAAGGGAAAGTGCCAGCGATCTGCTGCTCATCAGTCACTGTTAGCTAGTGCTGTAGGAACCAGGGCCTCTGTATTCTTCTCTGGGCAGAGCGAGGGATCTGAGACTGAGGAACACGGACAGGGAGAAAGGAAGAAAATGTGAAATGAGAATGAGTGGCTACTGTAGCACAGACTGCAAAGAGCATTCTCTGTCATAAAGAGACAGCCACAGGGACAACACCTGTCACTTGCTGGTTCTCAAAGTACCCACTCTCTTCAACAACCTCCAGTATAACTATTTCTCTTCCCATTTCTCTTCCCATTACCTATGACTGCTCTTTTCCCAGTATTCACATGCTTAATCATGTAAGGAACCAGATGACATCACAGGGAAATCTGCATCTTCTAAACAGATTATTTTCCTTCTTTTCAGGCGCAGGGATTTTCCTTCATAAGAAAGCCCTAAGTATTCTACATCAGATTTTATCTAATTTACAAGACAAATAGACCACTGAGCACTAGGATCAACTCTTTTTATTGATGAAGCATGGAAATGAACATATAGACTGAAACATTTAGAGGCTCCTGGTTTTTATTATTTGTATTGGAAATGAATCTTGGAATGTGACAGGTGAGATTAGCTGCATGGAGATTAGCAATGCCTAGAGTTGGCAGTGAACCACTTAGCATGTCCATTTACTCGTGCCAGGTCAGAACATGAGACGAGTACGGTAGGATAAGCCCCTCAGGTTTTGGTTTGGGTGGTTTGTTGACTTAAGGATAAACCACCACAGTGACTACACTGATCTCCAAAGTTCTTTCTACAAAAATTAGCACTGACAACATTTGTAATACAAATAAATGTATCACACTGGCCCAGAGAATGAATCATGAGGCAACTAACTGGCCAACAGAACATTAAACATACATAATCAAAATGAAAAATAGGCACGTTTTAGTTATTTCCATCTTCTGATATTCTAAGCATAGCATTAATGCTGAAAAACATATGGGATTTGATTTCATTTTGGATGTCTTTTGGAAAAGATACTAGATTCCAAAGACTGTGTGTTCATGTTTTGTCTTCATCATATCCTGCCCTATTTATCTTCCTGAAAGTAGAAAAGGAAACAGGGGAAGCAGGATTAGTGCATGTCAAAACACACACCAAATTTTCAGCATTCAGCTCTTTTCTTTCTCAGTCATTCTCTGTGCTGGCCAAACCAATTCCTCACCTTGTGAGCAAGAGCTCTACCCTCTGAGTGTTTAGCTGCTTCTGGCCACCAAGTTGTCTCCCCTCACTCCAAGCAGGAGGTTAAAGCGAAGACAGGGATGGCCGATCCTGATCAGAGGAAAGAAAACAAACATAATAAATAACAATCATAGCAGCAGTGCGGTAAATTGAGATTGCAAGAGAGTCTGGTGTACTCAGGAAATGGAATAAACCTAGACTTAGGAGACCTGGGAAACGAAATAAACCTAGACCAGCGAAAAACAAAGCCCAGACACATGACTGAAGCCCGGCCATAGCACCAAAGTTCTGTCCTTGACCAAGGCTCAGTTCCTCGAGGTGCATCAGCAATCACATCTGAGACCTTGGCAACTCGACTGCACATGACAGGTACTGCTCTGTGTGCAGCAGCCTCTTCTCCCCAGCAGGAGAGGAACTGGGGAAGTGATCCGTGGGAGCAGCCCCACATCTCTGTGCCGGGGCAAGCACAGCCCTACCTGTGCTGACAAACAGGGAACTTTGCCTAAAAGCAGTTACTTCTTTGAGGGCATGGCCGTACACCCCATGGCACCACAGCTCAGATCTGCGAACCAAGGCTTTCATGTTCACTGCCCATTGACGTGCTCCCTTCTCACAAGCAGTTGGATGTTCCTCCTACTCCAATTCCTAACAAAAAAATGCCTCCCACTGAGTTCTATGTGAGAAAATACCAGTTCTTCCAATCATTTTCTCTCATCACTCTCCTTCCTACTGAACAGAGAGCCTGATGCAGTTCTATTCTGGAGATGGAAGAAACATGCCCCTTCCAAACTGCTGTGCTTTCTGAGTCTGTTCAGGGTCCTGTTTATTGCCTTTACCAAGAGGACTTTGTGTGGTTAGTCTCTGCTCAGCCAGGTACTCATAGGTCTGGGAGAGAGAATCTTATTCCATTCACACATTACCACAGCAATGGCCCAAAGGCAGAATTTCCCATCCCTGCACCCCAGAAAAATGGCAATTTGACTGTCTCATTCTAGATTGAATTTACACAGCTGGCAGTGAGCTGGATAAAAACAAACACACACCTTCATATACATGAACAAGATGATTTAGTTTGGTATTTTCGAGAGCCAATATGCAGTCCTATTTTTCAAGAAACTCTTCTCACAGCAGAGCTATGCTCTATGGGAGTCGGTTTTGTAGGATAGAAAGAGATTAAGTCACCTAGGTAGTTTTTGCAGTAAAAGATTTTAAGAAGTTTTTGCAGTAGATTTTAAGATGCTGACAACCCAGTGACTTCCAAGCTCCTAGAAGTGTTCAGCTCAGAGAAAGAAAACACTCAATAATTGCACGTCTGCATATTGACTCTGCAATAGCCCTGTGCCATTTTAGTCACATGGATTCCCACCATGCGACCAGGAACATGGTAATTAAAGAGATGCAAAATCATTAACTGCAGAGTGTTTATGAAAGAAAAGTAACCCACATTCTTTCCTTTCAGAATGATACACTATGAAAACAGAATCTGTTTTTCTAACTTTCAAACAACCCACACAGCCTTCCTTTTTGCAATACTTTAAGTAAATGGTATCTATTTTTTTGCACCACCAACTTACTCACTAAAACAGAGGACTGTCTGTAAGTAGAAGACCCATCTATACCCATGGAGGCCTTACAGGAAGGCAATATAAAAAGCCCTCTTTTTGGTTATTACCAGTTTGTTCACATGATTCTTCCATTCCTGCTATGGAATGGAGACAATAACATGTGTGAGCTTCCAAGGAAGGTATCTCAATGGATCCATACGCCCTTCCAAGGATAGAGGACAGATTTCCAGATGTGTGTACTGTTACTGGGGTAGAAGAAACTCCCTGAAGAAACAGAGAATTGGTTATTTTGGTGACTCTGCCTCCACCTGGAGTCACATCCTTCCTGCTCCCTGCCTTCAGCTCCATAGAATTGAATGGAGGAGGCAGTAGTCAGGGAGCTGGCGAGTGTCCCCCTTGGACAGAAGGACAAAACCATCCTCCTGATCCAGTGCCCACCTGCTGCTTGTCACAGACAGCTCTGAGCAAAGTCACTAGAGCCCTAGTGTGACTGGCATTTAATGCTGACCAACAATTAATGCTGTAAAGATGGAAAGCTGACACAGAAACTGCTTACTACTCACTTATAGACTCAAGGATATTGCAGGACACAGCAGAAAGCACATTGAAACACCACTAACCACCCTCTGTTCTAAGACACCACTGCTGAATGAACAGCCACACTGGGACATGCCAGTCTCCATGGCAAGGACATCCCAATGAGGCCAAGTCCTTCGGAAACATCTTGGCTGATGAGACAACTGATATAATAAGGCCACATGAGGAATGTGAGAGGTGACCTGTTGGCACTGGCAAGATGATGAGCCACTCCAAGCTCCTGAGATGATAGGTAGAGCTTTTCCCCCCAGGGACTGCACTGCCCAAAGAAGGACATTGTCAAGGACAGACAAGGCACTGAGAGCACAAACGCTGGCGAGGCAGAAGCACAAAGCAGTGGACACTGAGCCTGGGAAACCAGATATCCTCTACGGAAGCTGCTGCCATCAGGATTTCTCTGTTTGGGCCAGCCTGTGTGACAAGCACAGTGAGCACAAGGGGTAGCAACAACTTATAAGCAGACTCCACTGCTGCTGAGCTGGACTGTGCCCAAACCCTGACTCATATACGCAGTATCTGTTTTTCTCCCTACTATGGCTTGTTTGGACTACCTGGTTCATATGTCACTTTCTTACCCCCTCCATGTAAAGTTTCTGCCTCTTGGAAGCCTCATTATTTTACTGGAGAATGGGGAAGTGCCACTTTTCTTGAGCATCCAGGGAGCTACTTAGTTCCCTAGGCTTGAGGGTGGAAGACGCAGGATGATATTTTATTCAGTTAAAATGATTAACAATATAATGCCTGAGAAAACAGAAGTTGTGCCCTTCTGTTGCTGGAGGTTGCAGAGGAGAACGCAGGAGCCATGGTCCTCCAGGAAAACAAAGCAAGCTCATACGTGGCCCTCAGAAAAGGCTCCTTGGCCTTGCTTTTCAGGGGGTCAGCCTCCACATCAAGCTTCAGGAAAGCCCCTTTCAGTGCTGCTAGGAAATGACTGTGCCGTGAATGCTCAGAGAGAACCCTCCTTTCCTGTGGCTAAAATGCAAAACAAGACCAAACTTCTGCCCCATGTCTCTTCCTCCCCATTTCTCCTTCCTATAAAATCTTGTGCCAGGTCAGGCCATACTTAGATGGTCCCAGCCAATCCTGGGACCCCCAGTCTCCGTCACTGCACCTTGGCACGACTTACAGGCTGGGTCCCCAGCCATGAACCCAGTTTTCCGCTACACACCTACTGGATCTGCTGGGCCTCAGCAGCAATGGGGCCGCAGAGCAAACGGTGCAGAACCCAGGTGGGAGGGTAGAACAGAACCAGGCCACGTGGTGAGGAGCTTGTGACATCACCCCCGGTGTGGGGACACCGCCGTCCTGCCACCTTCTCCTGGCTGCTCCACGCGGGCATGGCCGGCTGCTGCAGGAGGCGACGCGACGGGGCAGGAGACGGGCACAGGAGAGGCAGCACCGCGCTCACGCTGTGACAGCGCCGCCCGCCCGGCCTTCAGGCTCGGTCAGATCCCGCAGCCGTGGCAGCGAGGGGCCATGTCGGCCACGTGGGCTCTCCTGGTTTTTTCTGGTAAGGGAGAAACGCCTCCGGCTCTCCTGAAAAATGAGGTTGTGAGAAAGGATGGCAGACTCGGCTGCTGTCCACCCTCTCCCTCCCAGAGCACCTCAGCTTTGGTGTTTAAGAACTGAAAGGAAGGGACAAGAGGACCCCTGACCCCCAAATTATGCCCAGCTTATCGCACAGTGTGTAGACAACTGCCTCTGCCTGCAGGCCTCCAAATCATTAAATAGCAGCCAGTATAGGAGGAGGCAGCTGGCAAAATGGACAGAGACAGAGCAAGGAGCAGCAGTCTGGGAGAAAACTGGGCAAAGCGAGGAGACCGGCTGAATGAGAAAATGAAGACTCAGAACAAGAGACTGAGAAAGGCAGAGGTTGGTTCAGCAAAGGCTTGAGACAAGAGACCAGAGACAGCTCACTCAGAAACCAGACATAAGGGCAAGGCAGAGATTTGGATCTGAACCACAAGCTAGGAAGGGAAGGACTAGGTAGATGAAGGGACGAGAAGCAGGAGGGTGCTAGACAGGAGAGAAATGGGAGACAGGCCAGAAAGTGTTAGAACATCATTTTCCTTCTTTCAGCAGTTCTCTGTGGTACTTGGCCAGGTGTCGCATCCTCATCTAATACTGTCTCAGCAGGCTCCGTAACCTCAGTTAATCTTTCAGCAGACACAGAGCTTTGCTTTTCTTTTGGTCCTGCTGCATCTACAGAAGTACAGGTATTAGTAAGGCAAAGGCCTTAGGGGAATTTTTAAATTCATGACTTTTGAAGTTAAAATGTCTTCTTAGGTTAAAAAGACTACTATGGAGGGTACAAAGTCAAACAGAACGCCTACAGCATGCCTGAATTGCATGAGGTTTTTTTTAATGTTGTATTTGTTCCCCCTGTGTATGGGCACGGTAACACAACTCTTTGACTACATGACTTCACTTCTTTCACCAGGGTTGGTTTCTTCAGTCCCAGGATGGACGATGTCTTTTTAATGAGCAGCTAGTCAATATTTTATGTCGCCCTTACTGTGCAGGGTTTGATCCTATCATTTATTTACTCACCTCATCGAAACTCTGCTCTACACAGAATGACTCATTTCCTCACAAACTTTTTCACATACTCTGTATTTTGGTGCTTCATAGCCATTAATTGGCTTACAGTGATTCTGCAAATGGCAAAACAAGGCAGAGGGGGATCAGACTCAAAGCTATCCACTGCTTTTAGAATCTCAGTTTGACAGATCTCAGCCCTCTCAGAATAATGCTAACGTAGTACCTACTTGCTGTCCAAAATATAGCACATACACACTTCAAAGGTGCCTTGGCCTTCCTGTAAGTAGCAACCCACAAGGTTAAAAGAAAAAAAAAATAGTCATTAATACCACTCGGAGAAACTTGGCTTAATTGCTTGCCTAGCAGTGAAGGCAGGAATAAAATCTACTTCATGGAAGAGCATCCATAAGATAACCCATCCTCTTCTAGCATCTTCCTGTCACAACCTTCCAAGCTGTGAAGAATGAGGCAGATGTCCTGAATACCTGCCTAGCCTGAAAAACTTTTATTTCCTGAGAGAGCAGGTCCAATCTCCAACTGTAGGAGCTGAAAGTCCAATTAAAAGAATAGGAGGTTGATATGTCCTGAAAGAATGTATAAAATGCATATGCATAAGCAGTCAAAACTGAGATTGCATTTGAGACTTTTATTCAGGTACATCCAACATCCAGGTATTTGATTTTGCAATCTCTCAAAATGTTCTTTACAGGCAAGAATCTGCAGTAAGTTTGGCCCACATGCTCAGTGAACACTGGCACTACAGAGAGGGCACACACTCTCCATTAGGTGTCCATTGGGGCATCTCTGTTAATTCATGGGTTCTGGACCCACTTGCCTTGAGGAAGGGAATTTGCAAAGACAACATTCTTGAAAGGAAACCAACTCTTGGGTCCAGCCCCCACAGCAGAGGCACATTACCAGTTCCACCCATGCCATCCAAAACCTTCTAGGAATTGAGAATTAAAAAAAGAAAGAATCACCAGAGCTGTGGTCATGTCACCAAAATACTACCTTTTGACAGAAGCAGAGGAGGGAACAGTGTCACCCTCAGGTCTAGCCCCTCATCGTGAGCCAGTTCCAGCATTTCCAGGCTCATGCCTTCCACCCGTTCTGAGTGTGTCATGGTCAGTGTCTCCTCCTCTCTCCCTGCACTTTCTTTCCCAGCAGCGCTCCCAGGTTGGGGCTGCGCAGCCAGCCTGCAGCGACCGGGAACGCCGCTCTCCGAGCACGAGTACCAGCAGTTCTTCCTGTCCCTCCGCGCTGCCCAGCGCGCCAGAGCCGCCTGCCTCATTCGCACCCGCTACGGCTGCCAGAACCCCCTGGTCCGGAGGCTCGATATGTATGAAAACCACGGAGCCATCCCTGAGGGTAAAACTGACCGTAACTCCGGGGGGCAGGCACACAGGGGCACTTGTGCAGCCAGCACTGGCTTAATGGATCAGAGCACAGGGATTCTTGGGAGCTGGTGCGAAGAGAGGGACAGAAGGCAATCCCATGGTCTTCCAAGGGAAGACATCCTCTCATGACTGTCCTCTTGCATCTGCTCATCAACAGCAGCCCCATGTGTCCCTAGCACCATCCTTTCTTGCTGCGGGTCATGCAGATGACAAGGCAACAATGGAGTTTCTCACTGAGCTTCAGGGAGGCACTTGGAGGCCACAGAGTTATCATGGTGGGATGCAGATCACTCCATAACGTGGAGGGGAGGTGTGAAGAACTGGAGTTTATAGCTGAATCTGTTTCATAATTTACCTCTTTCTAGGACGCATTTGCTCAGAAATGCCAGGATTTCCTATCTTCACAAACTTCTGTGCCTTTTCTTTATATCGCTGTACTAGGAAAATGTATTTCATTAAGGTGAGTTATTTAACCATTTCTGAAAGACCATGGTATGCCCAAAGCAAAGGCCAGGCAACAAGGAGAGCTCTGAGAATCAGGAACTGGGAAAACAAAGGGCTAAAGAGAAAGGGAAGCTAGGAGAGAGCCATGGGTAGCCTAGCCTTTCATGGGCAGACTAATTTACAGAGAGGACCTGCAGCCACTTGCCAAAAAGGAAGGAGAACTTTGAGGACTTGAAGAAAATGAACCTCTTGAGAGGTTCATTTAAGCTGCCATTCCCAAGCACGGTGAGACAATCTAGGCTACTGCAGCAGAACAGGTCACCTGTACAGGCTAAAAGAGAAGGAGACTAAGAGGAGCACAGCTAGGAGTTGCAGTGATGTATAGGGAGACACAACAAGGAGAGGAGGTGAAGGTTTCTTTCCTCCTCACGCTGCGCCTGTGAGGAAGACAACATTAGGGAATGGGAAGGAGAATAGTGCAGGAAGCGCTAATCCCACAGAAGAGAGGGATGCCTTTGTGCCTGCTTTCCGTACCTCTCTCAGGGCTATGTTTTCTCCTCCACAGAGAATTCCCTGTGCAGGAGTGAGCAAAGCCAAGCTGGGAAGCGCGCAAGCCTTCAACAACCAGAGCACGCGCAGCGATGCGGCACTGTCCGCAACGGTCCCCAGTCCACAGGCTGCTTTCCCCACACTTCCCAGAGCTGCCCAGCCAGCCCGTGCCATGGAAGCAGCCATGATCTCCCCCTCTTCACCTGAGGGAGCACCACAGTCCAAGAGCAAGCAGCTAAATCCTGACACACACGTCCCAAAGACGCTGGTTAGTGGCCAACCAAGAGGACAGCTGCCTGCCAGCGACCTCCAGGACCTCTTTGTGAGGCTACAGGATAACCACGTGCAGCACTTGCTGCAGACACTGAAGCACTTGATGAGCTTGGGAAAGGCAGTCGAGGAGGAGGAGCTGCAGGCTGCTGCCCTGAAGCTGCTGGTGGCCATGAACCACGTGGATGTGTCCCAGCACTCCGAGATGACCACCGAAACGGGACATGAAAGGAAGAACTGAGCGGCATAGGGGGATTGGTTCTGCAAGTTATCTGGTCACATCCATAGATCTGTATCAGAGGGACTCAGAGGGAACATAGGTTATCAGAACTAGTCAAGGAGTCCTCCTTTCTAGCCCTGCATCATCATCAAGGCTGCTAGTGCTCTCCTAAGCAAAAGTGGGGAAATCAAGAGGTAAAGTCATCTGGTCTAAGTGCAAGGGAAAATCCAGGCATCTGAAAGGGCACTGGTTTGGATTCAATAAGAAAGACACTTTCAGAAATAATTGTATTAAAGCTATTTTATCCTCTTCCACACAAGCTGCTCAGCTCCTGTTGTTTAATCTATTTCTGGACAAGGTAACAGGGAGAAAAGTCATTTTGACTATTACAGGCTTGATCAGCCACCACCAACTCTATGACCTGTGCAGACAACTGGGGTTTGGTGATACAGTGCTAATTGCAAGGGGCAATTCTGGCCCTTCTTCACCAAGTACTGAAGTTTCTGCTCTAAGGCACGAGCAGAATTATCTTCTTTGAAAAATAAATATATACATAAAAGCTGAATTAAACCAGGGGAATGTGGAAGGCTTTACCCTGCAAGGAAACTGCTGATGTGGCGTTCTCCTTGCACTGCTGTTTGTACATGGCTGTCATTTACTTCTGAAAGAGATGATACGAAACACACAGGATAAGCATTTGTAGTAAGGCACGCCTCAGAAAATAAGTAACTGAGGGTGATTTATGGGACCTTGAGCTCCAGTGCCGTTCCTTATGTAAACACTGGATGTGTCGGTCAGCAGAACTCTACAAAGACACCTCGTGCCAGCACCAGCTGCAAGGAGCGTGTGGAAACTCTTAGGGAACCTGCTCTGATCTTCTCAATTTGCATGCAGAAGAGTTTTGAGCTCCCTCAAAGCTGCTCTCCACTAGATTAGTTTTAGCTTTTGAGAGATCCCCATCCAAGCCAGACTGCTCCATTTGTCTTTCTTCCCACTGCTTTCTCCATAAACTATTGCCCCGAGGGCTGTGAAGGGAAGGAAACCAGACAGCCCTCCTGGGGCTCATACCACACCAAGCATCTCCAGGGGAGAGGTCTGGACACCCAGGTTCCCTTCATGAGGTTTAGAAGAGAAGCAAAAAGTGCTTAGCGGGAAATAGACTCTCATCTTACATCCACTGGGGGAACTCCTTATAGGAAGGGCATCTTTCACATCTACAACCGTGTGTGTGTGTGAATGCGCGGGTGCCCCGTGCTCTGGGTGTCCCTGCTGGAGCAGAGGGGTTAGACTACATGATCCCAAGAGGTCCTTTCCAACATCAACCATTCTGTTATCCTGTGCGCAAAGAGTCCAAGATGGATAACACGGTACCTACCATGTCTCCTGTCAGAAACGCTGTGTTCCCAGCCTGCAAGAAGGACTAACGTTGGAGCGTGCACCGTTTACACAAAAACACACCAAATACACCCATATATCAACGGGGCAACAAAGGGGACCGCCCGTTTCAAAGCGATCCCGCGGTTTCCCGGCTGCAGACGCGGGCTGGAGCAGCGAGGCCAGCACAGCCCGACACTGGGACACGCACCCAGCTCCATTCCCG
>JAUBOD010000819.1:1220878-1232095 GCA_032353885.1 Nothura maculosa | reverse complement strand
CCGCAGCCCCCGCCCGGCGGCCACACGGGGATGGAGGGAGCGCCCGGGCGGCCCTGGGCTCGGGCGGCCCTCGGGGAGGGAGCCCCGGGGAGCCCCTCGGGGAAAGGGAGCCCGGACACCCCTCATGTGGCCCTCGGGGAAAGGAGCCCCGGGGAGCCCCTCGGGAAAAGGGGCCCCAGGGAGCACCTCAGGGAATGGGAGCCCCGGAGACCCCCTCAGGGGAAGGGAAGCCTGGGGACCCCCTCATGTGGCCCTGGGGGAAAGCAGCCCTAGGGAGCCCCTCGGGGGATGGGAGCCTCAGGGACCCCTCATGTCGCCCTCGGGGGAAGAGAGCCCTGGGGACCCCCTCGTGTGGCCCTCAGGGGAAGGGAGCCCAGGGACCCCCTCATGTAGCTGTTGAAGAGGGAGCCCCAGGGACCCCCTCGGGGGAAAGGGAGTCCCGGGGAGCCCCTTGTGTAGCCCTTGGGAAAGGGAGCCTCAGGGACCCCCTCGTGTGGCCCTCAAGGAGGGAGCCCTGGGGACCCCCTCCTCGCTGCCTTTCCTGGGCAGAGGGTCCCCCAAGTCCCCCCCTGCCAGGGAGGCTGCGCACGGGCAAGCCCCGTGTACCCTCGCCCTTGTGGCGCAGGGGCCAGGGGAGAGCGGGTCTGGTGGTCGTCGGAGCGCGGCCCCTGTGCCAAGGAGCGCACAGCTGTGGTAACGCACACCTGGGGGACATAGGGTCTGCATGGAAAGCGAGTTATGAAGGGCAGGATGATCCCTTGCTAGCCGTGATGATCAGCACTGCACGCTGAGGCTCCTCGCGGAGTCTGCCCCGTGGTTTATGAGCCTGCGTGTGGTTATCAGCTGTGGGCCCTGTGCTGCAATCTGCTGAGCTGTCTGCTGTCCTACCCAGCACCTGCCTGCTGCTCCTGAGGGGCACATTTCCATGGGTATCCTGTATCCATGAGTATCCCGTACCCAAGCACCTTGGATGTCACGCACAACTGCCCGCTGAATTTCACATAGTACCAGGGCTTTGGCAAAATGTCTTTGATCAGCTTAAATGCTCCTGAAAAAATCTCAGTTCTTAAACTCAAAGTAAGGATGTGATGGTCCTGTTCATGTGGATATGGCCTGTTGCGTTGCCCTATAAACCCAACTTCGGATGCAACTGGTTGCACTGCGTCACTGGCAGCTGCATCTCAGCACCCTGGTACAGCAGGTCCCTCCCACAGAGCTTCCCAGGACGGATGCAGCGACCTGCAGCCTGCATGAAAGCAAGGATGGGAAAACGCAGCGCGGCTTCCCTGCTCCTTAGCCCTCCAGGTTCCCCCTCCTTCCCATAGATGCCCGTGTCCATGACCACAGATGCTGGTGTCCACGACTGAGCATTAGTGTTCAATAAACCTGGTCCCCAAGGAAGGGATTTCACACTCTTTTGGACAAAGGAGATTCCCGCATCTTCTCAACACCTTTTCTGACAGCAGTCCCTGAGGGTGCGAATATCCACCGATCCCAGCAGACCTGTATTCACCAGTCCCTGTTTGGCAAGGCAGATTGGTGACATCTTTATAACATTCCTGCTCTCCATTCCCTGCAGCAGCAATAGCTGGTTACATCAGGCAGAGCTGCTCTACACGGGACATTCAGCAACAGCTAATACAGTGATTTCTAGAAAGCGCCTTTTGTGGTGCATTAGGCTCTTGCAGGGGTTTAGATGTCTCTGCTTTCCTTAGCTATTTTCTCTGCATTGTGAGACACGCGTGGCTGAGAAAAGTGAAGATAGCATCAGACAACAGCAAATGGCTTTTCTCCTGTTCCTGCTACGCTTATCACAAGTCAGGTCTTACAGTATTTTCTCCAACTCAGAGGCAAAGGCTATTAATTCAGATAAAAGTGTATTACAGTTATCAACTGCAGTGATTTTCTGTCTGCCTGAAGGTTAACAGCAACAGTAACTGTATTACAGTATACTAATGGAGTAGAAAAAACTTTTGAAAAGGGAAACTACCTTTCCCTTATGTTTAAACCTATGCAGGTTTAAACCTATTCAGGTTTAAACATAAAGGAAGCTGGAATTGAGGGGAAAAAAAGGTTAACAAGTTTTTGCTTTTTCTTTAATGAACAAAGATGTCCTGGCCAGTCTTCTCAGACTGTATTTCATAAGGACTCCTGAATACACGTCCTCTAACCTTCCATTTCCTTTTCTGAATCTCAATAGTAATAGGCTCACCGTTTTCTGATTTCCTTGGTGATGATCATCTTTGGAAGACTCACACATCTTAAGAGTATCTTCCATCAGTGAAGGACTCAAGTCCTAAAAAAATCTTCTCTAATAATTACAAGGTTAGAAAAATACAGCATGTGTCTGAAAACAGCACCTTAGGTAAGCCTGAAAACTCAAACATGAAAACTAAACTGCCAATGAATCCACCTTCACTAGCAAATTTCTGCCAGTATTTTCAAACTGCAATTTCAGTTTTTCAAACCAAACTGAAACTGAGTCGATCATTCCAGCTGCCTGTGAAATGGACTGTTTTGTGGCTAAAGTTGCCTTCAAATGGCTGGAAATCGTACTTATTTGTTTGCCCATTAGGCTCAGTTTTTCAAAGCAGACCAGATCTGAGTTTCTAATTTACAGGTAGCATATTACTTCAGAGGCATTTAGGAAACCAGAAGATGTCTTGGAGAGACAACAAGGAACTCTGGTTTCTTTGCAGGTAACTTTCAAAGAAAACAAAACATTTGAACATTCCAAAAAACACAGCAAAGTGTCTCTCAAAGACATTCCTCTTTCCTAGAGCAATATTTTGAGAGTTGAGGAAAAGAGGTGTTTTTTTTTCCACTTACATTTGCATAGTAGAAGAGCTTCATTCCTTTCACAAATAACAAAAAAGTAAATCTCTGGCTTGCCTAGGTCTGTGTTGAAAGCTTGCTGCGGCAATCATGTTCTACTGCTCAGTGATCATGAATCTCTGATTACAGAGGTGTCACTTGACATCTAGACTGCAGTTACTCATTCAGAACAACCAAATGGATGACATTAAAGTCATACAGGGAAAAAAAATAGTGTTAAAAGGCGACCTGTGAATAGGAAAGCAGTAACCCCATGATCCACAGTCAAGTGTAGGTCTAACTTGCAGAATTAATGATGTCTTCTTCAATTTTAAGATAAGGATGAAAAGCAGTTCGTCTTAAATCCAAAGGTCCATCTAGTCTGTGTCTTCTCTAGCAGTGGTCAGGAGGCTGTTTATGTAAAGAATATAATGCCTGAAGGTCACACTGAACTGTTCTCTGTCTTTGTAGTGAGGACATGGTCACTCCTCATGTGGACTCATCAGGATTTGGCCAGACTGAGGCCTTTCTGCTCTGCCCATTCCCACCTGTCCTCAGTGGGGATCCCTGTCCTCATCCCCCTCGTCAGCTTCGACCATCAGGTGAAACAAGTATCTTGAGGGAGATCTTACTGGTGATGTCTGAGTGCCCACTGCTGTGTATTGGTTGCATTAGCACATCTGAAAATGAACAGACTTAATAAATCTTACTTGACACAATAGAAGGTAACTTTTAGCTGTTCTTTAAGCCTTTGAACCATATCTTTAAAAAACTCAAAACTCAGGAGCTTCCAAACATAGCAATTTAAAATGCTGCCTGAGTGGTTTTCATGTTCCTTGACAAGCAGACATGAAGGAGAGCTTATTTGAGGGAAAGTGAGTGCAAGTGTAGTACAGTAGATGAGCAAAGTAGAAGTACCAGCTGGCCTCTCTGCCCCAGTTTCCCTTGAGTCTGATCCTCTCAGACTAGTTCTCACCAATCCTCTTAATAATAGCATATGCATCACACCTACCTTTACCATTTTTAAACAGAAAACCAAATTGCCTTGTGACTTTGGATATGGTTCTTACAAAAAAACAGATAAAATATCATTAAGTGCTTCAACTGCATGCAACTTTTCTTTGAGGAACTCCTGAAAGCCTACTCATTCCGGCTGATCTCAAAGATTTCTCAGACTTTATTTTCACAGGGTAATTCTGCAGGTTTCATCTCCATATTCTTATCTCCCCAAAGTTTGTCCTTCAGCAGCAGTCTGTACTCTGAAGGAATAAGAAGCCACCTCCTTAACAGTCAGAGCTTTGTGAGTCCGTGCAGGGTCCTTTGTATGCAGACTGCATCTCCTTGCCCTTTAGTATCCTTGTTCACCATGAAATAATATGACTTTTGTCGAGCTTCATCCCTATTTATAGGCACGCAGATCAGTTCCATAGTACCAAGTCTGGTTCTCAGCCACCTCTTAAAATGAAAGGAAATGGACTGTGTTTTAAAGGCAGCCTTTTCAAGTTCAGCAGAAGAACTTGGATTCAATCATCTAGTAGATTTTTAAAGAAATCTTAAGTATCTTAATTCCATAGAACCATTCATTCCTAAGTATTTGGAACTGGATGTTCCACAGCAGAATTCTTCCCCATTGTACCTTGCAAATGGCTGAAAATCCTGTCCTTTGCACCTTGGCTCATTACTTGGACCCTGCTGTCCTGCCCCTGGCAAATGCATTTATGCTGTGCACTATAACATGCTCTGATTCTAGAGTCCCAATAACACAACCACAGGGAAATACCAATAATAATCCAACACTGCTATGGAGTTTCTGCCAGAAAAGCAGAGCGTGAATGTTTCTAAACATATTTCAGCCCATGGCTGTAATGTGTCTTGATCTATCTGCAGGAATTCTCTTCTTTTCTAGGTTGATACTTTGAACAAACGGCCCTTTCTTACAATTTCACTTATCTCCAAGTTGGTATGTAGCTGCTCCATGTACATATCTTGTGCTTTCCATTTGGATGTGCTGTACCCCTAGGAGCCTGCTGAACTCTCTAAAGGATATCAGCTTTCAATGCACTTTGCACTGCTATTCTGTTACCACCAAAGAACAGCCCATTCTCTACAGCAAACTCCTGTTGGAGTTGGTAATATGAGCTTGCCATGTAATTCCCAATTTCTTTACAGTGACAGCCTTAATGCCTTTTTTTTATAATCTCTCATTTTTTTTTACTGTGCCTCTGCAAACCTATTCCATGTTGCAGAGACCAAGCAATTCCCTTTCCTCATATTTATGGGCACTGTATTTCTGTGTTCCTTTTTCTTTCATAAGTCATGTTTTCAAACGCAATGTTGAGGCTTTGTTTCCAGCAGCTATAACAAACTAAATATATACCAGAGAATATAAGGACCAGGGCAAGGATAAATCTCTGTGTTTAACTTGCTCAGACCTGTTCTCACTGCTCCTTGGAAGGAGGCAATGTCATCATCTTTACAGCCCTCTTGATCACTTCATCCTTGGCACTGGCAGGGAATTAAGGCCCAGGGATCAGATGCAAGCACTACATAGGGAAACCAGGGAAGGGGGAGAACTGATGCCAGAGGACAGGCAGTGTTTGACAGGGAAAAGTACTGGGCATGGAGGAGAAAGACGTGATGGCTGGAGGAGAAAGAGGAGGTCCAGAGGCCCTGGGATGAACAGAGCAGCGCCAGGGCTGTAAGTGGGGAAGCACAAGCTGTGGAAGGAGTCCCAAGGAGCCAGGAAACACAAACCAGATCTCTGTGGCTGCCCCAGCAAGAGCAGGGATCCCCGTGCAAGAGCAGCAGGCTGCTCCCAAAGGGTTCTCCCTGCTGACTCTCTGCATGATTTGTTGCCCTTGGGCACTTTGCAGGCAGCTGTTTCCACAGCTTAGGCGTTTTGTGCAGTATAACCCTGTCCATCCTTCCTGGGGACAGGCAGAGGCAGGGGCGTTAAATGTGCTCCTCAGAGGATTCACCCCACTCTGGGTCTTTCACCTCAAACCCTCCCTTCCTTCTGCAGTGCAAACATTTTCTCTTGGTTCTTTTAAGCTGAGACTACTACACAGCAAACTCTGGAAATTTTGTCCTCAGGCCCCCCACATAGGTTGCACAGAAGCATAATCTTCTCACCTAAAGGCAGAAATTCTAGTGTAAAAATGCAGGATTTCAGACACAAAGCACTGAAGGAAAACCTTACATCTCACAAGAAAAAAAAATCCCAAAATACAGAAGTACTTTATTTCCATCCAACACCCCTAGCTGCTTTTAATGGGTTTTCCTTTCCTTCAACCAGATCTCCCTCCAATATATAACCTCATATAGGGAAATGCTGGCACCTCTAGAATTAATGTATTGCCACAGATCGAAGAGAATGACCAATATGGGAACAAGTAGGATTAGAGAAAATGTGAAGGCTGAATCCATCTGAGAGCTGGATTATTCTTTTTGAGACAAGCAATCATGAATACGGTTGCATACTCAGAAACACATTGCTTAATCACTACAAGCTGAATAAGACAAGGCAGGCACTTGTGCCTCAGCTCTAAAAACCAATAATTTTGCTGCTTTGGAGAGCATCAGTGTATGAGAGAGGTTCTATCCTAGATGTTTGCAGAAGGTAATACAGCTACCACAGCAAGGTGTTAGAGCTCCTGAATCTAAAGCATCTAACCAACCATTTTCTCTGCTCAGGGGAGGAGTAATGTGGATGGAGAGCAAACACACCTAAATGGTCCAGGTCTTCATTGCTCCTGGTCCAAAGCAACCTCATTTGGGGAACCTGGATAAAATCAGGAAGGCTCCCAGGTCTGCAAGGATTGTTCCCCTGACCCGTTTCATTTCCTGCCACGCACTGGGGTTTCTGGGGTCTGTAAATGTCTATGCAGTGCCTGATTGTATAGCAATGCTCTATGGGTCCATTCCAGCCTCCGAGGTAAAAAGGTGGTATCTCCAGCACTGCTTTACCCTGACCTTTGCTTTGAAACCACCCGTTCTACGTGACGTAGCAGGCCAGTTAAGCCCTTTAGAAACAATATAGTTAGTATCAATGTAATGATTTGAAGCAATATTAGTAGGATTGGGTGCCAGATTAAATGTTGTGACCTTGTTGTTGTGATGACTATCCTCAGAACACTTCCCATCAAGAATTCTGTGAATGGTTTTTAAGTACTGCAAGCAGTATTTTAAAGCTGATACTTTATCAAGTTCAATAGTTAACCTAGTAGTTGCTCTCTTAATGTAATAAATTAAACCTCATGCATAGCTTGGTAAGACATTAATTATTTCACTGTCTTGGAACTAATACTTAAGTGTAGGGAGTTTACAGATATATTTGACAATATAGCCCTATAAATTCCTAAGGTGAAAGTGGAATGAATCATTTTATTTTCTCATTAACCCTTTAGGTGTGTGTTATGTATAGTATTGAATCCAGGTTGAACATAAAACTAAAGAAGACAAAATCTCCCCTTCCTGAAACACGTAAGTAAAGACCTAAAGTCCATTGTACAGGTGGGAAAGCACAGCTAAAATTTGTGCCATAATTTCCTGTGTGTGATACGGCCTTCCAGGAGGAATCTCTTGACAGTCTCCAAATTGATGTGTTTGGTAAGTTCCATCCTTGTAATTAAAAACATAGCCACAATTTTGTGTTCTCAGTCCTGCAGATATAGAGCCAGCTTTGCCTTTTCCATGCCAGCAGCAGGTGGAGGACGCATCTTTTTCTCCTTCTGTTTAGTACCTGTGACATAATGTCACTCACGTCCTGCTCACGTCTCAAAATACGTCTCCTCATAATCCTGCTGCATTTCTAGGGGGAATGTTGGTATAAATCCTGTTTGTTACCAACCCTATTCCAAGTTTTTGTCTTTGCAAAACCAAAGGCACAGCTGGACCCTAGAGATCGTCTGCATCCCAAGTTCTGACTGTGCTGTGCTGAGATTACTTAAAGCTGAGATTACTTAAAGCAAGATCTGTTGCTTAGTCAGGGACTCCACTGACTTTTTATCTGCATTTGGGCTTCATCCAACTCTGCAACATTTGATGGAAAGTTTAGTAGGATTCAAGGTCCTTTCCAGCCACACTGAGCTTCTTTGCAATTGGTATTCAGTTTATGAAGACTGGGATTCTAATTTTATGTTATAATCCTTCTAAAACTCTTTCCCAAATCCCTTTTCTTTCATTAAGAATAACATCCAGTTCAGCACTCCCCAGTGGTAAAATTTAATTCTTGTTCACAACTTGCCCTGAGCCCAATCGATGCCTTGTGAGCCGTTTGGGTCTGGTTTACTCCCGTTTCATTTAGTTAGATTAAACCTTGCCGTTAGTATGGTCATTTTCTCTACTTTTATTATAGAACTCATCGAATACAATAGAGGAATTACAGTTCCTGTTGGGATTCTGTGATCACAGGGGTCTTACATTACTGTTCATTCAATTATTGCAATAATTTTAGTGTAAGGTTTTAGAAGAGCTTTAATAAGGTCTGCCGTATCTCCCATGCAAGCAGGGCTGGCAGCTTTAGGGAGCATTTTATCTGCATAATATGAAATGTTTTTTCCCCCAAGCCTGAAGAATATTCCTGGCACATAGCACCTGTCATTCCTGCACAATGGCATTTACTCAGTTATTTGAAGCACAGCATTGTCTGTAATGCGAAACTACAGAGTTCTTTCCAACTTACAGGGTGCATCTCTTGTCTTTCAGGGCAGTTTATAATCTTAAACCACCAAAGAGAGACATATAAGTTGATGGAAAAAAATAGCATTGCAGCCCTGCAGTGTTCCAACTCTTATTTGTATATACTCTGGCATTCTCATTTTCTCCTCATAGTTATTCCACAGCCTGTCTTTGATGGTTTACTGCCTGCTGGGTAATGGATCTCGTCTAATCAATTTTAGATTATTTTTCTCCATATTTACTCATGTATTCCTTTACAGTCCCTTTAAACCAAAATCAATTTTGCTTTTGCCTCAGCTAGACATCCTGGCTGTGCAAAGCTGGATTCTTGAAATTCGTTCCTGGAATCCAAATTAGAATCTGCTCCGTATTAATCCTGGCCTTAACCAGAGCAGCAAATATACCTTCAGTTCTTTAAAGCACCTGGTCATGGCACTTTGCAAGCGTCTGTGAATAAGTTCACAACTGCTATGTCTGCACTGATATCCCAAACAACTCGGGCTCAGGTTTATAGTCCAAGCCCCCTTAGTCAGGGTGCTCAGCCCATCCCCAGGTGCTCTTCCAGTGCCAAGAATTTGGTGCCTGATTAACATGAGCAGTGCTATACTAAGCCCAGCCACGATTGCTTATCAGTGTCTTGCTGTGTCCATTATGCACATATCCCCACCCTGCCTTTTCATCACACTGAACAAGGGGAACGCATCGTTTGCTGACGATTGACGTTTATTCCTCAGAAAGGGCACAGTGCCCTTCGCTGCAGTGTGTCCTATTTAATCAGCTCCCGATTCACAGTCCTATATGCTCTGCCACAGGGAGGTAGCAGCCTGGACAGCTCCGGGTACACACATGCTGCTGATCGGATTTTCCCTTCATCCATGAAACACTCTGGTTCACAGAATGTAAAGCAGAAAAGGAACAGGGCAAAAAAGGGAGGAAAGGGACCCTGGATTGTGGGGGACCAGGGGAATCCCTTCCTCTTGCAGAAGAAGGGGAGAAGGATACGTTTACTGTTTTTACGGATGAGGAATTTATTCTGAAAGGGAAGCCTGTGCAGAGATGCGCAGCACATTATATTCATGGGCTGCCTTCACTGTGTTTTAACAGGGTTTTTCTCTCTGAATGTGTAATGGAGATTGTACTGACTGATGGGAAATAATAAAGTCAGGCTTTCAGCTCCAGAGCACAAACACACTATAATTACCAACAACTATCTAGAGAATGGCAAGTGCTTTATGTGAATTAAATATATAACTATATCCCAGCTAGCATTATTGCATACAAAATACCTCCTGGTATCATAGAAATACATCTAGAGAAATATTTATTGTCATCCCTAGGGTTTCAGGAAGGCTTCTGGGGAGCAGTGTTCACAACAGGTTTGCTACCTAGAAATAAAAACAAAGGGCCTGAGCTCTGCCATTTTTTTCCCCCTTTTTGCATATACAGAACTACCATCCATGACACTGAGCTCTCTCCCTCCACTCTGTCTGCTGTTAGTATGGTCTCTTCCTGCCTTGCTTTGCTTCCTTGCTCCACTAAAACTGCTGCCCCTGCTCCCTGCTTCTCAGGGGCCTCATTTTACTCATGTCTCCTTTGCCTCCTAATGGCACTAAATATTCTCATTTATGGCTTCCTTGTATTTTTGATCTTTGGGTTTTGCAAATGGATCTTAGTTCCCTTCAAGCTTTTCTGGTCACTCGGTGGCTTCTTCTGAGTCAGCCTTCCCATCTCTCAACACTGGACTGTGGAGAAAATTAAGAGGTGCTTTAACATGCTCTCCATTTCCTAATAGAGTATGGAAAGGATGGGAGCTGACCCTGTGGAAACTGCCCAGGCCAAGTGGAAAGCTGCTGTCACAGACATTAGGAGAGGAAAAGATGGGCAGTTTTACAGCAGCCAGGGACACTCAGGAAGGCTCTCTGGAATATAACAAAATTCTGTAGGGTGCATTGACCATTGGGAGCCCTCAGTGAGCTTGCTGCTCATGCAAACCAAAAATGTAAAGAGGCTGTAGACAGGTTTGGAGGGGAGTATGAAAGACTGGAAGCTAAATCTTGGTCCAGGCTCCCTACAAGTATCTGCAAGGTGATATGATCCTTCCCTTGGCCGGTTTGATCCATGAAATGGGTATGTGCAGTATCTTCACAGCAGCTCTGTTTTTCAGTGACTTGATGTTTTCTTTTTTTCCTTCCGTATTATGGAAAAGCTGATCCTGTCCTCTCCAGTAGAACTTCCTATGTGTACAGCTATTGTAGTCTTGCAGAACAGCTCCTCCAGCATTCACTGCTGGAGGCTGCCTCTCCTCCTGGAGGTGCCCTGAGAAGAATCCTGTGGGTAACCAGTGCTGACATAAAATAGGCGTTTTTTGTGTGTGTGTCAGCAAAGAAAGTTGAATTTAGCACTAAAAAGCCCAATAATAACACAATTATGAAAATCAAGTTCATACTTAAGATAGCTCTTCCCCAAAAAAATTTCTCAATCCTTCTTCTTTGTATTTACAGCTCTTTCAGCCAGAGGCAAGAGATAATACTTTAAGGTGGTTTCCAACTTACATATGGAGTCTCACTCATGGGACATGGTAATGTGCACATACCTGAGTGAATTGCATTCCCATATTAGACGAGCGCCTTTTCTTGAGGGTACAAGTTTTTAGGAAAAAAACAGGAGAAAAACATAAAAAAGAATAAGTTTAACATAAGGTCTTAAATATTACGAGCTTCTGAA
>JAUBOD010000819.1:1182411-1196956 GCA_032353885.1 Nothura maculosa | reverse complement strand
CAAGTGTGAACAGATCTTGAGTAGAAGTGTCTGTCCTGAGGGACTCTGGGTCTTAAGGACAGACAATTAAAGAAGTATACCATCTATGAAATGAGGTTGTAGTTAAGTAGAAGTAAAGGGGATAAGGCAACACACGCAAGGGCACAGGAAATCCGTACAGCAGTGTTAGTGAATCCCTGTTACTCAGTGAACCTTTTTCTAGTCACAATAGGATCTCTTACCCAGGCTACACTCAGGCTTCCTCCCCCACCACTATCACCCAGCAAATGTGTCAAAACTCTGTTGGGGAGGGAAGGTGTTTTAAACCACACACTTCATTCGCACCATGATATTTGGAGTCTCACACTTGCTAACCAAGTCACTGTGCAGAGCTGTCCTGAGTCAGCTCCTCTGTTCTCTGCAAAGGAAATGCTGCAGCTCCTTGTACATGACAGCTCCACATGATTCTACAGAGGCAAGGAGCTATTACCTTGTTTGCATGCTTCTCCCACGATGTTTGTGTACGTTTGGGGCAAACTTGTTGGCTGTTCCCATGCCAAGGTCCCAAGCCCATCACTGCTTCCCTGTGGTATGCTCTGTTCAACACCTGAAGAGGTACAACACGCCTGCAGGTAACTTACCACAGCTTACTGAGCAACAGCCATTATGGTTAAGCATTTCCTGCAATGCAAAGGCTATTTCACTTGTACCTAAGTCAAGTACTGAAACCAATGGTCAGTACAAGGACCAAAGCCTTTGGGGCTTTGAACCTTTTATGTGAAACTGCATGTAAAGGGTTCCTATGCAGTAGATTCTGCAAATCCTTGTCACCACTGGCAAGGATTTACATCTACAGAGCACTGCAATTCCTCTCCTCAAATTGCCTGATCTACAGGAAATCCACAAAAGCTGTTACAGCTGATAGTCAGTGGTCAGCAGCCAGTTGCATTCAACCCAAGCAAATGGAAGAGATCTCCAGCCAGCTCTTGGCTCACTTGCACAGATGATCTGGCTACTATACAAATGATTAGATGGTTAATGTGTTTTAGTTTAAAACAAATTCTCCTACTTAGTTCACACCTGTACTAACATTCCTCTTAAGTCAATGTGGGACTAAGAACAACCTTGCAAGGGGAAAGAGGGAGATGACAGCAGTACAAAGCAGAAAAAAAATAATTCTCATCTGACTTGAGTGAGCAGAGTATTATCCACACTATTCTTTACTATATATTTTAATTTCCTGTTCATAACTGCAACACACTTTATTCAGGATACAGGAAAAGTATATCCTTATTACCAGAAACCCTCCATTTTCCATTAGCAGAAACATAATAAAATACAGGATGGGTAGGAATATGAAAACTCTGTCTAGGATTAGCTCTTTCCTTTCCCAAGAAAGGCTGTGGGACAGAGCTACTCACTAAAGAAGGAATTACATTCTTGGCTGTATGAGAGTGCACATGCAGGCAAGGGAAAAGGATAAGGTTTTAGCAGACAAATATTTGGCATCAGTTTTTTCCCAGTGCAACCACTTTGAGCCAAAGTCCAAAGCTAAGCATTTCTTCAATGACAAATCAGTTTATTTAGTATGGTCAAAAAATCTAGACTTGAAGCAATTTGGAGGCTCTTTGGGATCTCTCAGGGAATATCCCATTGGATTAAATAAAGTTTATCCATTTACCAATGAAACTACAGAATTAAGTTCACTGTGGCCAGAGGAACTTCAAGGAGAAATGAAATTTCTGAGAAAGAAACAGAGAGGAATGTTACAATGAAGAGCATGACAGTGCTGAGGGTCATCTAAGTCATCTCAGCTTTATTCCCATGTTTCTGTATATAAGGGCCACCAAGTTAAGGAAATTAGTCTCTAGGGGACCTATCACTTCTGTGGGGAAAGTCAGTCCTTATTCACTACTAGCTGTTATAAATTATTCCTTCTCTGGTGTTATTTGTATCTAGATACATATGAGCACTAGTTCAGTTTATGATGTTGTCCCAAATAGTTCTGTATATCAAAGTCTAAGACTGCGATTTGCAGCAGAAGCTTCTTGTCACCGAGAAAACTGCCCAAAGTTTAGCACTCCTGCCTCCTAAACTGAATATAAACACACATGTTATATTACTAAAAAATCCCATTCCAATTCCTACCCAATTTTGTTTAGGAGAAATGGATGAGGAAGAAGAAGAAGACTACTTCCTGCAGGAAAATTAATGATACCACCTGGATTCTTTTTCCTTCCCTCTCAAGTTTCCAAAAAAAAAATTAAATTTAAAAAAAAAAAATCTACCAGAAAAAACCTCAATGTACTTGGAAAATATTCTAGAGGTCTATTAAGGACATTGCTTGTTTAGAGAGGGAAAGAAAAACAAAACAAAAAAAACACTCACCTTTCATGGTTAGCATGATCCAGTCCAGGAAAGCCCTCACTCTTGAGTAGACTCCTGGCTTCTTTGGTCTGGTACAGCCAACTCCCCAGCTGGCAATGCCATAAATAATAAATGGTTCATTTTCCTTGCTGCAAACCAAAGGGCCACCAGAGACTCCCTAAGAACAAGAGATCAGTGAACTTGATTATCTTGTTGACCCCTGCAGTGCTGTAAGCTAGAAGAGCAATGGCAGAGCAGATCCGACAAGGAAGTCACTGCACAAGCCTCTGTGCAGAAGGAGGGAATACAACTCCTGGCACAACTCATCCTCAAGCTGAAACAAAGACACCGATTTAAAGGTTTGGTCATCAGCAGGGCAGTGTAGAACAAAGACTGAGCACAGGCTGATGACTTAAGAGCACTAGAGTCAATTGTTTCATGCTATGTGTAATTTATCAGTCTGCTATAGGACTGCTGTATCACAAAGGATCTGCTTTTTAAGCTTGACAATGCCTTGGTCAAAGTTATTTTGCCTTTTATTTAGGCAAAATAAATAATTTATCTCCTTAGCTATTTTTACCTACCTACCTTATGGTTTATACAAAACCAATAGACATCATAATAATTTCTCTTACTCAGAAAAGGTCTTGGAAATGGTTGCAAGCAACCGACAATTAAGACATATTTCACTGAACTAAGAGAAAGGTTTCAGAAAATGCAAGGCAGAACATCATCTAATTTACAGTTCTCAGAAATTGCCATGTAGAGAAACATTGAGACTGTGACTACAGATCTTGGTACACAGCACTGTGTCTTGCTTATAACTCTAGTAGAGATTGACCGCACCTACTGCTCTTGGCAGCATTGGCCATTCCATGAATCGACAACTCTTGGAGCTTTTAAATGCCATTTGATGTACTAAGTTCCTTTGTGCTCCCCCATCCTCTCTGCCATCCCTTCTCCCAGGGGATTTGCTAGCATCTGAGTGCAGATGGAAGCAGACACTTCCTAGAGCACTCAGCTCATTTCACCTCACCTGACAGGAGTCCTGCCCTCCAGCAGAAGCAAAGCCTGCACAGAGCATCCTTGCTGTGATCCCTCCAGGGTGATTTAAGTAGTAGTTTCTCTCACAGACTTCATTTTCAAGCACAGGAACTTGTGTCTGCTGCAGTCGCTTAGCTTGGCTCCCATCTGCTTGGGAAATTGACAACACACTTGCACAGTACTTCTACCATAAATGATTCGGAGCACTAGGAAGCTCACCACTGCAAATATCCAAAAGGATTCACCTAAGAGACAATTCTCCTGTTGTCTATTTCTAGAGAAAATCAGATACAGCAGGACAATTTAAAGAATGGATCCAACTTCATTCCAGATTATCAACTCTTCTGCTTATAGTTTACTCACAAATCAGTCCTTCTAGGTGCAAGACTGACATTTCCTCTTCCTCAGGATCAGTACTAGTATGGACTATAGCTGTAATCACCTGGCAAAAGGGGTTGTCATTTCATCATATCCAGAATCTGATGCTCATCACTTTGCCATAGAAAGCAATACATCTCAAGTTCTGGCTCTGCAAATAGAAGCCAGTGCTTCATCTATTTCAAGGTTTTCTGTACAACATGACTTGCACTCACTATGAATTGCTTACATCCCTAAGCAGTTCAAAAGATCTTTCCTTCATTCACAAGTAGACTCAAATCCCACTGCAGCTTAGAAAAACAGTAATTGTTAGGTAAGTATGAACAGATGAGTAAAACTAAAGATAGAAAAGTATGTTCTTCTTGCAAGGGGCAAATAGGCAAAAATCAAGAGACTCACCTTCTTCAGTGATCCCCCATCCAGATACAGCACAGAGGGAAGAGGAAGCCAAGGTCTCCATTCTGTGGGGCAAACATACTGGCCTCACTGCAGCGCTGTACTCCAGAGGAGCATCTAGCTGAACCAGGGCAATGTCAGAGTCGTAGCTCGCTGTGTCAAAACTGGGATGCACCACAATGGTTTTCACATGCCTCCTCTGTAACAAGACAAGAGGGGTTATGGCAGAGAAGAAACAATGCCCTCCAAAGAGCTTTCTGAAGGAAGAGAGAACAAAGAGGAGTAAAACTAGTAAAGGAAAAGCATATACATCCTACAAACAATTGTCAGATCAGAGAAGAAAAATGTGTACTTCATAAAAATCTTTCATGGAAATAAAGTTATGAGGACTTCAATATTGAACCCCTCAGGGTTTTTTTGTTGTTTTTTTGGTTTTTTTTTGAATAGAATGCTGCTACAGCTTATTTAGATTCTAGCCTGAGCCTAGAGAGACAACTACTATTGTGCAAACCCAACTAGGAAGGTTTTGCAGAAGTCTAGTGAGAACCTGTTTTGCTCTTCCTATATGCATATATGCATTTCTTCCTTCCTATCTCTACTAAGAGAGTATGGTCAGCAAGGTGGGGTTTTTTTTTTTTCCTTCCAATGGACAGATATATTGCTCAGCACCCAGACAAGTCTGAAATCACTCATTCATCTGCTAAATAATTTAGTAATGATGAGAAAAGACAGATCCAAAATACTTATATGGGTTTCAAGTTAGCCATGAGATCAGAGTCACAGGATTTTCCTTCTCATCCCTCAACATGTGCTGTATATCAGCTACTTTGTCCTGCTGTCAGCTCCATACTATCTGCACATACCATATTCCTCCAGAGAGACCTGGGAAGGCCAAAGCAGTGCAGTCAGCATTTTCTAAAATAGCATTGCTTGCTTTTTACCTGTTCTGTTGACTCTCTCAGGGCTCTGTCATGGTCTCCTACTGTCACAGTCCAGTGCAAGGGTTTATTGGATCTGTGTAAAAGAAAGCAAACACTGGGGCTATCTAGCCAGCCTTATAACTCCCTTTTTCAGCAGTCACACACTTTCTGGCTCTAATTAGTTACTTATTCCCAGAAATGCTGAGCAAGAGCTTCTCACCGCAGCAAGTGCTTTACGTCAGCTCTGCAATCAGAGCTGCAGCAGAGCCTGACAGTGCTATTAACTTCCATGTATAAAGTGCATCCCAATCCCAGACAGGGCCACCTCTAGAACGAAAGCAAGGGCAGATCGGAAGCGCAGTAGAGGAAGCAAAGATGGGAACGTAATCTCCGGGTAGTGACATGAGGAAATCTGTTCACAGTTGGTGCTGGGGGACACAGGCCGCACGAGTCCCACAGCACTCACAGCCGCACACAGTGGGCGCTCGTCAGCAGCCATGTGGGGCCCACAATGGCCCCGTCACACCGGTAGCCTCCAAGGAGCTTCAGGGCCGCGTGCCAAGGCCAGCAGTAGGGACAGGCCTCTTCGCTCCCTGTAAGACGTTGGAACAGCCACTGCGGAGCAACTGCAGCGAGCCCGCAGGCACCTGCAACACAGTGAGGATCCAACTCGCATTCAAGTCTCTTGGTTGGCTGGATTATCTTCCACGGTAGATACAGTGAGACCAAAAATGCAGGAGACACCAGAGTTGTGGTGTCTTTCCCAGCAGAAAGAGGTGGGAGAAGGAAATAAAAACAAAAAGCTGGATCCCACGAAGTTTAATGGTTCAGGGAACAAGAAAGGCCTAGAACTGAAAGCAGGCATCTGCTGTCCTTTCACTCTGTTTCCCCTCACTCTGTGTTTCCTATTACAGATAGGAATTGCATGCAGCCAGAAGGGACAGGAGCTGCTGCACATCCAGAGAAGTTGGGACATTTCCCCCCTGCTTTTCTTCTGTAATGCTCACAAAAGAATGTTTGAGGTCAGAAATCATGTATTTCACTGCAAAAACCTGTTAAAGATTAGAGAAAAGCTTCTAGCAGCAGGTCAACTGAGCAGAATTTAATTTCTTTACCCAAGGGGAGATCTTTCAGAGGCAATGTTGGCACAGTAATTGGTTCTAAGTTTTCTCTTTCCACTTCTCCTAGAAAAGAAGGAATAAGAGTCAGCTCTACTCAACCTGGATCAGCAAGTCTGGCTTTTCATCCCCCTACCTGACCCCTCAAAAATGCCCCCTTGAAGGGCAGTGTTATTCACCATTGCTGCCCAGCAAACACCAACTGGCACACATTCATGAGGTGAGGAAGCAATAACAGCAGACTCACCCCTAGGCTCAAGACCCTCTTGTTTAATGAGATTTCCAGTGTGGTCAAGGCAGGTGTCAGACTGACAGAATTAACAAGGCTGCTCATTTCAGGTAAGAGAAACTAGTCATTTCTCAGAGAAAAAAGCTTGACTCACCTTCTTATTCAGAGCTACAAGCAACTATTGTTTTGAAAATTGCCCTGACAGACTGCAGCAGGATTAATCTTAAAAATAAGTTCAGGAGTCTAAAAATAGATGCAGATGATGTAGACATTGTTGCACTCAGCAGGCATCTCTCTACTAACCTGAATGAACAAAAGTGAGCCTGGCTCTGAATCCTCTGAAGCTGTTCTCTCCATCACTCTCAAAATGCACCAGCATTGTATTCTCAGGGCTCACTATGGGTTTAGGAACGGAGAATCCACAGAGATTAGCTGTAGGAAGGAACAGGCTTTACTTAAGATGAGAAATAGGATCACTTAAGCACTTCTGGCTTTAGCTAATCTAGGCTTCCAAGAAAAAAAAAATATCTGGAAACTTCATGACTTTCTAAGAGAATAAACTTTTCCAGAAGACACACTTGCAGATGTTCATTAGCTGCCCTCATAAGAAACACCAACACAGGTGAGTGTACTGCAACTATTCTACAGTACACAGAAGTAAACCTTGTTTTCTCACAGAGGAGTTAAAAGCAACCTCAGATAGTGGGAATGCCCTCCATTACACAGAGACCTGTATTTCCTGTCCTTATGGAGTGTAAGCAGAGCTTCTCCTGAATGAGCTACGTGTAAAGGAAGACTTGCAGCCCCTGCTCCATCCTCTGGAGGACACTCAGTCTGCAAAGCATATGGGAGTCCTGTAATTGGAGCTGGACAGGAAGCCCGCAGTTTATTCCAGAGGAGTTTTCCTGTTAGAATCACAGTTTCCTAAGGCAAAGTTGTGTTGGAAAGCATTGAGTGAAGTACTTCAAGATGCTAGAAGTTTTCCCCTGAAAGATTCCAGATTCTGTATCATCAGCCTCTTTCTCCATTTGGATATGTTCTCATTTGCAATGAGGAACAGATTTCTTTGAGATACTTAATGTTAATACTTATTCAGCGCTTGGTAAACATGAGAAATAGTTACTAGCACAAGACAGAGGTGGAAGGTCACTTGGTAGCAAACTCAGGATAACACAAGCCTGGTACTCAGCTTATTTTATACAGAGGAAAGAGCACCAGGTTTTCACCATCCTAATAAATCTTGATTCACACATCAGCCTGTGGTGAGGCAGCCAAGGCGAGACTCAAGTGTCTGAAACATTTAGGAAAAAAACAAAACAAAAAAACCCAACCCACTTGCTACAGTGAGCGTAGAGCCTCAAAGTTGTTCAAGTATCTGATGCCTTGCAGCAAGAATAAGATTTGGAAACATTTTTCCTCAAGAAGGGAAGTTAGGGACACTTTTACTTATGCTAACTTAAAATTTTAATATTGATAAAATTAAATCAGTTTCAAAATGAATAACTGAAAAACACTTCCTCTCAAAAGTGTGGCAGTGTGATGCCCCAGGTTAGCAATTTTTCATTAGCAATATTCCAGCAGTGTTAGTTCAACTCCATTCATAATGAGTTCGTTTCCATTTCAGTGGAATTAGATGCTAATTGGTAGCAGTTCTTTCACTCTGCCTTATTTTAAGATTTATCTTCAAAGGGACACTTAGGGTGGAGTTGCTCTTGCCGTCTCCTTCGTGAGCGAAGTGCGGCAGAACACTTGCCTGTTCTTTTGCTGGACAGACAACAGGATGCAACGATGGTCCTATATCAACCATGCAATATTGGCTAAGGAGCCCTGATCATGTGCCATCCCCACCAGGACATGAGAACTCCTGTGCTGAGGGAGCTCAGCCATCAGCCCCACATACAAGGTGGGAACATTAAGGTTACTGCAGAAAGCAGTTACCTTGCCCTTCCACAAGGGCACATTACTGGAAGCAATATTTTGATAAAGTCTGTTTTTGTTCACTGTAAATTCTAATTTAAGACTGAAGCAGTTGTTACTTACCCAACTGTTTTTCTTCTTCAGCATCACTGTAAACAGTAACTGCATCGTAAATACAGCTCGGGCTCAGTTCTACAGCGAAGTCTTCAAACTCCAGCTGCAAAGAGAGCAAGCCAAAGGAACTCAAGAAGGTTGAAATAACAACTGAAATATTTAACCTTCTTAATGATACTCTAGAGTAAAAACTGCCTTTAGGGAAAAATAGGGCATGGTTTCCCTTGCTGAGGGGACCACAGATTGCATCCAGTCACTGCCTGCTGGAGATCTTGGCCAGATTCTCCCAATTGCTCCCTCTGTGTAGGGCTACAGAGCAGGGATGCAGAGGATGAAACAGGCCTAACTTTTGCCATAAGGGATTTCTCAGGTCATTTTTGCTACATCATACTCTTTATCACATCTTTACTACAACACTCAATGTAATTTCAAAGAGTCTGTGTCACATATGGAGTGTCCTTGTAAGAGGGCTTTATTTTCAAGAGTTTGAGGGAAGAGGTTTTCTACTTTCCTATTTTTTGCTGTTCAGCTAGTTTCCACATAAACACAGCAATGGCAGCACAAGCAAACAGGTCTGCAAACGATTGAACAGTCCTAGGTTCAGTATTATTTTCCATCTCTTAGCCAAGAGAGCAGAGGAAAGATTTTGCTTGCAGCAATGCAGGAGGGCAACGTGACTCCTGTCATGAGGTGGGACCAGTTCAATGGGAGGCTTGTCTCACACAGCAATAGTCAGTAAAAAGCAGAGGAATGATGCTGCTGCTATAAGTGGGAGCTATTAACACACAAGTCATGTGCACCAAGAAGTAAATACCTCAAAGAGGTAAGTGCCTCTGACATTGGCTGGAAGAAGGGGATGACAGTGTTGCTTGCAGGATGATCCCTACCTTTCCCTTTCCAGCACAGGGTTTGAGGACTTCAAGATAAAGCTATCTATAGATCAGATTGGTGCCTACAGATTTCAAGCACTTAACACAAGTCATTATGGAGCAGTTAAAGCAGTTCCATACACCAGCTCAGAGGAGATGCCTAATTGGCAAAATAAACCCTGCAAAAAGTCAGCGACCTGGAAATCACACAGTTTGTAGGCGTGCATGTCACAGATGTTTCTAGCAGGATTTTATTGAACTGCTTCCCCAAATAGCTCTGAGTGCAGATGTTTAAGCACAGCTTCTCTTCTATTACCTTTATGACATTCTCTACTGGAGCCTCAATGAGCCAGTGGCACTCTGTGTTCCTGGGATACAAGCCAGGGTAATTAGCAGTATCAATCTTTCCCTCTTCCACTAGGATTGCCACACTCCCACAGCCTGAACCTACAGACAAGGAAGGATACAGATTTAAACACACGCCAACTGCACAGCATTTTTACTAAAACCACCTCATCAACTTGATTTTAAAGGTACCCAGGCATGCTAAGGATAGTTATACTTTTAAGGGGGACAGAAAGACCATGAAAGAAGTTTCCACAGCACAGACAAGGGCACCTGCTTCAGATTCCTTAGGGATGGCTGTGAAGGCGAGCTCAAATCCACGGCCAGTATTGCCCCCATCGGAAACAAACGTGACGGTGGCTCTGTCTGACTCTACGAGCAGAGGGGCCGGTAGCACGTCCCCACACATCTTACCTGAGGGAAGACACAGAGCCACGTTAAATGTGAACAGAACATGCATTTATTCAGGCGAGTCTTTGCAATGCATTACACTAGATCCCATCAAGAAGGTCTCTTCTCACATTAAGAGACACTGTTCTGCTTTAATTATCTGAAAATAATTAGAGGCTGTAGAGGAAAAACCGAAGAAATGAGACTTGAAAACAACCTCATGAAGTTCCTGGAGGATGAATTGCACAGACTAAGGATTATCATTAGGCTATTATTAGCAAATAATTATTAATACTAGAGTGGAGAAACAAACAATCTTCATATGAAATATTTGAGTTCAGCATCTCAGAGGGAAAGGACAGCTTTTGGTCTCTTATCTACATCTGCTGAGTAATCTGCATATAATCCAATTTGAGACTCACAACCAGACTTGTGCCCTGTACCTCCAACACACATAGCAATTGCTGGCTGCACTAGCAGTGCAGCATCAGAAACACACCTGGGCAAGCACCAGCTAAGCACAACTAAGCACTTGATTTATTCCGATATCCAGGATTTGTAGGTGTAAGGGAGACAAAGCAGACAGCACAGAGGATTTGTGCACAGCTGTAAGGCACTGAGACACTGAACCCATGACTGAGCCCATGTCAGCACAAGCATAAACACGTGTCTCAGTACTTACCTTGCTCCACTGGAGAGTCTCTCCACTCAGGATTGCAATGCAAAATAAAAAGGACCTCACAAAATGTGGCTAAATCTGCTATTATTCATGGCAAACAATGGCAAGAGATTATACGCCATGATTCTCACTGCAAGGCACTTACTGATTAATTCTCTTCTACTTGAGTAGATCGAGACGTAATCACACTCACATCCAACTTGGCTCTCTACATCTAGTTTGGTGAAGTGTATCAAGATGATCTTCTCTTCTGGCACTGTTATATTCCAAACGCACAGGCTAGAAGCAAGCAAGAGTAATTGCAGATATCTGCATGACCTACCTTTGCCCTTATTGGTCCCACCTTTTATTGGGAATCTCCAATGACTACCTTCATGGTAGCACAGGCTACAAGTTGATGAATGATGTCAATAATGGTTAAGTTCATTGGCTTCCCTCTTTACATAGGCTGTCTAGCAAGACAGTCACCAATAGCAAAGGGCTGTTGTGTATTTGCTCGGCACTAGTTGGGGATCAACATTTCCTTACAGCAGCTCTGTACAAAGGACATCCCACCAGTCCAGGTCTGCACATTCCCACATCCCTTGCAAGAGCTAAAAGCTTCTTAGCGTGAGCTGACAGATATGATCAGACTACAAAGGATAAAGGATATAGCAGATCTCCAGCCACGGGTTTGAGTGTGCTTCATGTAGAATCTGCATTACACAGATTGTGTCCTCCTGTCCTCAGGGATGTCCTGCCCGCAAACAGAGCAGGGGATTTGCATAGTAGAGGACTCACATCCACTGTAATCTGGAGACCACTAATAGCAGTTCCCTGGCCAGCATCAGGCAAGAGACCAAGATCAGCCAGGAATGCTTCTGAAAATGCTTTCTGTGGGAAAACGCCCCAATAGGTGCTCTGCAGAAAATCCAGTATTTGGCTACCAAAGCCAAGTTACCTGTTGTCAGGGTAATTCTCCTCCAAAGCCTGGGGATACTGAATCCGACCATTTTCTCCAAAAACCAGTATGCCTTGGGAACTGCATTGATCTGGCACAGGAAGAGAGCTGGGCACAGCAGCTGGCAAGAGAAAAGCATCATAGGGATACTTCCATGCAAGTGCTGTCAGCCACAGCACAGCCCATGGCACCGCAGTTGTTTCAAGCAAAACGCTTGACATGCAGCTAAGAGAAGCCTCTTGCTAACACTCAATTTCTTCCCAAAGGCCTATTTAAACACCTCCCTTCCACCATCTTCAAATCCATCCAGCCAACAGTTGTCCCGCATTCACTGAGCCCAAGAACTGAAATAACTTCCAAGTTTACTTTTAATTTAAGGCAAGTTTTAATGTTACTATTCCTTTGTCTTTATCGACACTCAGTTTGTGCAAGTCCTAGTAGTTCTGCTTTGTAAAGGCTAGTGCAGGCACTTGGTAGCCACATGGCTTCTGCTCCTTGCAGTTATCACTCCCAATTAAGAGGCACATCCTCAGCTGCATACAGCCCCCTTTGGACAGCATTATCATTAAGAAGCCCTAGCAAAGCCACAATAGGTCAGGTATTGTAACACCCCACCTTTGACGGCAATGATGGAATTGAATGACATTTTTAATAACTTGTATTAATGCTACAATCATCTGTAGAGAAAAATACAAGTGTCCTGCAGGGAGCAGCTAAACTCTTGTCTCCGTATAAAAGGCTCTTCTGATAAACCTCTAAAACTGATGCGCTCAATCCAGCACGCTGCTTCCCATGCACATTCAAAGCTGTATTTGATTAGGAGATAACCCCCACCACCAATCCTGTGTGCTGTTTCAGGAACACAACAGCAGCTCAGCTTTCTGGCTGGCAAACACTCAAAGAGCTTTTATGAGAACAGGATGGGTATTCAGTGCTCAAGGGACACTTCTGAGCTAGGAGGACTGCATTCATCCAGAAAGAGGACAGCAGGAGTAGCCTTCTGCTTTCCCCCCTCAAGAGATGATAAGGTCAGTGCTGCTATTATAACTGTCTTTCTGAAGAGGGAAGTATCTCTTCAGGCCTTTGTTTCTACCATCCCAAATTCAGAAACTACTTCCCTACTTATGAAGTGGGTGGAAAAGAAGCAGGACCACTGTGGAGAGAGGAGGGAAGGTAAGAGCTTGAAAACTGTCCTGCCACTTTAACACGAACATACAGGAAAGAAAAGCCTCAAGGTGCTCGCACCTACCAGCTGTCATGTGCTCAGCAATGAAGTCCATGAATGCAGCCACCCGGGAGAAGATGCCTGGGGAGCCCCGGGCTGCAGCGTGTCCCTCTGGGACACCCCAGCCCCTGGCACAGCCCACTCCCCAGGACACCACGCCGGCCAAGGTCCAGGCGCCGCTGGGTCTCATGCATGCGAGGGGGCCTCCGGAGTCACCCTGTTCAGCCCATCAGGGAGGAAAAACACATTATTTGCATGTCAGCAGCACAGGTCTTTGCTAGGGTTACATGAAGGGCCACTTGTACCACGGAGACCAGCACAACCTCCCTTGCATCTCCCCAGTCACCCCGGCCTGGCATTTTGCTGCTCATTGAGCTGCATCAGATGGTCTAAGGTAAACAGGAGCTAGGCTCACAGAATTAGGTTGTTTCACTCCTCTGAAGTGACTTGCAGTTTAGCACCCTACCCCTTCCCACCACCAATTCCCTTTCCAGATATAATTTAAAAAATGAGAACTACTGCACCAGAATTAACTACAGCATAACTCTAACTCTGCAAGTGTTTGCACAAGCAGTGATAGGAGGTGGGGAGCATCTCAAACTGCTTCTTACTACTAGCAAAGGCATCCGTGCAAGCACACCTGAAGCAGGCAGGTGGAAGGACAGCAGACAGGCTCCCCAGGGCACAGGCAAGACCCACTCCTGCTATGGGGAACAGGGCAGGGAGCACTAGCATTTAGCAAGTGTTAATCTTAACATTCCCACTGGTGAACAGATAAGTCATAAACCTGTCCTACTGCATGTAGTGGTACTTCCCCCAAGGAAAAGGTGAGAAAATCCTTTTCAATCTCCGGGTAGGACTGCCCACGGGGTGCCATCACTGCAGGTGCCTCGCAGCCCAAGCAGAGGTGGTGACACCTGCATGCTGGGACAAGGCTCCTCCTGTCAGCAGCGCTCAGAGCAGATCTGGGCACCTTCACTGCACCTTCCTGCCCACATCAGTATTCCCACCAGCCAAAGTCTCCTCCTGCATTAGTTATCCCCAAGCTCCTTGCAAAGCCCTTGCTCAGCAGGGAGCTGACAGCGCTGTCAACGCAGCCCTTTCCCATTCTCCCAGAAGGACGCTTTGCCGGCGGGAAGGAGAGCCCTCCCGCACGGCAGGGGCCGTTACCTCGCAGGCGTCCTTGCCGCCGTCGGGAAAGCCGGCGCAGAGCACGGAGCCACGCGGCGGTGCCGGCAGGCCCGCATCCCGCAGCAGGGCCATGCAGGTGTCACCGTCGATGAGGGGCAGCTCCACCTCCTGCAGCACGGCCGCCGGCTGCCCAGCGCCTGCGGGTGGCAGCGCCACATCCAGCCCCCGCCGTGGGGAGGTAGGATGGGGATGGGGGCGGCCACCACCATTCCCGCCTGGAGCCATGGCCAGCACTGTGAGCAACTGGTGAGGTAAGTGCCACTGCCTCATTGTCAGTGCCCATTTTGGGGTAGTTGAGGCATCACTGAACCAAGTCACAGAGCTAGGCAAGCAAATGCATTGCCTTGCTCTCAGGTGATGCCAAAAGAAGCATCTCTGAACAGGGCAAGAGCAGGACATCTCCTTGACAGTGGGAATGGGTAGGGAGGGAAGGAAGAAGGAACC
>JAUBOD010000819.1:1167993-1181618 GCA_032353885.1 Nothura maculosa | reverse complement strand
AAGCATCTCTGAACAGGGCAAGAGCAGGACATCTCCTTGACAGTGGGAATGGGTAGGGAGGGAAGGAAGAAGGAACCAGCAGAAAGCTATGCTAAAGTTTCCAACTTCTTTGAAAAGTGCCAAAACGCAAACAAGGGCAATTCCCTTGAGGGAACAGCTTGCTCATTGTTACTGGAGACAGTATAAAAGGCTGGGTATAATTCAGGTACAAGGGAACTATTCTCCCTTTTGTAGCACCTTGTAAGGACAGTTCTACCTGTGCGAAGCAGGCACACAGCATTACTGCAAAGTGCAGCCATTGCTGATGGACTCAAGATCTTATGGGGCAGGAGAACACTGATCTGCACATCCCAGCTGGGGCCAGTCCTCTGACAAGGAGAGGAGACCTTTAACCCTCCATCTGGTAAGATCCTAGCATTGCTATTTCTGAAATAAACCATTTTCTTCAATTAGTGTCTGTAGTCCTGTAATGTTCACCAGCAGACCCTGCCATTTCACTCACCCTCTGACATTTTGCCCCAGCCACTAGCCACACACAGGGTCCCAGGCTCAAAGTCCTCATCTCTATGGGGAAGGCAGATGGGGTGCACTTCATCCCCTGCAGAGGAAAGGACATGCATGTGATCACACAAACCCACTGCTTCCAGCACCAAGTCTCACAGGAGGATCAGCATCCTCCCAATTGCACCGATCCACCCGCTTTCCCCCTCAAAACGCTCAATCTTGCGAGTATTTATAAAACAGCAATGCAAACTGGCAGCAATGCTGTCGCTAGTGGAGTTTACACTGAGCTTTGGCACACTCCGAGAGAGGAACAGGCTGGGCTCAGCTCACCACGTTGCGCCGGGCGCTGCAGCCGCAGCACGGCCACGTCGCGCTCCGGGTAGCGCCGCACGTTGAAGCCGGGGTGGACGGCGACGCTTGCCACGGGGATGCTCTGCTCCTGGCGGTCCGCATGCCACAGCCTGTGCTCACCCACCGTCACCACCAGCCGCCCCAGCAGCTTCCTGGCGGAGAGAGACACGTCAGGGAGGGAAGGGGCTGCAACCCATGGAAAAGCCTTTTCTCCTCAAGCAGCATCAGTGCACACACAGATCCCCACCCAGATGCCAATGTTCAGGCCCACAACATCCTGGGGAACCTGCCCTGCAATAGGCTATTTCACTGGGCCTCCGCCTTGCATTAATTTTATTAGCCAAAAGGATATAGAGGTGTGGGTTCACCTGTTGTTCATCAAACCACTATTCATAACCAAGAAGAGCAGAGCTACCAGGAGGCCAAGGAAGGTCCTAAAAGATCTTTTTAGCCAGCTTTACATGGGGCGAAAAAACAGCTACCTTTTACTCTGGGCCTCCTCAAAGCATCTGGTGTTTTAGATACCCAAGATAGGAGATAAAAAGGGCTGAGCCACAGGCTACCTGCAATCTGGGGTCCCAAGAGTCACATTGGGAGACCTAAAAGCAACAGAATTTGAATGCCAAAGTCTTTTTAATCCCTTAAATCCTTTCTAATTTTGCTATCAAAGCATTAAGGAAATGAGCAGATGCCTCCATTTAAGAGTTTTATAATGGTTTTAGGCAAATATGTGGTTTAAATTAATGCTAGACAATTATGGTTTTGTTGCATATTTTATAAGCAATATAATGTCACAGCTAAACTTGGAGCAATCAACTCGAGCTGAACCAAAATACTCTTCAGATATTTCTTTTCCCAATTCACAGGCAGATAGTTATGCTATCAAAGCAGTAGTAACCAATAAGTACATGGGGAGTAGATATGTAATTTACTGTTCTCCTTGGACTCCAGCCAAGGAGTGGGACAGTTTTTTACCTAACGAACGTTGACTGGGTCCTTAGGTCAGCCATAACCTGGAACGGGGTGTGTCTGTCCCCTGTGGGAGGCAGGAGCACTGCTCATCATCCTCCCTTCCCTAAGCTGCATCTCCTGCTAGAGCTTCGCACAGCACACAGGCTTGTGGCTCTCTGGTGATTAGGGCTGGTTTAAAGGTCTACCTGAACTATTACAAAAACTGGAAAAAATTCAAGCTCGAGACCAGTGTCTCACCCTTTCAGGCTTCATCTGTTTGAGATTCCAGGAAAGCCCAGTGCCCAGAAAACCAACTCGGAGCCCATTCTAGTGGTGCATGGCAGCTTCATAGGAAACACCTTCCTTCAGTATCTTCTAATCTCTATAAGAATATACTCCCTTGTAAAGCCTGGTCTATGCAATAGGCTGCTGCAGTGTTTCAGGGGCTTTGAGGGGGAGTAATTATCCCTCACAGTAGCTTTTATAACTACCTACCCTGGGCTGTGGCATCAGAAACATTGAATCATGGTGTTTGCTTCAATACTTTCCAGTAAATTTGGATTTTTTTTTCCATCCTGAGGAAACTTCACCTCATTTTAGGATCACTTCTGGGCATAAGTAATAGACCCACTGAGGACACAGCTTGGTTTTAATCTCAGGAGCCCATCTACCAGCACAGTGGTAGATCCCTATGCTTGCTAGCAGTTTGACACCAGGATTGCCTGGCAGTGCAAAAAGCTGTTCTGGATGGGAACATCATCGAGCAGCATTATTGCTATAACTGTTGAAAATAAAAGCACTAGCTAATTTTGCAGTGAACAGAAAAACAAGGAGGTATCTCATTAGTTTACACATAAAAGTTTTTTACTCTGTGGCAACTTTCATTATTCAACATTCATCCTTAAAAATGGTGCTCAAGTTCAATGAGACACAGATGTGAAGCTGACTGATGTGCAGTTACATTAAAACAGATTATAAAAGCGCTGGCAAAGTCGGCAGTTAAGGCTTTGTCTCTGCCCATTAAGAGGTCTTTAGCACACTCTGTAAAGCTGGTCTTGCATTTAAATACAGAAGCCAATGCAACTGCTGTGAGTAATAGGACATCTGCCAGGGTTGATTCTACTTTTGTTTTGTAAAGACTTTTTGCTCTAGACTGGTTTTAGCTGGGAGAGGTGGTTAATTCCTCAGGAGACAACTCAGTGAGCAAACATCCAACTCCTAATCCAGTCTTCAGACTGAACAAGGCATTAAAATTCGAGTTACAGGCTCCTTGTCCAGCAAGCCCTCTCCCTGGTTCTCAGTTTGGTTCTCCGGGTGCTACTTCCCAAGCAAGAGTGCTCTGGTAGGTGACACCACTGCACCTGGAGTGACCTGACCCACAAAGCTGCAGGTTGCGGAGCTCTGGTCCCACTAGATAACGTGGGTGCCATTTGCTTCCTAATGAGGGAGCTGCACCGTGCTCACAAGATGCCCTTGTTGTAATGGGAGCTTTTCCCAAGAGAAGCTGCGAGCTAGGAGCACAGACTTACCGCTCCAGGTTGGCCACACAGTGAGCTGCGGTGATAACCACATCTTCTCGCACTAGACTGCCACCACAGAAATGGAAACGGTCCAGTTTGAGGGACACCTTCAAAGAGAATCAGGTACACATCAAGATCAAGCAAGACCTGTTTTCTCCCCAAACATTAAAGTGTCAAAGACCAAACCAGCTCAGAAAAGCTTCATAACTATGCCTTTTCTTCTCAATATTCACGTGGGATTCCCAGACAGCTGGAGCCCAGGGAAGCCATTTCTCAGATGTGACTGACCCTCAACATCCATCTTCAGTCCTACCAGCATTGAAACCCTGGAGCGCCTCAAAATGGAGGCGACCAGACAGAAGAACATGGCTGCTTCATGGCTTGATACTAGATAGGAATTTAGAAGATCCATCTTTCCACTCCCTGCACCTTTCCCTCTTCCCATCTGACCACCCCAGCTCCCTCCAGCCTCTTTTGCTGCTCTCTGCACACATTTCCAAACTGCTACATGTATAAAGACAGGGGTTTGAGGAGAAGATGGCTAATACAGAATCACAGAATGGTTGAGGTTGAAAGGGACCTCTAGAGATCATCTAGCTCAACCCCCCTGCTCCAGCAGGGACACCCAAAGCACAGGGCGGCATCCAGGCGGGTTTGGAAAAATCTCCAGAGAGGGAGACTCCACAACCTCCCTGGGCAGCCCGTTCTAGGGCTCTGTCACCCTCACTGTTAAGAATACCATTTAATGTAGCTCAAATGTAGCTCTGGCAACATGCAGAGAAGGAACACCTTTCTTGTGAAGGAAATGGCTAACAGCAGTTTCTTTCCAAGTAGACTATGTTCTACTAGGTTGTTTCTAAATCACAGCCCCATGGTCATCACTCAGTTTTCACTGCACAAATGCAAATTGTTAGGGCATGTAACATTCTTCCACAGCAGTGAACTGGAAAGGAGCCCTCATTTCCAGCTTCTGCACCTTAAAGCCCAGCAGATGCTCAGCTGGCAAGTGTCACACAAGCTCTGCAGCTACACAAGCTCCCGCCAGCCAGATATCTCACCTTCACCATTAAATTGGCTTAGGAGAGATGAGGGGATATCAGACTGGGGAAACTGGGCAGGAGGGGCTCCTGGAACAGATCCCACTCTAAGCAAGCAGAATTCAACAGCTTGAAGGAAAAATGAAAGTGCTCCTGCCCCTTTCTTTCCCTTCCAGGATGGGAGCAGGGCATTATAAGACAGACCTGCCAAGGGTGTCCTCCGGGAACAGAGTCTCTCCCACCAACAATTCGAGAGAAGGAGCCAAGTGGGAGAAAATCCTCCTGGCTCTTCAGATCAATAGGACGAACTCCACATTTCAGGTCTGCATAAAAGAAATGAGAGTATTTTGCAGCAAGACAGCCTTCCACATGCTCAAAGGCACCACTTCAGACTTAAGGCTTTGCTGCAGGATGGGAAAGCAATAGGACACATCCCAGGTATTGCAGCTTTCCTGACTCTAGCCCAAGTTCCAGGCTGAAAGCAATTATGCAGAACTAAAAAGAAAAAGTACACAGAAAGCAAATGCCTTGATAAGAAGTTGATATATGCAAAGCTGAGGTCTACTGTGAATTACTTTCATGAACTGTGTACAGTTATAGAGAAATCTAATTTAGATTTCATTCAGTAACCTAATTATTTCTAATAAAATACAACCTGCAAAGTTAAGTAGCAAGTGCAAGAGATAAGAACGCTACCTGACTTTATTCAAAATTTATTCTCCTGACACATCTAAAGAGTGCCCGGTGGCATTTAACAACCAAAGCCCCTGGAGTCCTTGTGAAGGATCTCATCTGTGAATCGAGTTAACCCAGCGCTCAGTCTTGGCTTCAGTCTGAAATGCACTGCAAGAAGACAGAGCTTTCTCACATCGCTTTTGGCACCAGTTGTGCCTCAAATGTAGATGATGAGCGTGGGGAAAGTTTGACTTGGAGCGGAGGCCGGCCAGGGATGTTTGGGTCTGATTAAGTTTTAGATGCTTCAGTGAACTGTGCAATTTGAGATAAGTTTGTTGCCATCCCATTTACATTTTCCGGGGAAAAAGAAAAAGCCATAAATAAGAAAAAAAAATGTAATGCTCACACAGCAGGGAATAACATAGATGGCTGATAGGCCTGCCAGACCTCATGCTGGGCTGGGAAGGAAAAGGGTGCACTACCCAACTCAATCAGCTGCAGGACACGTTAATCATAGCAAAGAACAGTGCCAAGTGCTATTTTAGATACTTGTGGCAAGAGAGAGAGGAAGTGATTGCAACTCCTCATACCGGGTGTCTTTTTCTCTGGGCTGGTCAGCTTGGAGAGAGGGGCAGTTTCAGGCTTCGGGCTCCTTGGCCAAGAGGAGGGCAGCTGCTCTCCCTCCAGTCCCTTCAGCAGGCTGGTGTCCAAAGGTGCCCCAGCTGAAATGTCTCCATTAATTCACATCCAATGTGTTTCTCACAACAATAAATCAATCAGTAGGGATCTCCTGCCCCCTTTCAGGGGAGCTATGGGAGGCCTCCATAGAAATTTGGTTTCAGCCATGCATATGCAACAAAATGCTTAGGACCCAGGCAGTATTCACACTGCATTCACCCTGGCATGGCATTCCAAAGTCACTTGGTATTAATAACTTTCCTAAACAAGGTGATGGAGAAGACCAAGAACCTGGCTCTCAATGATCACCAGCTATCACATCACCACCCCTCACACCATCTTTTTGCCCTAGGTGGGCCAGTCCTTTTACTGATAGCTTTGTTAAGAAGAAGTTGCTCTGAAGAGCACCATTCCTCTGCCCACCATGACCTCCCTTTGCAATCTGTCCTCTATAGAGGGAACTGTCTTTTCACAAGGCATAATTTCTCTTCTACCTAGAACTGTTCCTAGGAAAAATGTTCATTTATTTGGTTGGAGTAGAGGCCAGAGAGGGAGTTTATATTTCAGCCTCCCCAGGAGGAGCCTGAAGAAGGACTCAAGAACACGGTGCCTACAGCAAGGTGCTGCTCATTGCTCTTCAGGACATTTTTTGAGCTAACTGCTGCAAGGTCACAGTTAGCAAGCTCAGTGGGACAAGGCTATTTCTCTTCCTTTCATAGCCAGGGATCCCACAGCAGCACAGCCTGCTTGGACAAAAGCTCACTCATCAACCAGAACAAGTGCTCTGCCAAGTAGTCCATGGATAAAAAGAGAAGGAAAGATTTTTAGGAGAGAAAACCAAAATCACCACTGGGATAGCGCACTGATCTGGGGGTGCTACTTGCTTGGCACGTTACAACAGCAGAATGTCACTTGTGCTGCCTGTCACAGCCCCTGCCCAGGGGCACCACAGCCCACAACCACTGCTTGAGGACTCACCGCACCGCAGGAGAAGGGATGCAAGCAGGGACAGCAGCAGGATGAGGTTCCCTGCTCCTGCCATGGCAGAGCAGCCTCACACAGACACCACAGAGGCCCAGTGAACCAGCACCCTCCAGGTGAGTATGAGCCCCCTACCAAGCCCTTTTAATTAACAAGGGGGCAATCAGATTTGGCAGGTGCAGCTGCAGGGCAGCTGATGGATGGAGGCTTCCAGGCTCCAGAATTTGCTCTTAGCCCTTCGCTGTTGCAGAGGGGGCCCCCTTGCCTCTGCTGCGGCCCCTGTAAAACATGGTGACGTTCAGCTTGGTTCCTGGCCCCATGATCTCCCAGAGTGTGGCTCCTCAGGCTCCACAGGGCGCAACAAGGCGGCAGGAGGGCAGTTTCTCATGGACGTGTTCATAGGGCATGGCACACAGATGAAATCTGTTTGGTGTTTCTCTCAGGCAGCACCATTACCTCAGTGTTGTGTGAGCAACGTGTGGAGCTGCCCTTGCTTTCGCTCTAGAAATGCACAGCTCTCCACGTGCCCCAGGACTCATGGATACAGAGGAGCTTGGGGCTGATCCACAGAGAAGGGTTAACTCCCAGCACCACCACACGCAGACCAGTGTAACCTCGCTAACATTTGTCACGCCACTTTTCCCTGTGGTTACACTTTGGTGTTTATGAAACGGCCCCACAAGCCCACACGTGCTGATGCCATTGCAGTGATTTTCCTCAGCCTCCCCTCAACCACATTCTGACTTTTGAAGGCATTTTGGGTCTTTTGAAGACTTTGCAGAGCAGAGTCTCCATGTCACTTGCTTTGCTCTCTGCTGGTGACAGCAGTGCCACAGGCAGCGCGGGCTGGAGCCGGCCGTGTGGTGCTCCGTTTTGCTCCATAGCCCTTGGAATGAGCTACCTGCCTAAGGAGCCTGCAGTGCCAAAGAGGGTATACGAAGGCATCAAAAAACAACAGCAGAAAGCACATGGGGTCAAAATCTCCCAAGTTTTATTTTATTTTTTTAATATTTTATTTTTTAATTTTATATATTATTTTTTTATTTTAATTTTATATTTTTATTTTATTTTATCTCTGGGGAGCTATCTCATAGGCAGTGGTCCCGGGGAGCTGCTGCACAGCGAGGGGCTGGAAGGGATGAGCCCTGCCCAGCTTGCCCCAGTTTGCTGGATCACTGTCTGTCCCTCCAAGCCTGTCGGCAGGGCCACCCCCGGGAATGACCCCTCTCCCACGCTAATAAAAATGTAAAAATCCCCCCCTTTCCATGATTAATTCGCCGCTGAGGTGGCTGTGGTTCATCAGGCTGTTCAAGCGGCAGGGAGAGACAGTCGGCCCTGGCCATCCGTGTTCATCCATCTTCTGCTGAGAGGATAAACCTGCGGACTGCTGAGCTTGGAAGTTTGCTCGATGTGTTTCCTACGGGTGGGAAACCCTGACAGGAAGAATGTGCCCCAGTGCAACACGGCCAAATCCTCAGGACCGTGTAAGCACCAGCCCTCCTCCTTTCTCATGCTCAGGCTCCCCAAAAATGCCTTCCCTGTTATATTTTATATGGCCACACTCCAGGACATGTGCTGAATAGTTGCTCCTTTGTGAGTAATCATCTGAGCTCCTTGGGCAATAAAACACAAGTCAACTGGAGAAGGAATCCTTGGCTCTTCCATCTCTAGAAGCATCTATCCCTGGTTGGTCCTAAGGAACCGACTCACAGCCAACAGAACCAAGCTAGACACATCCGTTATTTTTCTTAGTTTTTATATAAAATAGACATTTACATACATTTTTTCTTTTGCAAAGACTTCGAGCATAACTCTTTTACATGAAATCTATCCATAAATCCCACAGTGAAAAAGCAAAGACTTTGAAAATCCCACACATCCAGCTGCTGCTAAGTGTGAATTTAATTTTGAAAGATTTCGGATCCACGGGCTGTTTTCTTGTTTTCATTTTTTTCTTCAACTGATTAAAAAAATAGGTATAGAAATAGGAACCATATGACCAACAGCCAATGCAAGAAGCTCCCACGCGATAGGACACGCAGCATGACATCTACTTCGGGCAGAGGTTTCCACAGTCCTGTATTTGTAGAAGCCATGACTTTTACACGGGATACCACTGGGGCTATTTCCTAGAAAAGAATTCTCAGCAAGTCAGTACAAAAATGGCAAGGAACTTTTGCACAAGTTTTGCACAAGTTATCAAGATGACCTGACACAACTTTGCCACATTGAGACACTAGTGAATGCCAAGCACGTTTTTCTTTTTTCCTGATGGGTTGTTTGAATGTACATGAAAGCAAAATGAGGCATTTTAGAACTGCTGCAAGAAACTGTGTTATTTGGGCGAAAAGAAAACTTTGAGAGCTAATTTTTTTCCAAAGATTGTACACAATTTGATGTGTGAAAACCAGGAATTGAACACTTGGTCGATTCAATGCACATACAGTTTGAGGAGACTTAAGCACAGGCCAACTGCTTCACCGAGCTGGAGGACAAGCGCGGGGAAAGATCACGCAATTAGAATTACATGAAATGTGCTAATTACTTCAATTAGAATGAAAACAAGCTTCTTTCACCAAACGGGTTGCCCATCTTGGCCTGCTTCCCGTGAATGTCGAGCAGCTTTTGCCAAGCGCCCCTGCATGTGGGGATGGAAGGCTCTGCTTTCTGGATTGCTTGACTCGGGTGTGAGACATGTTCCCTCCCCATCCGCATCCACCCTGCTGGAATTCGGGCCGTTCCCACCACCGCGTCCGCTTCCTTGAAGGCCAGAACCACTTGCCTGCATATTTTTAGGAAAATCTAGTCCAAGCAATCTATGAGAGACATGAAATGTCCCTCCTTGCATCATTCATCTTGAGGCATGGAAAAGGACTGGAGGCAAAGAACGCTGGACAAGAAAACAAAATACATGGGCTGAAATTGTTATTCATAGGAGAAAGCAGCACAGTTGCTTTGTTCTTCGCTGACAGCTGCAATGCATAGTGATTACACGAGAGTCCTGTCTAACCAAGCTAGTGTCAATTCCCCACTTGCATATTGCTGAGCATCCATACAGGTGCTGAGGTTTGGCCAGTGCCACTCAGGCACCACCACTCTGTGGAATATCAGCGTTAATTCACTGATCTGCAGTCTCTGCTAAGCAGAAACCAACGTATCTACAACCCGGTGTCTGAGGAACTGTGCAAGGCTAAAGGAAGACACCGTTTCCTGTGATTAATGAGGATAATATCCAGTTTATCACAAGGTAAGTCACCTCTTGATCTTCACAGTAACATTCCCTTTTGGTGGAGGTTACCCATTCCATGTTACAGTCCACTCTTCTCATCTGCAGGGAACTTTTCACCAGATGAACGTCCTGAACACACAGTGCAGTTTAGCATGGAAGCCAGTGAGACGAGGGGTGAGCTCAAATCTGCACAAGGGTTTAACTGCTTTGGTAGCTTGTGGCCTGAGTCGTTCCCCAAATACCCTGCCGGTCTGCAGACTGCCACCCTGCATAGATATGATCTATAAAGTGCTGTGTTAGGGGAGTCATTAATGACCCCTCCTCTCCCCATAACTACGTTAAACCCAGCTCACAGAGGTGGAGACTCCACCTTTCAGCACATAACCGCAATGCAGTTTAGTTGGGCCTAACTATACGGTCATGTTCCTGCCTAATTCCAGTGGGATGTATGTCAAGCCTTCCTGCTGTACAGCCTTTCTCAAAGGAACGACGGCCACCCTATATCCTCCTGCAGGTAAGAAAGCCAGGAAAAAAATGCAATTCTTTTCCAGGAGCTAGGAGGGACACCTCAAAGCTCCTTAAAGCTGTGTATTATATATTATGCACATGCATCGGTTTTAGGAGGTTGAGATGGCTTTGGATGGACGCCAGGACAAGAAGGAGATCCCCACTGGTACTGGGTGTCTCAGGAAAGACGAACGCAACTTTTTGTCAAAACTGAAAGCAAAATAAAACCCAAGTCACCTCCCTCCCACAGCACTGCTATAAAAAATACATCTTCTTGTATATTTGAAAAAATACTTTCCCTTGGCCACAACCTAGAGCCATAGCAGAGTATGGCTAGTAGAACATATAGTCTTTATTGACTTGGTGTGAGCACGACACCCCTTCTGCTGCCACCATCATGGAAGGGTCCTGTTGGGGAACCCGTGGTGCCCAAGTTGGGACCAGCAAAACTGCTCCCTATGGTTCAGCAGAGCCCGGGCACCTCCCAACACCTGCACCATGAGCCTCCTCATGCAGTGCCCAGCAGGGAAACGATGGCTCCCATAGGCCCATGGATGGGAATCGGGGCAGCTCAGTCCTAACTCCAGCTCTGACTAACAGGACCACTCTGTGGGCTGCTTCTCTGCTGCAACCAGGCAAAACCAAGCTCAAGTGTAACCAACTTTATGGTGGTTTCCTTCCTCAAGAGGAACAAGGTGGTGACCTACCCAGCTGCCCACGCCAAAGGGCACTATCCCACCAACCATTCATGGCTTTTGTGCAAGCCCAGTTGGAGCCAGCAGAAGTGCTGTTCTTGCACTGACAGGTTGGTCCACCACACTTTAGAGCTTTAGAAATACCATGGGAGCAGATTATTCAAGCCTGCCTCGGTGGTGCTGCTGCATTCTCTAACTTCAGACATACGAGGCACTGCCCAGCCACGTGGCCACCCATCAAGGACACTGGCTAGTTCTTATAAAACAGAGAAAATATATTAATTATTTGTTTATAAGTTAAATAAATAAAGCTCAAAAATAAAATCCTCAGTTCCGGAGAGAATTCATTTCCCCACCTCAGTATTTAAAAATATAGATTTATGACTGATCAGCTATAGCTCATTTTCTGCATCTCTTGGGGGAGGAGGTGAGAACACTTTGACAACATGTTTTATCAGAGTTATCACCATGATAAATGGGCTTTCTCCCTGCACACCCATAAAAAATCCTCTTTAGTACCTTTCCCACCTACCAAATCATCCCTAATCTCTTTGTGGCTTTACTTTACCTCCTATGTTGATCAGGTTAGTTGGGCTTTTTTTTTGTTTGTTCGTTCATTTTTTACTGGGGACTGGACAGGAGGAGAAGTAATTCTAGAGCTTCCCATTGCTTTTCCATGTTTCTAGTTTTCTTTTCAGAGTAATAATTATTTGGCCTGGAGAGAGAGGGTAAAGGGTAAAGCCATATGATATTTGACAATGCTGATATAATGAACTTGAATTACTACAAAATTACTATCTTATGAGTAAAACATTCAGCTGCAGTTTTCCCTCATAGAATCATTTGTTCTAATTGCAGAATCATCCTTCTAAAGTGATACTCAGACACTAATTTCCCTTTCTTTAGGATCACTTTCAAGTGACAAGCTGCAAAAGTGGCCACCATTTCCTCAACATCAACCCTTTGAAACCCTTTTATATGACCACTACGTCTATCTTCCTGGCTCAGAAGGACCTGGCAGCACTTGCTTTATAATAAAGACCATCAGTGGTACTTCATGAGGTCTAGGTGAGTCTGTGTTGAGTAACAAGAGGTGCTACTTCACCCTCAGGGCAGTGGATGAGTGTTTTGTCTCCACAGCTTCCCCAGCAATAACTAAGATATTGAAGGTACATGTTCCACCCATATTACTTATGTGACTAAGATGGGTTCAACCTAAACATGAATCTTGACTCCAAGGAGGTTTTCATTGGTTCTCCAGCATGTTCCACATGAGCTGAGTGTCTCCTGTAACTTTGGTCAAACAAGCATGCATCCAGGAGTTGCCTTCCATAATTCTGCATCATATCTAAGTTCCTTCAGTGTCACTTTCAGGCTTTTCCAAGGATCATAAGTTTCTTTCCACCGTTGACTGAATGCTATGTCTGATCTTTCTCCTGGACCTCCTGTAACCTCTTCTCTAATCGATCCAATTTGGCCAGATTCTCCTTCAGCAATTTGCTGTTTGGAACTAGCTGTAAAGCTTTTTCATAGTAGTTACGGGCAGTGATGTAGTTCCCCTAGAAAGAAGAAAAGAAATGACAGATCTCATTCACATGCCCAGACACAGAAAGGGTCACTGCTTGGAAGTGGTGAACACAGGAAAAAGAACTTTTAAAACTTGAAATTATTTGGAACACTTCTTTATGAGATGGATCATCTTATCATCTGATCAGATTTGCTAAATCAGATCAAACACTCATGGCAAAAAAGTAGTTTTATTCATGGACAGGATAAGTTGGGGACATCACACTCTGTGACTGAGGATCCAAATTATAATGCTGGGGAAAGGAGTCAAAAAAAATAAAGAAGGGATAATCATGAATTTCCATAACGTTGTGTCAGTATTCTACATCAGACAGACATCTTCATTTAGTGACCCAGGTAGAGAGGGATCTTAAAATTTCACTCATGAGGACATTTCTCTAAGGCAGGTCAACAATTCAAGCAAGAAGACTTTGGGGATGGACAGGCTGCTTGTCCTCTTAAAATGTGGATTTAAATTACAGAATGTTCATTCTCAAGCAACCTAGTAGGGAAATTCTAGCTAGGGCTGAAACAGGTTTTCTTCCTTTTTGGACAAATAGGACCAAATAAGTCCAAATATTTGGACAAATACGCTGTGGTCTCTTATTGGCCACAAATATGTAGCTCTTGGCAGTCTAAGGCAAGTTTAGCTTTCTGTCCTTGCAGTTGACAGCTTAAGAAAACTTAAGAAAAAGTGAAATTTTCAAACCTTGATATGTTCAATGCCTCCCATGTTCATCCAGGCTTGTGCTTGGTCTGAGTTGAACTCCACAGCTTGTTTATAGCTCTGAAAACACATAATTTTTTTTTTAGGTTAGAAGTCTGAATCTTTGGTCAAAACCAGTGAAAATAGGAGATCTCTGCAGCCATTTAAAATACAGTTTCAATTCTTCTTTACACATGTTGAAATTCAGTCTTTTTTACTAGAGAT
>JAUBOD010000819.1:1149332-1160546 GCA_032353885.1 Nothura maculosa | reverse complement strand
ATATATACACACATATATATACATATATATACACATATATATACGTGTATATATATGTATATATATACATACATATATATATACATATATATATATACTGTGTATATACACACACACACACACACTCATACCCATATCATACACAATAAACATCTATCCATGTATACATATACACACACACACACACACATATATATGCATATATACACATACATATACACACATCCTTGACTCCAGAGCAAGACCTTGAAAATGCCATCATGTAGCTTGGGATGGCTGATGAAACTTCAAAGTGGGCAGGAAGATATTCTCAAGAAAGCCAGAGCAAGGCCAAGGGAACCAAGTGTTACAGGAGCGTCGAACTAGCAAACAAAGATGTCTGATTTCCAATATAGGCAGAACCAGGATGGCACCAGCCTGTCAGGGAACCCAACCACACGCCGTGACTGAGTTACGAGAGCACGGAGAAAAAGCAGGGAGGAGGACGAGCCTTTATAACAGGCCAACTGTTCCATACAGTGCGCTGGTCTTTTCCCAAAATCTGTTCTGGTTTCATAATCAACTACCTAGGAGAGAACAGGGCAGTTGCACTGAGTTACCAGCTAATCCCCTGGGGCATAAGGCATTCCTCCTAACAGCATTTTTCCCAACTACAGAAGAAAAGGAACCATACAGTGGCTTTCAGATACAGGGCCTTTAATCTACAGCAGAGCAGGGTGCAGGACCAGCAAGGCAAGCTGGACCCTACTTCACTGTGTCCAACTCACCTGCTTCCTCCCTTCCCAGCCCTAGCCCCACGCTGGGGGAACACAAGTTGGTCACATTCATGGTCACTTCCTGAGAGCTGCTTGGGCAGCTTCCAGCCCCTTCTCTCTCCCAACCTATGGAGAAGGAACTAGTTGCTATTCCCTTCCTCCAAGCTTGGCCATGAGCCGGTTAGCACAGCCGCCGGGGTCACTCTGGGCCTGGCCCCAGAGCTGCAGAGGTGCAAGGAGGGCTCGGGGCTACAAGAAGGAAAATCAGCTTTGTAAACCAAAGACCAGGATCCCTGGGATCTGCTAGGGCTGAACACGGGGCACTGCTACAGGCCTGCAGGAATTGTTATCTTCTGAGGACACTGCGTGGACTCTGTTTTCTTTTCCCTTCCACTTACTCAAGCCTCCAGGGGATGAACACACTACACCTAAGCGTACGTGAATTATTGCTGGACTAACTCACAACATTTGCTTTGGGCAGCTGGCCTTGGGACTCTATCATGTTTTTATTGCTCTGTTGACCTTATGACTGATGGTTTTAATTAATTACTTCAATTAGTATTAAAACCACGCATTACTGTGGAGAGCTCATTTCCTATACTTGCAGGGGACTTCATTAAATGGTTGATTCAAATCACAGATTCCATTGAAAGAGGTTCTTCTTTCAATTCACCTACTGTATTTCTAGGTTTCTGCAGCTGTACATCTGATAATACTTGAAAATCTCTTAAAAGACAATAAAACAACCCCTTTCAGTAACCCATATCTATCAAAGGCGGATTTTGTGAAGTGCCTCTATCATTAAAGAAGCCAGAATAAATCACAATTAAGCACCTCCTTTTTGGGAGAGGTTTTGGCTAATTCTGTTAACCTGATTAGTGGAAAATAGTGGAAGGTGATATTCCCTGAGCCCCCTTATGGGAGGATGCAGCAAGACCAAGTAGTGAAGGTCTCCAAATGTGCACCCACATTTCACAGCTCCTCTTGAACCCTAACATTTTGTGTCTCCATTTCCCTGTTCTTCAGCGGGAACAGCACTAGTTCACCTCACAGGGGACCTGCAGAAATAAATTACATGATGTATGGAGAGCACGAAGGGACCAGAATAATAAGCAGGGGGAAAAAGCCCAAGAAGAAGTGAGTAATCCTGCCTCCAGAGCACAGTCTGGCCGGTGAGCAGGAAATAAGGCCTAGGGCCACATATTGAACAATGAGATTAAATAAAATATTGAACAGCTGCTCATTAGGAGCCACATACAGCAAGCAAACATTCCCACTCCCAATAAGTGATCATCTACCTGAGTAATTAAGAGCTGTATCCTAAAGCACATATGCAAAGGGCTCAGCTCAGGCTGCAGAGCCAACCTTAGTTCAGGTACTTCCTAACCTCAGAGTATTTTATTTCTAATTTTTCATGATATTTATGTGTGCAATGGGAAGAAGGACCCACATATTCTGCTGTCAAACACTTTAAGTACACTGTAATAACGGATCAAGCCTTTTCTAAAGGCATGGGGAGCTGCAAAAAGGTTGTTTACTCACAACTTTAACAGCATTTCAAAGCCATGCTAAGGTGGGTGTTAATTACTCAGCGAGCTGCCTCCTGCAGTGAAAAAGGCAGCTCTAAAGCAGCTCAGAAGGTCTCCCCAGGCTGCACTCAGTGTCTGTGTGCAAGCCCAGGGCGCTCCTAAGGCATTTGGCCAAGAGCGGCGCTTGGAGCATCCGGGATCATGGATCACGGTCAGGGAGCGTGAGCTCGGGATGGTGCCCGTTACCTTCTCGGCCAGCAGGGAGGCCAGGCTGGAGTAAGCGTCGGCGAACTCCGGGCCGTATTTGATGGAGTCCCGCAGCAGGATTATGGCCTCCTCCTTCTTCCCCTGGGACCTGTGTGCCAAAAAATACAGGAAATAGTTAAATAATAAAAGAAAGGAGAAAGAAAAGTTCCTTTAATGGACTGTCACCCACTGATGAACTGCTTTAAACAATGTAAAATATCCTGTCTTGTCCTTTCCAGCAAAGACTAAATGATTAACTTGTATCTTCTCTCCATGATCCGAGTTATCAGCATCTCCTGAGCCCAGGCCACTCCCTTGGCCTTTCTTTGAGCATATGGCAGTGCAGGCAGGGGCTGCAGGCTCTGACTACATGCTGGATTTTACATGCTGGCCCATACAGTCTTCACATAAGAGTTTTGAGAGTCCCTGGAGCAGCACACGGGCGCCCTGCAGTGATTCCCCATTTCCTATGTGAATGGCAGCCACCAGAGGAGGAGAAGGGAGCTGCCCAAGCTGGGCTGCTGGTGACTGTCACGTTGGTCACGATCCCAGCAAAGGCAAAACACCCCCCAAAATGGTGTATCCCCCAAAACCACACACCAAAGAGGAAGAATTCTGCCTCATCTGTCCAGCCAGGAGTCAAGGACATCTGAAGGACAAGCCAGCAAAAGGGTCTCCAAGTATAAAGTAGCTTCTGAAAACATGGCAGAGCATGTTGCTAGAGAAGAAGTGCTGTTATATATCAAGACTAATGTCTTAGTAAAATTACTACTTTTAAATTAAAATTATTGGTAGATTCAATCTGCCTGGGATCTCTGCCTGGAACGCCAAACATCTCAGTCTTTAGTCTGTGCTTCAGATCTTGGTGATTATGAAGAGATATATGAGGGATGGCTACAACAACGAGCTACCATTCTCCCCAAATTACTCTGCTTTTTTTTTTTTTTTTTTTTCCTTGGGAAAAGGTTTCCCAAGCAAACATCTAAGAATGATTATTGGAGCTGCAATTTCCCCAGTGCTGCTCCACATTTCTTTCCTTGGAAAAAGCAGCTACATGGACAAAAATCTGAGGATGCTGATTTTGACAGGAACAACATTTTCCTTGTGCTGGAGTACAAAGAAAAAGAAAGATGAATAGCAGAGCTTGCAAAATGCAACAGAGGACTCTGGCACACAGAAAATATGGGAACACCTTGCTGCTTTGGCCTTGGATTTCACCCGAACAACAGGCTCAGGTAACCAGATCTTGTTTATAAGGCGCAAATTTCGGCTGATAATACATGTGGCTTTGCAGATTTTTTCCTTTTCTAGCTATATAACTGGGAGGATATTTTGCCTGTGCATTAAGCTAAGTAGAACCAGTTGTGCTAGTCTTTTCCCTCGTCACTGCTGCTCCATCTAAATTACACAAGTGAAGCAAAAACAAATAAAGAACCACTTTTCCTCTACGCTAATTAAAGACCAGCGAGCTTGTCAATTTATAAAACTTTTGGATCCTTTGGCTGGAGTTTCATGACACATTTTTATAAATCAAAACCAGATGACTGCTTTAAAAAGGCATTGATGTCTGGCAAAAATGTAGGAAATGCCAGCTACAAAAATAAAAGGATTAAGGGATCCACTCAGCAGCTCTAAAAGTTCCCATTAACCACAAGTATGAGCCCTGAACACAGGGCAACCCTCTTAATTGCTCTTTTCTTTTCTAAATGGCTTTTTTGTTTGTTTGTTTGATCCAAGAACAACGTTTGTCTCCTGGAAGTAGGGGTAGAGGGTGAAAGATTATGGCATCTTTTTTTAATGTGACAGACTGAATTATATTAAAAGAAGCAGACCCAACAGCTTCTAAGAGGGCTCAGGCCTGCAAGACACCGAGCGCTCTGGCCAAGCACTTAAACACATACTTAAATTTTATGCATGCAAGTTGAAAATTAATTACTGCTTGAAGTGCTTTCTTGGAGCAAGGCCAGCATACTCAGCACTTTGCAGGATCAAGGCCACGGCCCATATAAATCTGATGTAATCTGGGAGAACACAGAGCACCGGGAGAACACTCCAACACCGATTTACCATGAGTAAATCACCAGGCAAAGCTGGTGATACCTTCACTATGAGAGAGGAACAAATGTACCTGAGAGGAGTCTACGATCACTTAATCCATATTTTTGCCCAAATTACTTTGCCTTACCATGTCCTCTCCTGATTCACTCTGCCACTCGTGTCCCCAGCTAACACATTCAAGCAGTATGTAAGGAATGGCGCTTCCCACCTGGAGCATCTCTTCCTTAATTTTGCAAGGGATCCATCAACTAGAGGTCTGGTGAGACGCAAGGGCTGTGTAGGGGCTGACACACTGAAAGGGCAGCCTGGGAAGTCGTGTTCTTGGGCACTTTTTGCCTCACTTTGTCAAGTCAGTCCTTACCACAGGTAAGCCAGGAACACAGAACTCAGCAGGGGCTCCACAACTGTTCTCATCATCTGATATCGGTTTCCTATCATGCAACTACACCTATTTGAAAGTAAAGCTGCTTGGCTTCTTCTGTTAAAAACAATTTTATAATTCATATTATTTAATTCCCTTGGCATTTATTTACACTATGTGGCTGGAGAAGCAATTCGCTGAAGGGCAAGGCTGCTATTCGGAAGGACCAGCACAGCCTGGAGAAATGGACTCAAAAGAAAATCATGAAGTTTGACAAAAGCAACTGCAGGTCCTAGGCCTGGGGTGGGATAACCACCCGGAATAGGACTGGGGCTGGCTAGAAAGCAGCCAGCTGGTCGAGGGAGGTGACTGACACTTGACACTTGGGAGATTGCAGCTGGAGAAGTGTCCCACACTGGGATCCCCATTCCAGGAAAGACAGGGACATACTGGAGGAAGTGCAGTGCAGGGCCACCAAGGTGGACCACCACCAAGGCAGTGCTTCCTGTGACTAGATGAGCTTGCTGAACTTGAATGAGGCCACGCTAACAAATGCACTGAACACCCTGTGTTTTGCTCTACATTCGGTAGAGAATAAGTCCTTTGATTAAACACGAGCTGTCAGTGAATATTTTTTTCTAGGCATTTCTCTTTTCCCTTGAAGAAATGTGGTCTTAACGTGCTTTTGCATACGGATAGATACAATCCAGCAAAGAACAAGTTCCTCTCATTCTCTCTGCAACAGCAAGCTGAGAGTCTAAATACTTACTTCAAATGTTCACAATATTGCATTTCTTGTCTCTTTACAGACTATCCCATAGCCTATAAATTTATGTGAGATATTCTGAATGATCCATATTTATCTCAGTTTTTACCTTGTTAAATCTCGGCAAAAATGAATTTATATGTGAGTTAAATGTTTACATAATATGAAGCTTGAAAACAAAACTAAACAAAGCAGCATCAGGCTACTTTGTATCACTGATCACGGACTAAAAAAAAGAAGAAGGTGATTCTTCCATTGTAGATAGACCATTATTTTGGGTCTTTTTATCTAAGAAATCTGCCTACGTTGTTTAATTATAAACTGGCCAACATTTATGTAAGGCAAGATAACTATGACATACAGCTTTATTTTACAATATGTAAACAAGATCAGGGGCTTATTCTATCGTTATCAAGCAGTGCTTCCTGACAACATTCATCTTCTGGCACCTAGTTGTTTTCATTATGTGCAAACAGAAAATGGAAACAGTTTTTTCATCTAGATCTTCCACAAGAAAACAAAACAAAACATGACAAAAAAATTAAAGATTCTAGCCTAAGCTTTCCAAAACACATTTTTAACACAAGCTTAAATCACAAGGAACAGCTGCTTGAAAAGACAGCCCATTTCCAGAGAATAATGAGGCAGATTCCCACATGGGAAGAGCAAGCCCATCCTTCCAAAATCCGAGAGTTTCCCTTTCTCAAGTCTCATAGGTAGTGAAATTTAATATTTGCAATCAAATTTTCACACTAAAAACTGAAATAGATACAGAACTCTGCAAAATAAGCCTCTGAATTCCCCATTCCAGGCAGTTTCATTACATGTCCTCACATAAGTTATGTTCTTATTGCACATGCCTTAAGTATTGCAGAGCTGGCTTTCCCAATCTATTCCATGTACAGTCACTGAAACAGCTGTAAAGAGGACAGAAAATGCTTTTTAGACCTTGACCTCTTATCCTTTCTAGACCATAATTTTAAGAATTGAAGCACTCTTCACAGTGTTTCATAGCTCAGCCAGAAAGTAATAGCAGCTTATAATATTCTGCATACTTTCATTATTTCTTCACTTATATGCATTTAGGGTGTGCAGAACACCAGCTGCCCTATACACACAGCATGGAGCTGGTCCCTCTTTCCAGGGGATCACAGGGGACCACATTAGGTTGAATAAAAAGGCAATTTGGAGAGCTAGGTAGAAAATAGGCACAAAGTCACAGGAAGGGCGAGTTTGGAATCTCTCCATAGTTTCCATTTAGTCCTCTTGGAGTCACGATCCCTGTGAATTTGCCTTATGATGCAGAAAACGTGCAGGAAATCAGATGTGGGAGAAGGGCTGGCGCTCCAGGGGAGACATTCCCGCAGGATGCGACCGCGCAGCATTTGGTGTCCGGCTGTGCTGATGCCTCCACCAAGTATCCTGGGAGGGTTTGAACTTCTGTTCTCTAAAGGAAGGAGAAGGAGACACCTGGATTCCATTACAATTAATACTATTAGTGTGTCCAGATGCAAGAGGCTGCTTTTGAAGCCTAAAAAGATGGAAAAAAATTGTTTCCAGTGGGTGTAGAAAAAGCTGGAGGTGAAACCTGAGTGCATTTGTTTAAGAGCGCAGCAGAAATGAGTATCACACACCTTTAACGTATAGCACAACATGGCATTACAGAAGGATGAAGGACAATCTGAAGGGACACCCAGTATCTTAAATATCACCTTAGGAAAAGCAGGACATTTTGCACGCAATATAAACAGCAGCTCTAAGGGCTTTTCCCAGATGTTCCTGGTGTGCTTTGCAGGCTCAACAAATCTGCCCATCTGCTGGGCTGCCAGAGCCCACCAGCAGACCAGATGTAAGCGTCACCAACACGGGATGTCCTGCTGATCCTTCTGGAGTCTGTCCCTAGTATTAATATGTTGTACCAAAAAAAAAAAAAAGAAAGAAAAAAAGGAAAAAAATCACAGAGAACAAAGCTAAGGCAAATGTGATGGATTAAAATGACAATATGTATGTTTAAACTGCTTGCCTCCTAAAATTAATTTCAGACAATCCAACCTGATGAATAATACAAACACATTCCATCCTTCTTGTAATAAGTCTGTCTTTACCATTTTTGTTTTTCTGTATTTCCAGTAAAGCATTAGCCTATTTTTTATTTAAGGGTTACTCATTTGCCATATTTTAACCCAAGACAATCACAATTACTTGTAACATTATACATTAGCCAACAGGCTAGGCAGAACTTCAGCAAACTGCTTAATGTCCTTCATATAAACTCACAATGAAAATGACTTTTGAGAACCAGAGAGATCAAGTACATTTTGATGAGACCGTGTCATGTTAGAATCAGCCTAACATTAAAGAATGATCTGCCATAAAAGGTTTACTAAAGAACCATTTCAAGCAACATTCCTCTAAAAGATAAGTGCAGTTTCTATCAGCAAAAATGTATTTTTACTGCTGCAGTCTACATTTTCTGCTAGCAAAATAAGATCTCTGGATTAAAACAGGGGTTGTTTTTACTTTTGTTAGTGCAGAAGACTAGTGCAGGAATAGAAAGGTGTTTTTTTTTTAAATTGCACCTCTAGATCATATGGTAAAGACTGTTACATATACCTATCTTCAGAAATAGTTACTCAAATTAATTTGCATGATTATGATTGTCTAATATTCTCCTTGTTACACACTGGCAATCTGAATAATGATGAGTCAAATTATGAGCTGATTAATTCATGTTCTAACTCAGCAGTGTACCAATGCAGGGGTGTAACTCTACCTTCCCCTCAAGTCCACATCTTCCCCCCTCCCACAGGGATAAACCACATCCTGCTCTGAGCAGCTCAGCTGTAGGTGTTTACACCTCAACTACCCACCTGACCTTCTGTTTCAAGCTAACGGTGAGAAATGGGAACATGAAGAGAGAAGCTTCTTATTCATTAGCTCTGCAGCAGCTCACTCTCTTTGAATGATGTGAGTTGCTCTGCTCAAAAACTTCCCACTGAGGTGGGATCTCAAGTGGCCTGTTTGAAGTATCTCCGTTTTTGATGCCTCTTTTGGAGCAGGTGACCTCCCTTAAGTTAAAGCACAAGAGCAAACAGCACCTGAAATCAGCTGGCAGACAGATGATGAGTGTCCAGACTAAGCCTTGTTTCTGCGCTGGCAGTCTTGGCTGCCAGTAAGATCATTTCCTGATCACCTGGTAAAAACCCCTTTTTTGGTGATGTGCATAGAGAGACCACGGGCTCTGTGTTGAGCTTACTTGAGCAGGTTGCCGAGGTTGAAGAGTGCGCGGTTATGCTGAGGGTTTAACTGGAGGGCCCGTCTGTAATAGTCCTTTGCTTCCACCACGTCTTTGGTCAACGTCCCCAGGTTGTTGAGAGCACTTGCATGACGAGGATACAGCCTGGAAAAATGGAAATGTCAAGTCATGGACACTCACTGACAAATAAAGCTCAAATCGCTCATCCCTCCACCACTGCAGTTCTCCACTCAGTAAAGGGCAAGACATTCAACAACACCAGAAGTGGAAGTCATCAGGGTTAGGTTTGGCATCATAAAAGGATTAAAACTGAAGTTCATCATGGCAACAATGAAATACACATTTTGTAGCAGCCTACAGAAATCCCAGTCAAGCTGGTAGATATGTTCTGTTATGAAACTGTGCACAGTCTTTTAGATAGTCAAGGCTTCAGCTTGAGAAGATCCAGCTTCAAATCCTGCTGCCCCTGCAGATTTTCTCTTTAGACCACAACAAATCATTTGACTTTTCTCTGCTTTAGGTGCCTGCTGGTAAAACATCAATAATAGCTTTATAAATCATTGGGAATTGATAGAGATAATGATGTTCAAAGTAACTGGCTATGACAGTCCAAGGTATGTCTTGAGGAGAGGCAATTAATGTGAGCAGAAGAGATTAAGGCTCTGCAGTTCAGTCTGACTCTCAAGTCTGAGACTGCTCTTAATCTAAGTCTTCCCATGGGGGTTTTACCTGTAGTTTTTCATTATGTCAATTCAGCCCTGGGATCTTCTGTACTTAAGCACCATGAATAATTCAGTATTTTAAACATCACTGCATCACTGGCCTCAGTCGCATTACGGCTCCACAGCACACAAGTGATTCTGGCAGGGGTCTCATTTGGGGTGAGGGTGGGAACGTGCTTGTCCCCTGGGAGAAGGGGACATGCTCTGATAATTAACTTGGAATGTTTTTAAATTAAATAAGGAAGGAGTCCCAAAATTCTTTTTCTGACCCACACCTTTGCTGAGAGGGATGTATCAGTATCTTGGCCAGGATCTTGACTGTAGAAGATTCTTTCAATCTTAGGGCAAATAACTGAGGGCTCAGCCTTTTTGATATTTCTTCTGTGCGAATTTATAAAATTTAAAACATTTGGGAATTGTATTTTTGAGCCTTTTTTTTCTTTTGGCTATGACAGAAGCCATGTGTTACTTTTGACAGTACTTATATATAACAAAAAGATCTAATAATATAGAACAAAGTAGCTTGAGTTACGAATGGGCAGAAGTATTTCAGATAATTCTTGAGAAAGTCAAAAACAGATTAACATTTTACAGCCCTGAATCTGATATTTTTGCTATCAAACTTCAGAAATTAATTCTCCTCTTGGCTTCTAGTTCTCCCATGACATTTTAGGCACCGGGGATTTGCTTGAACTGTTTTGGAGAGGAATGAAAACTCAATTAAGATTAAAAGAGAGAACTGATTTCACTTTTCCAGTGCACAGTTCCGGCCAAGCATCTCCATAAATACAGTACTGAGCTCAGTGCTAAAACCTCTTGACAAGAAATTTCAGGATAAAAACACATCTCCGATGTATCCCTGCATTTTAGATTTACTTATTAAGTCTCATTGTCCTTTCCAAGAAATGTAAGCAAGAAACTAGAACCTCTGCTAGCACAAACTGTCAGCTTAAACCAGCTTAGCATCCGGCCCAAATACAACATTTGCAGTTTTATATATCCAAGCACATGTTAAGAGAGAATCCTGAACACTGAGATAAGACAGTGGCATTGGGCTTTTGAGCTGGGCTTCAGTTCCTTATGATCTTACTTGCAATATTACTTTCCTAGGGCAGTAGAGGAAGGGCCACGTGAACGACTGCTGACCAAGTCAGGGAATGGGTCTTGGTCCCTTTTATTGCTTAATACGATCTGAATGAGGATGAATGGCCTTATTCCATCCACCTTCTCTCACACCCAGCCATTGCAGTTGTTAGCAGCTTTCTAGGCATAAAAAGGTAGCAGACCAGAGTCTCATGGCCAGATTTACAGAACATCATAAAACTGACCACAGATAGCTAATTAAAGCAACGTTTACTGAAGAACTCTCCAAGCATTCCTGCAAAATTTGCAGATAGACCATTTGTAAATTCCTTTATATCCTTTCTGCTGCATGCTGCAGTACGTCACCATTTCTAATTCTAACGAACGGAAGCATGTGCAAATACTTTTCATATTACAGGAGGATTTCTGTTGTTTTCC
>JAUBOD010000819.1:1047400-1061111 GCA_032353885.1 Nothura maculosa | reverse complement strand
AGTTTTTGAAATGTTTAAAATCTTTTCCCTCCTTTTGCTGTGGAAAAGATGAAATTGAGTAATTAGTTTTGTATATTCGATGGCAATTTCTACGTTTTCCTCCTACCTGTTATCAGATATAACAGATTCACTTTTTTTTTTTAAGATGGACTATGATTTAATAGAGCAAATGTTTTATGTGCTACCTAATTTATGTCACATAATGTGTCAATACCAACTAGAGCAAGACTATATACAGGAAGTGCTTAAACTATTTTAATCCATCTTGTGAAAGGACTGAACAAATAGAAGGTAGAGAAAGACCACACTCATGACTGGGTAGTGGCCCACAGGCCACCATTTGATATGGATGTCATTTTGAGAGTCCACAGAGCCATGGTACCTATAATCCTGCTATCCTATACAACTGCTCTTTCTTCAGCAGGATTAATAACTGAGCAGATCCCTTCAAATTGTGAAAGTCGTGGCAGCAATTTTTTACAGTAACTTCAACATGAGACTAGCAGGCACGGGTCAAACTGTTCAAGCCCTCTAGAGCTGTTATTTCAAGGACATAGTCACACCCAAACAAGATGTTATCGGGCCTTATATTGCCTTCAGAGGAAACAAGAATTTGGAGCAAGGCAAACACTGGCAAAGAAGGTTGCCAAGAGCGTCCTAGAGAAGTTTCTTTTAAAAATAAGATTACTTTGGGGAGCGGTAACATTACTCATATCAGCTGCATGAATAAATATCTTGTGATAAGACAGCTCATTTTAGTCTCCTCTCTCAAATGGCTTGGTTTATGCAGTCGTATTAAAAGATGCATTTGGACAGCCCCCAGAGATGTTTCTAATTAGGCTTATGATAAACACATCAAGATAATTCTTACTTAATGAATATGACAGCCAGAAGACAGCTTAGCTACAGCAGCAACACAGCAAGTTAATGGGTAAGAAACACTAATAGCATTTCAGTGATATTTTGTCATTATTTGGCAAATCCTAAATGGAAATATCTACAGTGTTAGAGCACTTCAGCGAGAAATGACCATAAACCCAGTAGGCCTGATCTTTGCCATCAAGCTTGACCAAGGCCATGTCACACCACCCTGGCTACACCACCCTGCTGTTCCCTTCTCCATCCTTTTAAGGAATTAGTCCAGGGCAATGCAGAATGAGGCCCTGAAAAGCCAAAACTCCTGTGTATGGCCCTGAGGAGACCACTAATATCAAAATCAGGACCATCTCCTGTAATGTATAGAAGCAGCATAAAGAAGAAGTCTTTTAATGGGAGTGAGTCTGTGCGTGTTAGAGGAAATTCCACCACAACCTTGGGACACACTGTGATAGAGCAGCACACATCAACCCTTTCCCATGCCTTCTTCTCAAGCATAACCACCACATGAATGTGCCACAACAGTCTTCCCTCTCCGCCACCGAGAATCAAGTCAAATACACTTTGGATGTCTCACAAAGAACCATCATACAACAGGCAATTGCACTTATTTTGCACAGAATCAAGTGAGAAGAGATACCCAGTAGCTTACACCATGAGAGCTCCTTCTCAGGAAGGACATAGTTATGTGCATGCAGAGCTTGATTTGCAATGTGCAGGAACCCTCTGAAGAAGCATCTGCAGCAAAGCAAATGCCAGTTGGCCACCTGGACAAGTTTCCCCTGAGGGTGCTCCACATGCACGGTCATTGTAACACAACATTGGCAGCCTCTCCTCGAGGTGCTAGGAAACCAGAGGCTTTCCTTGGTGTGAAAAAAAAGGAGTCTGAGACAAACATAAAGCAAAGTCAGGGAAAGAAGTAGTAGAGTGATGAAAAGGGAGAGGGGTAAATGAAACAAGGAATAAGAAAATGGCGCAAGCCAGGAGACATTTCTTATATGGACACCCTCCGTTATAATATCGGTCATGGAAAAAGGAAACAACTACAAATAACAGAGAAAAAAAACCCTTTCAGTGAAGTAGGGAGAGAACAAAGGTCAGGAACAGCCACTGCTCCACTGACTGAGCTCGAATTACTCCTGGAATAATGATCAGATACTAAAATTTAGAGGCAAGATATTAAAAGATACATTTAGACAGCTCATCCTGGCCTGGCATATCAGAAAGAACTGCTGTCACTCAGGCTTATCTAATTGCTGTATTCATTTGGAGATATAGGAAAAGCAGTAAATTAAAAAAAATTAGAAGCTTCTTCCAACTGCCAAAAGAGTCTCAGTGCTGGAGCAGCTGGCACTCTGCCACTCTGAACAAAGTCTTGACCTCCTTTTCACTTTTCTGTCATGGGTTCCTACACATAGATGCAGCACCCTCAGCAAACCCACTCTGCTCCTCATTAAAAACTAAACAACCATACTCAAATCAGACTAATGAAAAAAAAAAAAATAAGGACCATCATTCTGCAGCTTGGAAGCTCTTGAGTATGTTGAACCATTTAGCAACATAGAGACAAGGCATATTCCATGATCTGACAAGATATAGATTTCATATATACAATCAACATTGATACAGCAATAAAATTATTTTAAAAAAACAAAATAAAGAAAATAGCCATTACTGAATTGTTTGGTAGGGAATATAATGAGGGAAGAAAAATATCTTAGACTTTTCTAGGCCCCTATATGGGGCCTGTTCAGGTACCAACTGTTCCATGAACTGTGGATAAAGAACTGCAATAGATAATCTCTGATTTACTTAGGAAACTTCCACCTAAGCAAAATGTAGTATGGGTTAACTCACAGTCACAGGTCTCCAACTGAAATCATAACTATTTTGTAGTTAAAACCAAAGACCAGCAGCAAAGCTTTCTACTGATTCTAAAAGCTGCCATTTTTTCACTGAGACAGCCTCACTTTAACACGCAGAAATCACCATCCTGCAGTACGGCATGCCTAGGAGGAGGAATAACTGAAGCCCATCAGCTCACGGGAGTTAGGCGGCTCTTCAAAAACTGAATAACATATAATACTTGAAGACACTCAAAAGAGACAGTGAGGGCATCACTTGGATAGCGACAGTGAACTGTGCATTTCAAAGGAAAGAACTCCATCATAAGGAGAATGGCTGAGGAAAACAAACCCCAAATGAGGTGGATTCCTCCAGAGACGCAGTCCTTGTTGGGTTTCAGAGAGAACGCCAAAAGGTCTCAGTGTGACAGGCAAACTCTACCAGCACAGCACTGTGGCCAGAACACTTTGATTCTGCATTCATGAGGCTGTTGGTAACTGCTTGTTGACAGGAAGCTACCTTGAATTTTTTTTAAGGCAATGTGTGTATAAAATTATTTACTTTACATATCTGTATCTATTACATCTACCTGCACATCCTGCAGGTTAAATTAAATATCCCACTTGGGTTAAATTCACATACCAGTTTCACATAGTCACTTAGGGAGCCTCAGAGATCAAGACAGATACGGTGAGCTCCAGCCAAGCCTGAGAAGCCAAGCGAGCAGACAGCCCATTGCCCAACCCTGGGCAAGCTGGACAGGGGCCATCAGGAAGACCTGGGCAAATCGAATGTTCCGGAACGTGCCAAATACCAAGTAGGGGACAAATAAAAGAAGAAGAAAAGGAAACGGGAACGGCTGCTATGGCCAGTACCTGCGAATGGCCCACACGGCTCTGCTGGGCATGGAGAGGCTGCCTGAGCGCGTCTCGCCGGGCGCCACGGCGGGGCAGGAGTTCCAGGCGCTCCGGTGGGCAAAGCCCCGCTGGTGCTTCCCGTTCTCGCGGCTGGACACAGACACAGGCGGCGAGGCCGATGGCTGCCAGGCTGGCCTCTGGGGCATCCCGCCATTCCTCCTGACCACATGGGGGAGAAAGGATGGGAGAGCAAGGAAAGGCTGGTTAGCATCTCATCTTTGTTTCACATGTTCATTTAATACTAAACATAAAGAGTCCATGTGCTGGAAAGGCAGAATTTACCAGTTTCTAACTAGACTAAGAGACCTGAAGAGAAGCTCTCTGGTACAAAAGGGGCTCTCCAAAGCCCTGTGTGATGGGGCAAGTTGTGTGGAAGAACCCATTGTAATTCTTAACTAGGCTGCTTCTGCACCCAAAAAAAAAAAAAAAAAGAAAAGAAAAGAGACTAAAAAAAAGTTTTCTGCCTTGTTTAAACATCAACAACCAACTCTGGAAAAATGACAGGCTGGAGTGAATAACTGAAGGAGATCAGATTCAGCAGCACATAGAAGGCTGCAGGTTTTCTGTTGCCCCTTAAAGATGAACCATAAAATCTTGAGCACCACAACAAATAGCAAAGTGTATGATACACACAATTAACATACATATTTAAACAGAGCACATCTGCAGCACCGAGTCTCACTCCTGCAAGCTAAATAAGCTGCTATGGCTGGGCTACTGCATGTCACCAAACATGGAAAAGCCTTTAAGAGGCTGCTGGAATGTGACCCTAAGGAGAGGGTGAGACTGAGGGAGATGTGGAAAGGAGGAATGCACAGGTTTTCCCCTGATTAATTAGTATTTCTGTTACCTTGACTCAGAGAGCTCCTGGAACACCTGTAAACCTGACACTCTGTAAATATGAGCACCACCAGTGTCCTGGCGGTGAGGCCCTGGAAAATTCCTCACTGGCTGCTTGCCCACCATTTGCATGACTAGGAATTATTTATCTAGCCAGACCAGAAGGAATCCTCTGCCAATCTGTTGTCCCTGCCCTCCAATTGCTGCTGCTGCAAAAGGAGCCAGAGGCAGGGGTCCGAGTTTTGGTCCAAACCCTGCTAGGATCCAGAGGGAAGACAAAGCACACAGAAAGCAGGCTTAATTACTCCTTAAGTACTCAACTAAGTGGGTAAGTGATACAGGCTTGAAAGGGTTTGATTTTTTCTCCAGTGACTGCTGATAGTTGCTAATCATTCCGATTATTCCAAAATTGGCTGGATACTTTCCCTTTTTTCTTTTATATAAGGACAGAAATGATCAAACTCAATTTTACTATTACATTCCTATTATGTTTCTATGACTGTCATCGTGACTGAATAATTAAGTAGATGCTGCTAATGGAAGACTTTTAAGCCACTGGATTTCTAAGATGTTGATGCCTTCAGTGAAAATTCACAGGGAAAAAATGTCAGACTTATCAGAGCTCTCCATAAGCAAAAAGAAGCTCTTAGAGATCAACTCCATACATTTAATAATCTGGTCTGCTTACCCAGCAAAAGTATCAGGCGGGGATTAAGTAACAAAAAGATATATAGAATAGATATATAACAAAAAGGTCAATGGAATGAAATCTTGGGGTCTTCTAAATTTGTCAAACATGTTCCATGTAATTCAGCAGGGCAAGACTATATCCCACTGTGCTATATAAAAACAGCAACATATTCTGTACCTACAAGTGGTAACAGTTGAAAACAGTGACTTACAGTTTGAGTCCATTGCAGGAGAGGGAAAAGAAGTCATAAACCAAGCACACGCCAAACACAGTGACTCCAGTTTCTTTCACCAGCATTGCACACGTCCCAAGAAATAAACTAAGCAGCAAGAAGAATGGGGAGGCAGTGGGAGGGAAATGTTCCCCAACATAAAGCTGATCCACGCTCCTGAAAAACAGATGGGATATAAACCCTTCAACTATTCGTTTCATATTTACTGCATTCACACAAATATGGAGGCACTTCTTAATTTCTTAAGGCTATGGTAATAAGTGACATGAATAATCTACTCTTCACAGAGAAACGAAAGAACAGTTTTAGGCAGTAAGGCATAATTAACTGAGATACAACAAGAATTTGAGCAGAGAAGGAAAAAAATGACAAAGAAGAAAGCAGAATAAATAGGAAGATGTAAGGGACTTATGTCCCTTAAAACAACTGCATTCCAACATATAGAAAACATGTGCTTAGATTTATTTATGTGACAATATGCGCCATATAAGTAAAAATCCCTTCATCCCACTCATGCTTCCCTTGGTTAAATGTGTCCAAATCATTACAAAACTCATCACTAAACCATATAAGAAGGAAGAAGCTAAGAAAGAAAAAGCAAGAATCAAAAACAAACAAAAACAAAGTAACAAACCCCTAAAGGGGTGACAAGCAAATTTCCTCCTTTGAAAACTCATGATAAACGGTGTTAGAGACATACATACACACATATAAACATATATGTATGTTTGGGGGGGTATATGTATATCAAACCCCCTAGGGGCTTGATAAAGGGCATTATTTTTCCATTCCACCATGATGACACTGTGCAATTCCTAAATGAAATAACTCTATGAAAGGGGCTGAAACACCATGTGCAACATTAAAGCTAGGTCTTAATTTCTGCCTTTTCAGTTACAGTTTTAGGGTGCATACCAGTGAACAGAACAGTAGTTTTGAACTGGGAAGGACCACTGTGATAACCCTCACTAGAGATAACCCTCCATTCTCACAGTTCTGACAAGATGGGTTATTTCAGAGTCCCACAGTCACAAGATGTATTTCGAAAACAGATGTGTTCTTCACTGCTCACATACAATTTACCTTTGGTTGAAATATTTCTTCATAATTTTAGGCTCAGCTCTACAAAGCCCTGTCTGGTGCATCACCAGTTAAAAAACACCAGCAGACGAGGGCATCTCAAACACTGAGTTCTCTTCTCATGTTTGCTCAGTTTTACAAGCAATACTTATTTGGTACGTGAGGGGAAGCGGAGACCAGAGCACTTCAACACACTGCAGTGCTGGGAGAAGCAACTCTGACAACATTAACCAAAACTGACAGGTTATTCTCATCAAACCAGAGCATCTCATCATGTAACAAACACAGATCCATACCTATTATAGGAGAGAAAAGCCAACAGAAAGAGTAGACAGGCCAGGACATCCGCTCTGCCTACAATACCTGTTACCTAAGAGGAAAAGAAGCACACAGATGTGAAAGCAGGTATTAAAAAGTCAGCTATATTAAGTATCTGTTGCAATGATTCATTCCAACTGGTATCAAGGGTTATTTTCTTATCTTTAAGTGCTGTCTTCCCTCGTCATATTGAAACATTATTTGTCTAGTGTAGGATATGCTGTTTTGTCTGCTGCATTTCCCCCTTGATAAAACAAACGAGTAATCCAACAATTAAGTCATTCTTTATGCTATTTTTAAGATACTAATAAAATTCACAGAGCAAATCCATTTGGGAAGGAATCTGTTTTAATTTTACATAATAAGGCTCAAATGAGATACATCTTAACTCCCAGAACTGAGATATGTTAAAGACTATGAAAGAACAAGTCTGTGGAGTAGATTTAGCACATAAGAAAGACTTACTAATTAATATTTGAACAAACTTCCTCATCAAAAAGTAAAAGAGTTCTATATAAATTATTCTTCCTGTAATTCTTCCTGAACTATCTATTTTAGTAGAGTTTGTCTTGCTACTAATTGATGAATTCTTTTATGTAAGAAATGCGGTACTGAACAAGAACGTATAAACATTCTTACTACAAAATATTTCAGCATTTCATTCCATAAAGATGCAGAAGTTACACAGAGCAAAGAAAAGGCCCTTTGAAAATTTGCCTCTTTGGGGATTACACAATTAAGCTATCCTCAGCACTCTGGCATTTACTTTAACCTTTTTTAAGTTCTGACCCAGACAAAACAAATTCAAAGGGTGCCTCTTCTGAAACCTCCCTTATGCTATAAAGCCGTATTATCCAAAGGACTCTGGCTGATGAGTTCACACGAGACGGCGCAGGGAATAACTGTAAAGCTCAGGGCTTCTCGTTATTAAGGTAATCTCTCCTCAAAAGTTCTCAGCCAGGGGAGTCATTCCACTCACTAATTTACAAAGGATTGTAACAAGACTCTATGATAGCAGTAGTATCTTAGGTTAAAAAATGCATTTCTTTTTAAAGTACGGGCAGCTAGACATCACATGTCCTTTTCAGAGGCAGTAAGGCTCCTTTTTATCTACAAAAGTAACTCTCAAAGCTACTAACAGACTGCACCTTTGGAATGGCTACGTCTTTGAAAGGATTCTTCTAATAAAAAGAACAAAGAATAAAAAAGATAATAAAAATAATAATATAAATAGATATAATAAAAAGAAAAGAGTTCAATATGAGCTATTACACTGTAAACTTGACAGTGTTTTTTTCTATTGAACTAATGGCTTCTTCAGAGGATGATATTCCCAGCTTTTAATTGAGAGTAATGTAAATTAATCCACGGGTCATATCACATCTAAGCGATCTTGTCCACAATCCACACTAATGCTCCCTTTGTTTTTTCTCCCTTAAATTGAGGACCATGGAAGAAGAGTCAAGGCGTGAAACACGGTCTCAGCAGGCGCCGGCTGCCTCACCAAGCGCTGCAGTTGAGAGAGGCAGTGGAGCTCTGCACTTTTGTCATCCAAATAACTGCCCATTCACTCCGAGCATCACTGATGGGGACTGTCAGTTAGAATTCAGCAGCAGAGCAGAGAAATGGCAAGTATTAATACCCTTATTTTTTCCATGATTCTTGACCATTATTTAAAATATAGCATGCTTTCAGCTTTGACCTTCCAAGCAAATATCAGACATACCACATCCTGTATGTCTCCAAGTTTGTTTGGCTTGGTTTTTTAAAGTATATGCCTATATTTTTAGCCTCCCTGTCACATACTTACAGCCTCGGTGTGAATGGGATGCACAGCAAAGAGCAGCGCTGTGACAAAAGCAAGGCGACAGTCCTTGAACACGGCTTTGTCACAGGTATACATCAGCACAAGAGTCACCAGACAGTGTAAAATTACATTCACCGCGTGGAAGTAGAAGGGGTTCATTCCAGCCAATAATATGTTGAGCCTGTAAGAAAACAAAACAGAACCATAACTCGACCTTGTAACGGCAGGACAACTTCCAAGCGCTCCAGCTTCATTTTTTTCTGCCTTGTTTGCAGTCTTTTAATGCAAGTGCTCTTAAACTAATTAGGGAAAATTACTCTGAACTACTGGCTTATCTGATTAAAAAGAAACCACTTCCCCAATTCTCCTTTTAAAATACGTGTCTGCTTTTGGCAAACTTCACGACACAGAGATGGGAGAGGCTTGTGCCGTCACATTAAGTTTACTGCTGCTGAGCTATATTTGTGTTTCTGTGGCAGGCACTAACACAGCCCAGTGTCAGAAGGGCTGCACTTGTCCTACTTGTCCTATTTCTCTGCTGGCTCCTCGCTCAGCAGCTTCGGCCACGTGGCAGCTTTACAACATGGGTAGTTATTTTCTGCCATGGAATAGATGGTTGTGAACACCAAGGATTCAGCAGAGCGCTGGAGCATATGCTTGGAGTTACAGGCACATTTATTCCCATTTAACTTTCTAAATACTTTCACATACTGAAGGCTAAGCATTTATTGAAGTGCTTTACTGAAATCAGGTCTATACAACCAAGCTGCTTTAATAGTCAGCATCAGTTTCATGGTAAGTACAGCAATGACTTAGGCTGGCTAACATCTCTTTAGGCTCAATCTTGATGAGACAATTAGGGTTCATTATTTGTGGCTGCCATAAGAAGAAAATAAACAAGTAACTGGCAACATTTAATCCACAACATGCATTGACACTTCTTTGTGGTCGCTGTTTTTTACAGCCAACTTGCTTAACAGCTGCTGACAGGCTTTGCTTTAGGAGCCGGGGGAGATGATTCTCTCTAGAATTAAACATAGCTGTATATTGGGACAAATCCCTATATACTTGAGGTCTCTACATAGTGAAGACTTCATACACAAACATGGAAATTGGGAGTATTAATGCTAGAGCATGCTTAAAAGAAAAATAAATACAACCACTAAAGAAGATCAATCCAAATATTTCACATACAGATTGAAGCACCTAGGAGGAATAGCAGCCTCTCCTCCTGTTGTTACTAGGGTTTCAGCTTTGCCCCAATGCACGTGGTCCAGCAGCAGTGACACTGAGAAGCTGCCTCTACACAAACAACTCAGTCTTTGCAAGGAGGTCCGTGAGGGCCTGGCAACATTTGCTCTTTATAAATACAGGAGTCTCGCTTGTGCACTCCAGTTGTTCCCCTGCAGCATTTGTGGAGGAAATACGTGTGGGAATATCTGCTGGAAGTGGCAGAATGTGGGAGAGGTTCCGTTTTAGCGTGACTTCGCCTTTCACATGGAAGCACAGGTTGACGCAACTGCATTTTGACAAGACATCAGTCTGCATGACTCAAGAACACTTGAAGAGTTTTTGATTATTATTACTTTCCTTTTCTCCTGCAAATCACGCCAGGTTTGCAGCACACATCACTTTCCCTCATTTCTACCAGAACCAGACGATAAAAACACGACAAATGACAGGAACAGATGCTCAGGCAAAGCTTCAGCTATAAATACAGTGCAGCAGCAGGAACCCCCAGGCCTAAATCTTGGTTTCAGAGCACCCTTCTGGGGTGGGGGGTCAGCACAGGCCACCCTGCCCAAAAAGGGGTCAAGCTGCTCCAAATGACAGGCTAAACAAACCTCTCATCCAGAGGCGCCCGCAGATGTGCACAGCAGCAAGGACCACCTGCAAGACCAGTTCACAGCAGCAAGGGCCACCTGCAAGACTCAGTTCTTTATACAAATTAATTGTTTCTGGCAGTAAATCAGCTGGATCATGTAAATCATCTGTCCACCTGGATCATGTCTGAACATAACCTCCCATCTGGCAAAAGAGGCCTAAGAGCGAGCATGAGGAGCCCGTAGGAAGTCACCCCTCCTATGACCATCCCTTCAGCTGCCCCCGTTGGGACAGCTTACCCAAAGATGGGCTGTGCTTTTCGTGCCCCTTCCTGGGCCAATCACCAAGCCTAAAAGGCCTGTAAGAGGTCAGAATTTCCCATCGTGAAGTCCTGAAAACAGCTATGCAAAAGCGCCAGCCTCGCCACACGCCTCTTCCCCTGTGTATTCTTTTTAAGAAAAGCAGAGCAAAACAGTAACAAAACACAAACTGAACACTGCTGTGACATTAGAACAAGCCCTCTGGCAGCAGAGAGCAAAACCTGTGCACGAGGATGCCCCTGTGTGTGGTTTGAATACCATCCCTGGTGGTCCATGGCCATTAAATGTGAATACATGCAGGTGCTATATTCACAGCAGTCTTTATTTCTTCTCTTTTTCTGCTGCTGCAGCTCTTTGTCATAAGAAATTAGGGCAAATGGCAATGAAGGAAACATTCCTTTGTCCTGAAACAATCCCAGGAGACTGATTGTGAAATGTTAACAGTGACTGAGTTTATTATATGGCAAACAGGGGTGAGCAAATCTAGGGCTCCAAGCAGCTCTAATTCGAGTCACAGGAATGTCACCAAGCTCACCGCACGCTCAGCCACCCCAGGGGAAAAAGGCAGCCAAATTCACTCCAAAGCAGAGCAGCAATAAAGCTCGTTCTGCACGGAGCAGGGAGGGAAACTAAGCTAATCAACCAAAAAGACTTGTCCCTTCTTCAATTTTAATACCCTTGCAGAGATGTAACCTTTGTTTTATTTATGGATATCGGTGTTATTAGCAGAGTGTTGCAATAACTACACAGTTATGGCTCAGCAAGCAGAGGAGGAAGAATGGAGACAGGAATATCAAAATTAGCCTTTGATAAGAAGTGGCAATTCTCCAACACAGTGTTTATGGCCAAGAACAGCACTCTGCCATGTGAAGGACTTTTGCTGATACTCTCTAAACTGACCCACAGGTGCCCAAAAGGGCACTATTATCTTCTCCAACGTGCAGCAAGAGAACCTCAGCCATTTCTGTACGGAGTGCAACATCTGTGTGTACAGAAGCATGACCTGTTAGATGTAAACATTGCAGCCCTGGAAGACAGCTCAGCTAGGAAAACATATGCTCTGGGCTGGCCTGAACTGTCTCTCAAGCCAGAAAAGTACCTGCAGGTAGCAATCTAACTCTGTGAATGAAACAAGTGACCACACTCCTAGGATGAGCTCATGTGTGAATCTAGTGAGGAGCAAGACGTGTGATTCTCCCCTCTGGAGCAAGAGCTTAGGAAGGGTTAAAGTAACCGGTAACACCAGGTATGATCCTTCACTGCCTGGCACAAGTGTTTTGTAGTACAGTTAAACGGGAGAGAAATTGCAGATAAAAACTGCACCCATGTGTGTGGCTGCATCCTGCAGTCAGAAAGCATCCCTGAAGAGGAAGAATGTGCTAAGGCTGCAGGGAGGTGGAGACTGCAAAGGTCCTCAAAAGTCCCCAGGGAAAAGCATGGAAGAGCAAGTATACCACGGAACCGTCTCTTGATACTAAGAAATATCCCAGGCATTTTCCATTAGAGCTGCACCACCTAAACCATCATCAGCAGAAAGAACTGTCAGAAACAAGAGTGTGGAGCACTACGCTCCTCCGGAGACGTCGGCTGTTGCAGCATCCATGGTTTGCAGAGCCACATCCAAGCACAGCACTGCCCAAAGCCGGAGGTATTCCAAAAGAAACAGTGCATGCCTTATCACAGGAAGGCTGGCTTTTTGTTAAGGCTGAGAAAAAGCAACTTTTATCCACATGTCCCAGTAAGCACCTCCCCTGTGTCCCCAGATCCCCCACTGGAGCAGTGGCATTCGCAGAGCGGGACTCTGCACTCGGCTGCTCTCAAGCAAAGGGCAGCAGCTCTTCCTCTAGACCAGTCACACAGGGACACACCTCCTTGGGCTTTCACCTAAAAAGCCCTGGAAAACCAAGGTGATTCAGCCACTTCACCCTCACTGAGGCAGAACCGAAGGAGACTACGCCACAAGAATAAGGGCTCACAGGCCAATTCCATTTTTAAAACTCAAAGCCAGTTTTGTTATATAATCACCAGCACCCCAAGCTCTAATATACTGCTTTTTATCCACTTACACACACAAAGACTCATCCAACCTTTTATAAGATCTCTTATGATTTAATAGTACTGTAAACCATAATTGGAGAGTTTCTCTTTTTATAGACCTCGTTATTATCCTTGGGCAGCTCTTGTTTAGTGTAATCTGTTTTATTATTTTCAACAGACTAACAAAAACAAAGCATGTTATGAAAGAGCAATGCACAGCATAATAAACATAATCTGTTATAGCAAGTAACACTTAATGGAAATGCTCAGAGCATCCCACACCTCATAAAACCCCCACTGTTTTTACAGAGCCAGGCTCACATGCAGATTTACATGACTTAAACTAATGCACAACAATCAGTTAAGCTTCCTGTGATCCCTCATTCCTTTTATGATTGTGTGATATGTATGACAAAGAAAAAGTTTATGTAAACTAATGCAAGATTTCAGAGCACGGTGGGATCTTCTAATAGTCTCCATGGATGCATCTATTGTGTGCTGCAAAAATGAGCATTTGTGCTTCAAAAATGGCCCAGCTGCAGCACTGACAACAATGGTTACATTTCTATATGGAAACAACTCAAAAGATTAACAAAAATCTGCAGCAGTAAAAAGAAAATAAGCCCCACTTGCCCCAATGTTTACACGACAGCTATCACATGCACAGCAAAGCTCTCCCGGTGCAGCAGTACTTTGGGCTGGCAGCCTTTTATGGGACAATAGCATGAACAGCTGATACCCTCAAGGACTGTGTTGCCATCCAGAGGGACCTGGACAACTGGGCAGTGAGAAACCTCATGAAGTTCAACAAGGGCAAGTCCTGCACTTGGGGAGGAATAACCCTGGACACTGGTACAGGTTGGGAGTTCACCTGCTGGAGAGCAGCCCCGCAGAGAGGGACCTGGGTGTCATGGTGGACGACAA
>JAUBOD010000819.1:1019649-1040793 GCA_032353885.1 Nothura maculosa | reverse complement strand
GGACCCGACGGGACCCTCTGCGCCCCCCGGCCCGCCCGGCCCGCCTGCCAAGGCCCGGCCCAACCCGCCGGGTCCCGCCGCGCTGCGCTCGCCTGGGAGCCCCCGGCGCAGCCTCCGCTCGGCTCCTCAGCTCCTCACTGCTCCACAGCATCCACAGCATCACAGCATCCTTGCTGCTCCTCCACATCCACAGCTCCTCACTGCTCCGCAGCATCCACGGCATCCACAGCATCCTCACTGCTCCGCAGCATCCACGGCATCCACAGCTCCTCACTGCTCCTCAGCATCCAAGCTCCTCACTGCTCCGCAGCATCCACGGCATCCACAGCATCCTCACTGCTCCTCAACATCCACAGCATCCACAGCTCCTCACTGCTCTTCAGCATCCACAGCATCCTCGCTTTTCCTCAGCATCCAGAGCATCCACAGCTCCTCAGCATCCACAGCATCCGCAGCATCCACAGCAACCTCACTGCTCCTCCACATCCAGAGCATCCTCACTGCTCCTCCGCATCCACAACTTCCACAGCATCCTCACTGCTCCTCAGCATCCACAGCATCCTCGCTTTTCCTCAGCATCCTCAGCATCCACACTGATCCTCAGCTCCCACACTGCTCTGCAGTGTCTGCAGCATCCATGCAGCTCCCCATCCATGATATCCACACCCCTGCATGGCATCCACACTGCCCTATGGCACCCACAGCATCCTTGCTGCTCCACAGCATCCACAGTGCTCCGTGGCATCCATGCTGCAGCACCATCTATCCCAAGCAGTCCCCGGCCACGTCCTACCTGCCCAGAGGGCATTTTGAGGCCATGGGACTTGTTTTCCATGGCCTCACACATCCATCACGCGTGCCTCTTCCAAAGCAGTATTCCAATAGCAGGTATTGGATCCCATCCTCTCCCACACAGCTCCCCACTTATCTTAGCGACTCCCAGTTTGTCTCGCCCAAGGAAAGGCCACGTTCTGTTCTTCTCTTCAGCCACATATAAAGGTGATGCGGCCGTGGTGCTCTCAGAAACAGAAAAAAACCCACAAGAACTCTATTAATCTTTTTTACCATTCAAATAAACCCACCTTTTATAACCTAATAAAGAAACAACACTGCTTGTCAAAACAGCTTAGGTGATGTTAGGTGAATGCACACACCAAACTCGACACAGTTGGAATTTCTTCCTGGAAGCAAAGCAATACCCCAAGCACAGGGGAGTTCACCCCTGAGCTGGTGCAAGCCCCTTGCTATGGGTGCATGGGCTGGGGCGGGGAAAGGGAGCAGAGGACGTGGGGTGAGTTCTTGCACGCTGTCCAGGGCAATCCTCCTCCAGGAATGTTTTTGTTCCCCAGGATATTTGGCATTTTGAGCAAGCTGGAGATATTTTTGTTTGTTTTGTTTTTGTTTGTTTTCCAAGTGCAAAAGAAAGAAAAGAGGTTTTTCAGATGCCCGTTCATAATGGCTAAGAATCATAGTTCCCTAGGACAGCAGGTTGATATCCAGGACAGGAGAAAGCTCCAGCAGAAGCAGGGCCATCGCTCAAACTTCCCTCTAAGCGGAGTTTTAGCAGCCGGCTCCCCAGAGCTTCCCTGGCATGGGAAACCATTTGTTATGGTGTGTTGGTATTCATCACCACCGAAGGCCTCAGGCTCGGGAACATAAAGCTGGGCCCCGATGTATATGCATGGGCACATAAATGGAAAGCAGCCTGATGACCAGAGGCACTGAAATACTGAAGCCAGCGAGTGCCCAGAATCCCTGGAAACAAAGTAATTCCTCCTGAGTCGCCTTAAAGGTCGACATGGATATTATGTTGACATAAATTTAAATGTTGATAGTTACTAGGGGGGGAAATATGAAATTGACAAAAGCAAAATACAGCTTAAAAGACTCAAAGGTTGAAAGTGCCTTGCAGTAGAATCCAGGTAATATGTGAAATCTTAAATTACTCTGCCCAACAAAATCCACAAACGGAATGAGCAGTAAGGATCTAACTACTCTGAGGGGCAAATTAACTGAGTGGGGGCCAGGCGACATAAAGGGCTTTTGTTACTAATGCTGTTGCATTGCCCTTGAGTCCAAATTCCCCAGCAAAACAACTGGACCTTGGCAGATGGATCCTCCAAGAAGGTCCCCATGCCACATCTCCAGCAAGGACCAGAGTCGGATCTTCACTTTCTTCCCCCAAGCCGGGGTCTCAAAGAGACCAATAACCCTCCAGTCAGACACAGAAAATGACCTTCTGTTCTCAACACTAGGACCTGCTGAAATGCAGCCACACGGTCATTCCCTTTCCATCCACATTACCTCAGCTTTCATTAGTCACTGACATAGGCTTTGGACTAATTATGGATGTTATTTCTAGAATCCCAGACCAACTATTAAGAAACTATCAGCCAAATGTAGAGAGTAGAAATATTCACATCCAGAACTGTTACATTACTGGGGCTTAAGTCTGTGATACAAGCATCTATAGAAGTGGGGAGGAAGAGAAAAGAAGAGTCTTGTAAAGGGTTGGTTCATTCCAAAACTTCTTTGCACTTACAAAAATAGCAGATCTAATAAGAAGTATTCGCTGCTCTAGCTAACCTTGATTCTTTCTTTGCATAAAGTAGCCATGTCATCACTTCTGAAATGTAAAGCTAAATTGCTTCCCCCAAAGCATATTTGAGTTATGGAATCATGTGTGTAGCTTAAGCACTTCGGTTATTTGAGTTTTTACTTTGCATTCGATTTACAAGTTTCATGCCAGCTACATGAAGAGATGTTAACAAATGACTGTTAAGACTAGGGAGACCTTGGAGCTAATTATGTGCAATGTTCACAAAACTTGCTCTGCTAATTGAGCAGAGCTCATTAGTCCTCAAATAAAAACTTTAGCCTCTACTGAGTAAAACATAAGCCAGGGTATACAAGGCACTATGCACATCTGAAGTGTTATATTTCAAAGTGTTAAAAACTAATTGATCTGGTATTATCTGAAGATAGCAACAGCTCAAAGGGAGTGAGAACCAGCAAAAGATTTAAGTTTAAAGCTTAAACATGGAGTTCTGAGCAGTTTAGCTTTGCTTTGCATGATTAAAGCACAAGAATGCTGTAAATACAATTTAAAAGATAAGTTACCATATGGTCTTAGCTAAAAGTAAAATTCAAAAGTAGCACATTGTAAATAGTTTCTTGCTGTCTGAGCAAATAGTTTTACACTTAAACTAAAGCTTTTGGTAAACAATACAACTGATTTGTGCTTATAGTCAGTTGCTGAAGAGTTTTGCAATTCATTTCAATAGCTCTAGGATAAAACTGTATCTTCAATGCAAATAATCTTCGGTTGATAAATTATCTTCATATGGTAAAAAATAACAACTAAAGAAAGAACACTAAAAAATAAGCCAAGCACCATGTCGTGCCAGCTATTGAAGGAAATTTCCATATTAAACGAAGGAATGTTGCAAAAGCTGAAACAGAGTCTGGCGTTTTTACCCAGTGAGCCTGCTGGGTCGGAAGACCTATAGAGAGACACCCATCCATGTGGGCTAGAGTTCCTCCAAGCCTTTCAGTGCAGCATCATTTGGTTTAAACTTCAGAATTTAAACTTTGGAGCCCTGCGACAGAGGTCGGAAAGGGTCTCTTTCCTACATGAGGCTAAGGAAATCCTATTTTTTTCAATAAAACCAATTTGTTTCTGAATCCATTTAGCCTACAAAAAGTTTATCCTTGGCAGAGTCTTTTTGAGGCCCAGACAAGGCTCTTACATTCTTGCTTGCTCTTTAAGTGGTGGCCAAGAACCTAAAGCACTACAGGCATGAAAGAAAACCCTTTAACCTCAGTATCTCTGTTCTGGCCCTGTGATCCTTAGGAGACAGAGAAGCAGAGAATCCTCAGACTCACCTTGTGTTTCCAATAGGGATGCAGTATTTCAAGTTCAACGCATGACACTGTAGTAAACCTTCTTCCCGTGGCAACTGCAGACAAATATTAGTCCTGAGAATTCAGAGCCCTTAGTTTTCACAAACTAATAGCAACAAGAAGACATCAGGTGATACAAACTGCTTGGCAGATCCATGTGGACACACATCACCCATCACCAAGACATATGCTAAGCAATATAGAATCCTCCGTGACCCATTTTTAGATCCATTCCTCACCTGTTTCATATGCTTGTATAAAGCGAGAGGTTTCAAGCTGAGAAAAGCTGGCCATAGTTGTTACTGGATTAGGGGGAAGCTCTTTTTAAGCTCACATGACAAATGTATTTTCTGCTTTTGAAGAGAGCCAGCTCAAGCTTCAGTCTATGGTCAGGTTTGTATCCACTCTGATGAACAAAACAACCATGATTAACAGCAGGGAGAGGCATGGAGCAAAATGACATGAAACAAGTTGGATTTGTTATTTGCAGTTTACAGGCTAGAAAGACTCAGGGAAAAAAAGGAAGGGGGTAAAATTCCCAGTGATGAGAATAATGGAATTCTTCGTATAAAAAGAAAAAAGTAGAATACTGGAGTATTCCACCCTAGTGGGTTCAATCTTCAGCTGAAGGGATTAATATTTTCCCTATGCATTTGTGTGTATTTGATTTGAGTCTGCAAAGCGCCATGAAGAAAAGGGGAAAAAGCACAGCAGAAATTTTCCAAAGTGATAGTTTTCAGCTGCCCTCTTGCCTGAAAAATCTTTTTAACAACATCAGAGCAAGGGAAAAATGCAGTATATAGGGCCTGAACCATAACAGTCGTCACTTACTTCATGCATCTATTTAATGTTGATCAGGTATAACACAATGTAAGTTGAATTTTTATGAACTTCATGGAAATCAGATAATGGCTCAGAACCACAACAATTAAAAAGGAAAACACTCAACTCAAATAGTCTCTTTTTTTTTTCGTCAGAACAAATCAGGGCTTCTTAGATGGTCCAACATTTTTTTTTACTTGCAATACATAGGCCTGGAATGCATTTTTATTGTACCTGGAATGATGTTTCTGAGTATATGCAGCCCAAATGAATGTAATGCTGTTCGAAGTGGAACTCTTGATGGAGAGAAGTTGTTTTAAAAGGTGAGAAAAGAACATTAAGAGACTGGACGCCAGTAGGAGGTGTTTCAAAAGCACAAGTGCTACCCAAGTCCCATACTGTTATCAGGAATTGCTGAGGTTTTGGTAGGCACCTGTTGTGTGTGTGATTTCAGAAACCTCATGTTTCTGCTAAGGTGATGCAAGGACACATGAAAGTTGCACCATGGCTATAAAGTTGGCTTTTGGGCTCATTAAGGACACTGGAGTCAACTAACATGAGAAAGATTTATTTCAGATACAGTTCTCTGGTCAACGAGTAGAGGTTGGAATTCACGCCGCTGCTGTGTGGAGACTTTGGAGAATCTGATTTCAGTGGAGGAAAGTAGGCGTTTTTATCTGAGGACTGATCTGAATCAGTTTAATCTTACTCTATATTCAGACTTCAGAATTAATTGGCTGTGTATTCCTCAGCATAATCATCTCTTGGAAGCTTTTATGTTGAAATAAGCAGAGAGGTGAAAGATGCCTAGTTTGTACCTTATTCATATTCATGTGATTTGGTCTTGTGGGCATCGCTAAGCTGGAATTCAGTAGCAGCTATGTCCAAAGAGTGACTAATTTATTCATAACAGCCTTCTATCATGTCTAGTTTCCATTGATTGAAATCTCTGCAAATTGTCTGATGTAATCAGATAATCAGATAAAATCGGAAAATCTCTACATTTATGCACAGATTACCGAGCAAGCCCAATTTCATCATGGTGAAGCAGAATGGTTGCTACCTGGCTGGAATCATCTTTCTTGTCTTTCTTCAAATTTTTAATGTTTGGGTTTAAGATGAAAAATATGTGAATGTATAAAACTGCACCAAGTTCAGCAAGACTGTTCTCTGTATGATAATGTTATTCATATCACTGTGATCAGCAACAGCCCGAATAAATTTCAGTAAAAATATTAAAATCTATAGTGTAGAACAAGCCATATGGAGTCACTGTAATTTGAAGATGAAAGTTTCCATAAAAGCTACCAAGAAAGCAGAATGGCATATGCCTTCACAGGTGACTTGCAGATTTTATTTCTGCAAGCAGATACGGTTTGATTTTACAATGGTCAGCTTTGCAGTAATGATATTGAACAAACACTCCTGATAACTAAACATATCAAGGAGCCACTTTGGATACTGCACAGAGATGTACGGAGTGCACCAAGGTGCACACAGAAGCCCTAGCAGTATTAAAACAAAGATAAGTTTTCAGGTACAATTGAAACAACCCAGTCTACTGGCTGGGAAACTCTTCTGCAGGCCTGCTTTTCACCTCAGTTATCACCTTGCTGTTTTCACAAGTTGATTAAGATTCAAAGGCAGCCGATAGATCAGTCAAAATCAAAGCAATAAAGCTTTCGGTGCAGCTTTTCAAATGAAACAAATAATGTGCATCAGAACCCTAACCCATTCCATGGGAATGTGAATTGGTCTGGTCATTAGTTCAAGAAAGAAATTACTGCACATAAGAAATCAGTTTCTATTAAAGCAAAACAGACCTCCAATTCCGTGTCAAGTTCAGGAGGTGAGAGGAGAAGGAGGCAGACAAGAATTATTGGAATACCTTTCAATGATCCCTTCCCTCTCCGTTCTTTCCATAGACCATGTGTCAGAGGGAGATGGAGGAAGGAGAAATTGGTTCTTCTTTATAGTCCAGTGGCCCGTGCTCTCCAGCACTCATCTGCACTCCTGCCAGCCTGTAATTAATGGGAATAATACATTGCAATACTGTAGGAATTTTCAGTAGAAATACTGAGGCCGTTTCGAATGGAAAGTGAACGGGATTACTCTGGTGTCGAGGCACAAGGAGGAAGGGCAGAAGCAGCACCGTGGGAATGGCAGGTGTTGAAGGCACCCGGAGCAGCAGTCAGCCTTAGCCAGGCTCTCATGGAGCTCTCCTACCTCATCACTAACAACAGGGCAAATTGAATTACCGCACACCACTGACAATATTAGAGTTACAAATGATATTTACTAACAATATATATCTTTTTTTCCTCATGAATTCAAGCCCTTTGGCCTCCCTGAAAAGGCATGGAAAGATATCCTTGCACTTTTTCTGCATTTCCCCTGAAACAGGCACACATGCAGAACCTTAGGGTTTTTGGTTCCTCCTGCCAGGAGGAACCATAGGGCTGCCTTACTTGAGAGCCTGGGAACAGTCTCTCTCCAGGAAGATGAGTCTGTCGTGTTTTCTTATGCCCACCTACACCCCATCCATGTGCTACAGCTGACTTCTGTTCCTGCTTGACTCCACTCGGGCTTTCTTCTCAGTTGGCAGGAATTTATGACTTTTGAATTTCTGTTGTTTAACAATTTTAAGCCTATATTACCAAGATTTGTCTAGTCTGGAGTTCAAAAACTCTCTATTTTTTTCTGTAGATTAGAGGCCATATACGCTGAGACAGAGCTTTCCTGGAGGCTGCATGGAGGCTAAGGAATGATCCTGCATGAGAGCCAAAGCTTCTGCATGCAAAAGGCCAACTTTCTGCAGTACCAACAAACAAACAAAAATTAGTAACAAAAATAACCCGGCAAACTGCAGCATCCTTCTGTACTCTTAATCCTATCTTGGGAAAAGTTGGATAAAAAAGTATTAATTACATGGCAGTGAGCATCACTACTGCTTAAGCAGAGCAAGAATAAAATGATCTGAGCTTGCTCTGAAAAGCTTTAGCTTTAGACAAGTCTCTCAGAGTCTCATATTTTGTAATTTGGATCTACAGTTATCCGTATTTACAAAATTTCACAGTTGTGAAGAACAGATAAATCATGAAGACCAGGGTTAGTCTTCTTGGCATGAGGCTGACGTCTGCCATGGGAAATTAATCCCATCTAAGCTGCAGCGAGCTGAGCTGCTGAGTTTGTATTCGTGTCACCAAGAGCATTTAAACTCACTACCGGTCTATAAACTGTTATTAGTCAGACCTGACAGGAGGTTATATCTTGGTGGAAAGAATAGCCTATGGATCATGATCCTTTAAATAAAGATTTATAAAAATGATATTAAATGAGCTATTTTCCCTACATCCACATTCCAGGATATCTGGGGGAGATGAGCATAGTGGGGGATTCTTTTTGAGAAGGGAGATTAGGAGGTCCCAGGGTACTTTGTCACTGAAATAACCACATCTGTCAGCTAAAATTGGCAGAGCTATTGCGTTCATTTACTAGAAAGAGTTCCTCAGATGTTGAGGTCTTGGACATCTCCCAAAAGATTTGCTCTCTGGACAGTTGGGTGAAATAGAATTAGGAAAAAACATAGTTCACAGCCACAGCTCACATGTTAATTCTTCTGAATATCACATGGTCTAAAATGTTGGTGTGAACAGAATGGCGTGTAAGGGGTGACCAGACAGAAATCATATTTTAATTTTCTTTGTAAAATTCTGCAAGCCTCTCTTTCTCTATCCAATGGCCCCTTCACTCTTGCTGCCTTTTAGGGGGTCCTCGCATCCTCCCTATGCTATCAAAGGAATGATATCCCAAGGCGGAGGGTCCCTTCTTTTTCTTTGCAAGATGTAGTCAGAGAATCTCATTACAATTTTTAATTTGTTTAACTGGCTTCTAAGTTTTCAGACTCCTGTCATAGCATAAAACTGACTGATGAATGACAGAGCAGCACTAGATTTGTCTAGGCTGTAATATGAGCTCCCAAGGCTGGAAACAATAAAATGCAATTTTCTGAGAAATGGGATTTTATAAAAGACATGCTAGGCCTGAATCCACCGCACCTTCTAATTCTGTTAGCTGCCGCTCAGCAACTGGATTTTGTTACAGGTTTTATCACGAGGAGCCCTCTGCTCCCATAAGTGGGAATGCATTTTCTGGATAGCTCAAGGTCACTTAGGGAGGCAGCTGGAGACTCACTCTGCACATACATGAGCCAGCGTACGAGTCACGCAGTGACACGGTCAGGACTCACACAGAAGGGTTTGTAGGAGACACAAACTTCAGATGAATTGGAAGTTTCTCCCATCCCACACTGACCTTCCTGGCAAATCCTCCCTTTCCATCTCCCAGCAGTGAGTTTCTTAAAAGACTGTGGGTTGGAAAGAGCAGAGCACGCCTGTCACCAGAATCTGGCTTTCTGCTATCGGTGTCACCTGCTAGTTTTGGAAACCCAGGAGGAGATGCTCCCTGCCCCAATCTGGGCAGGGGGAAAGAGGCAAAGAATGAAAGCACGAGCTTTGCCACCGAATAAACCTGAAGCAACAGAATATTCCAGGAAGGCTAAGAGCCCTGGCCAGGGTTACCAAGGAAATCTGACAGGAAATACGTGCAGGGCTGGAAGCAGATCTCCAGTTACTCAGCCAGCTTCAGAGCAAGCGTAGCTGACCAGGGAGGAGAAAGAGCTGTGGAGGCTCCCGATCCTGGAGCTCACCAGGGTGAGCAGGAGGAGAAGGGCCATCAGTGCACAGGTACCTCTGGGAATAGCTGCCCTTACAGACATGGCTGGTTTCTCTGCTTTAGCTAGGCCCTGTGATGGTGCCCGGGAGAGGCTGGAACAAGGTCTCCTCCCATCTTTCAGATATTTTTCAGAGAAGCTTTCCCAGACTTGGCACTCTGGGATTTTGAGATAGGATTATGAATTTTTCTTAAGGGGCATCAGCATCCTGGGCTTTTCCACTGTTGACCTTGGGGCACAGTTTTCAATAAATCAGCCCTACAGGGAAAAAAAATAAATCTAATCGGAAATAGGATTTCACATCACAGCATCCGACAGCAGAACCATGCTGGTATCAGAGTCTGAAAAGCAGGAATGCAAATGTCCTTACAGTGACAGCATAGGAGAATTCGTTTGTTTTTGAATAAATGATTGATAGGATAGAGGCAGCTGGAGGAACAGGTCAAACACAGCTAATGAAAAAAGTAGACCCAGTCGTCATTGTGTTATATCACTTGCTAATAGAGTAGTGTTTAGCAATCACTTGTGTGTTGTAAGCCTTAAGGTTATCAGCAGCGTGACTGCAGAGAGCTGTTTAGAATTCAGCCAGCATCTGGGACTAAAACCCATCAATTTAGACTAAAGCATGCACCCTGCATAGGTGCATGACATAGACTATTACTATTATTAATATAGTAATAGTCATAATACATCACTTTTGGAGTGTGTTTGTTATTCAGGAGGAAACTTAATTATAATTTCCAAACTGGCAGCGTTTGATTTACTTTCCGTTATCTCTGAAATGGTATAATTAGTTCCCAAGCTACAACTCCTGCAAAATCCTTTACTCATCGGGGGGAAGGAGATGTGATGTTACAGCTGCAGCCGCTGCTCTCTGTGGCAAGATAGTTTTCCCTTGAGATGTTTTTTTTTTGAGTATAAAAATGCAAAACGAATAAAATTGTTTCATATAAAATAAAGAAGGATGTTTGGAATGCGCCTCCTAGGGATTCTGCCTTCTCACTGGTAAAATGCCTTTAGTAAAAGTTGCTCTCTAGCGTTCATTTTTAATACTGCAGACCAGGAATTAGATGCTGTGAGCACGAAACCTAGTAAAATAAATGTGCAAAGCAAACACGAGGCCTAGATATCTTCTGTTAGGTGCTCAGTACTAATGTGCAATGTGCCAAGTGGTACTTAAATGCCATTATAATCCAAACTAGCTCTGTATTCTGAAGTTATAAAGTGCAGGGACAGGCATCCCCCTTTCATTCACATTTAACCTTTCTCAATCTGTTGTTTAAGAGAAATTTTGTAGCATTTATGGAGTAGTTCCTGCTTGATCTGTGGCGTGAGAATGTGTGTCAATGTTTGCTAAAATTAAAAAAAGAGATAGAAAAATGTGCTCAAGAACCTGTCATTTGGGGATCTAAGCACACATACACACAATGGTCTGAGGTAGTATATTTGGTACCAGCAAATGACTAACACAGCTGCTATCATTTCATAGTGGTACCTGATTAGGTTAAATCTCTTCATGTCAATAAAACAAGCCCCTGGTCTATCCTAAAAAGCAAATCATAAAATGATGTGTGGATAGTGCCATACAAAGGAAGACCTTCACATTTTAATTAGCAGTAACAGTGTATTGCCTATATATTGCTTTTAGTGCTGGTGCTTTTTTTTTTCGACAGGTTAGTGATGAACTCTCCAATGTTGATAAAAATGAACTAAAAAGTCTGTTTGGTTATCACTGGAGACCACAGATGGAGAATAATGACTTGACAAATTGTCGAGCTGAGATTATCTGCAAATATTATGAGAGAAACTGGGAGCTTTTCTAAAATACATCATCATTTTAAATGGTGTTTTGCTATTATGGTGCATCCCTTGTGGATGCCGTAGCTTAATATGGCAAGTATGAAAAATAATGCCATATATGAAGCCTTGCCACTAGAAAGCACCTTCTTGTGTTTCCCATGCTCTACTTCCCACAGCAAGACTTAGAGTAAAAACTAAATTAAGATGGAATCATTAACTAAATGTGTTTCAAAGGCAAGAAATCCCATGTGCAGCAAAGCTGCTCATCTTCAATCACTGCAAACAACGTGGTAGTGGATTTCCTGCAGGTTACCATGAGCCAGAAGTTAAAACTATTACACATCTTCTCAGCCATTTGTTCTCCTCCTATGACTGACCTTCATTTGCTGAGCTTAGATCACTAATCTAAGGGAAAAACGATAGTTATAGTAGCAGAAAAAATAGCTATAAGAATGTAAGCCACAAAAGCAAAGAATCCTGTTAGACTCGGGTCAGTCAGGACAGTAACAGCTCTCCTTCCACTCAGCATTGCAGGTGAATACTGAGGTGATTGCACTTGACAGAGGCAAAACCTACCGGGTGTGTTAGTGTCCCTGAGCACCACACGGATGTCTGGAAATACAAGAAGAATGTCTCCCTTTATTCTTGCAAACCTGCAGGCACTGTGGCAATTGCTTGGCCATTCTTGTGGCTTTTTTTTCAGAAACTGCTGATATTTTTAGACTTGAAACCTAAAGCAAAATCTTGTTTCTTTCCTCCGCAGAAAACTCTCTAGGGAAAAAGAAGAACTCTTTCCATGCTTAATCTCAAAAGTGTACATGTCTTTTTCATCAAGATTCAATTTAGGAAAGACTATAAAGAACTTCTGAGCTCCTGAAAAAAAAATATAGGCTGAAGAATTGCATTGCAGAAAAGCTCATGACTAATCTGAGTTTGATTTGCAGTGCTGGGTCTATGGAGGAGAGGGCAGTTCACAGAGTCCCACAACCATTTGTCAGGCAGACCCTGGTATTGTAAATTGCATCATCTTCAGAAATGCTAAATCTGAAGACCTATAAACTGCATTGTAACAAGAAAAAAATGAAGCCACAAGTCAGGACAGCACAGGAAGCACATGGTTTCATGCTTCATTTCCAAAGTTAAACACAGAAGAGGCGCACAGAAGCATCTGCTGAGCCAGTCTGGATCAGCTTGAGAGCGCCTGAACCCAAAGGCAAGCCAGACTCACACATGAAGTCAGGCAAATCTCAGTGACACCAGGTCATATTTCCATCCCAGAGTGATAACAAATGCTGGATTAGCAGCAAATGTATCTGACAAGAGAAAAAGAGAAGCAGAAGTTTCCCCTGCCCTTTGCAACAAGAGATTTCAAAATATCAGACAATTGGGAAAAGTATGTACTGAACCACTGGGGTTTTCATTTCTCTTTCTCTATATCTGCGCTCACAGAAAAGAAAGGTCAGATTAGAGGAAGATTTGCAAGTGGTGAACGAGATTGCTGTTCCGTGAATAGTTTCAATCCAGTGAGATAAACCCTCATATAATGAAAAATTTAATACTCTGGGGTTCCTACAGCATCTACCTGAGGTGGCTGAACATCAGTGGAGACTCAGGAGAGCAAATCAGACACTTGTAAGGCCACTGACCGCACAGAAGAAATGCCTTAACTTGGTTCACGTGAAGGGCATCCAGAAGAAGAATTATTGGGACTATGGAAATAGTGAAAAGTATCCACCTCGCTCTCAGCTCAGCTGTAGGATTTCATTCCTTGGTGAGGCACAGGATTAACTCCCTGTTGGCTATCTGCCTTGTAGAGCCATGCAAGATGCCTCTGCCTCATGATTCCCAAGACAGTAAATATTTGCAGATTAATAACATCTGCCTCAGCACTCACTATGTGACATGACACTTTTGAGAGGAGATTTACAAAACGTCATCCCAATACACTGCTACACAAAGCAACCCCATACACACAGAGCACCTCCATACACACAAACACACTCAATGTGCAACTTCAGCAAAACCTAAAATGGCTACAGATATAACAGGAGGCCACTTTACAGAGTGGGAATGATCTGAAGGAGAATAGGTTGCATCAGCTAGCACTTTGGAAAAGGACTGAGCAGGTTAAAAAAAGCACATTTTATAGATTAAAAAAAGTGAAATCCCACTAGCTGGTGGAAATGCATGTTCTCTCCAAAGAATTATGAAGGTTTTCTCTTGGCAATGAACTAGGTAATATTAGGACACTCTTCAAAGCCTTTGGCCATGGCCTTTCAAGCGTGCCTAGTTTTTCCTGTGCTCCATTTGGAGTTACTGGGGCTAGCCAGGGTGTTGTGCCTGGCCCCACGTCGTGCTCAGGAAGCCTCCCATAGCTCATAGCACAGCAACGGGGGCACATTTTCCTATTGTGGGATGGCAGGAGGTGCCAAAAGGCAAAGGATCTGTCCCTGCTGCCAGGTCTGGTGCTGACAGTGAGTCATTCGGCTCTCTCTGCTGCTAATTAGCTTTTCTCTCCAGTCCTTATGAATATTGATGAACTTCAAAGCCTCAAAAGAACCAAAGGCTGGGCAGCTGTTTGAGGGGCAACCACTTCAGTTCTGGATTGCAAAAATAAGGAGAGACAGACAGAAAGGGGAGCAGCTGAGATGAGCCAAGACAGCGTTCTCCCTCCTTTGAAAAAATGTGATTTATGCACACACTTCAATTCACCCCAGGGCTTCCAGTATCCACATCCTATGTCCACAAATCTCTCTGCTAATTGGATAGGAAATACGTGGGCTGCCTCCTCTATAAAAAGCTACTCTGAACTGGGATGCTTCCCAGCTCATTTTAATAAATCGTTAGTGTAACTCAATTCTTTTGCAGCATATTTCTGCAATAAAATCTATATCATTGACTTATTAGCCTTCTTTCACTTTGTCTTGCTTTTGAACTTGTCTTTCTTGCCATTCCAGCAGTTTTATCTGCTTTAAATCTCTAATTTCAATTAGCTTCTTTTTCCTTGTCCTCATCCTCCTCATTCTGTCCAATCCAACAGACCCACTCACAGCTCCAGCCTATGTCCTCTCACCCGGACACCAGTGACCATCTCAGCTGGTTCCCATCAACAAAGCCTCCCCAGTGCCTCTTACACACCCCTCCTCAAGAGTCATTTCTGTCACCTCACCGACACTTGACTTTTTGACATTATTCCTTCTAAATAGCCAGCTGATAAATTTACTTATTTACACAGCAAAACCTCTTTGCTGGAACACACTTCAAAAGCTACTGCAATACCAGCAGAATAGCAATGATTGTACAAGCAAAAGCCCCACAGCTTTGCCATCCTCCCTACAGGAACATGCAACGTGGAAATGCATTGTCCTAAGGACCACCAGCCTCTGAAGGTCTCTGAGGCTCCTAGCGAGGGACATGGTCCCCTTGAAACACTTGTGCTGGATGACGTGAGGAAGTCAAGAGAGGCAGTTTTCCCAAGTACCCCTCAGTTGTAATTTCCCTTTTACGCAGGAAAGCATGAGGAGGAAAGCCATGAACTGCTGTCCACGCTTCTTTGAGGTCTGAAAAGAAGTGTGAGTGCTGGGAAGACCCTTACTTAGTGGGCTGGCCATGGAGTTACCAGCCAGACAGGCTGCCAGCTAGAGCCATCTCAAAGCAAACGGGGCTGCCTCAAAAAAAGCCCAAGGGTTCGGTAACATTATTCACAATGGACAGGCAGTGCTGTGATTATAACGAATATGTTTTATTACCCTTTTTGCTACCTTACCTAAAGGATACTCCTCCACAGTTCTTCATGGGAGCTGGCCAATGTTCCTCCTAGACTACCCGTTTCAGGGCATGCCAGTTAAGCAAGGAGCAAGACTGGTACAAAAGGGGAGACTTGGTCTGGGCAAGACTCTATCCTGCATTGGCATGAGGCACTGAAATCCCAGCATTCTGGATTTGGAAATGATGTTTATGCAGCACCACTCTGATGGTTCCTAGTCAGAAATTCCAGCCTTCAGCAAGCTGTAGCTTTAGCTACAAATTTAGAAGTCTGAACAGAAATTAAGTTGTGGGGTTTTTTTTGTTGTTGTTGTTGTGGTTTTTAACTAACAAAGTCAGAATTATCCAGAGAAGATAAACTATTTCCCAGACAGTTTTACTAGCCAAAGCTACGAGGCATCCAGGCACTCTGAAGTTACACCCCGATGGTGTAAACAATTTGCCCAGTGCCCATCAAGCAGGTTGTGGATGCAGCTGAGGGAAGAACCCGGGAGTTCCCACCCTCACTGCTAAATGCCACTCGGTCAAAAACTGCCATTGTTTAGCTTCATTTCACTTCAATAAAGATCCTGTCAATCCTAGTGTCTGTAGATATTCAAACTCATCTTAAGAGTGAGGTTTTGGAAAAACGGCATCAAGCTAAATGACAAAGGGGTGGTAAATGAACTGACAAGATGGACAGGATCTGGGTCAGATAACAGGGCCTAGGTATTCAGTTTTCCTTGCTCTTTCAAAGACATAAAGCAGAATCTTATTTTGTTCTTCAGTCTTCTTTAAAACTTTTTTTAATTACATTTTTAAAAGTGCGAGTCCTTTGCCTCCCACCTTTTCTCAATGTGTAATGAAAAAGGGTAGGGTCAGTCTTATATTGACAGTTAGCTGGTTTTGGATGCAAAACAGATTGAGAAAAAGCTCTCTTTGGCAGAACTTCGAGCTTAACTTTAAACGTGTAGATAGGAAAAAGAACATTAAAACGAATCCATAAATTGCAATTACTTGGGGATGTAGAGCACAAAAAATTCAAATGTCTCTCACTTTCTGACTCAGTTAAAATACACAGATCAGAGTTTACTGAAATTACTATCTGGTTGCAAGGCTTTCAGTGACATGGAAATATGGAGGCTCCACCCTGCTCCCAGTTAATGAAATTTTGTACTCAAATGCAGCCAAAAAAAAACGATCGGTGTCCAGAACATTTCTCCCTATAGAATTCTCCCTAGAATTTCCATTTCCATTAGATTGTGATCTTCCTCAAGCCTTATGAGGGAACAAGAAAACACTTCAGCTGGCAGATGCGCTTTAGAGAGATGCATCAAGGCATTGTATGATCATTGGTAATACACTATAAGTACCATTTATCCTGGAATTGAAGCTACAACCACTGTTCCACACTATTATAAAGCCAAAATCTATTATATCAGATAAAAGAGAAATAAAATCTTGGTATTTTCTATTACAACATAAAAGTGGTTTTGTCAAAAGAAGCACTGGAGAAAGTATCATTTAAATTCTAAGAACAGAGAATAGGAAGATCCTTTTTTCCTATTAATCACAAAAGGCGCATTCTGAATTCACGGAGCACTTAAGTGAACTAATACTACATTAGGCAGCATCAGGACGTCCTTGCTCTGCAAAAGGGCAGCAGAATACACAGTGAGTGGGAAAGGCCTCTTGGAAGTTTGCCCTCAGGAGGCCCTAGGTCGGCTTGGCTTCCTCCAAGCCAACTCACAGGCTTCAGAATGGAAGCAAAAGTGACAAAGCTGTCATCTTTTCTCCTCTCTCCTTTGCCTCCTTCTGAGCAGCCTTGTTATTTTCAAGGGAAATTGCAGGAATGAGAAAGGCTTATGGCCACTATAACACTCCTATATGGAAGCACAGGCCAGAGCAGACCCCAGGGACTTTAGCCTCAAATCTCTGTCAGTAAGCGCTAAAGGAATGACCTTATTAATTGACAGCAACAGCAAAATCTTGTTTTCCCTGTGAATCATCAGCTAGGCGAGTAGGGCAGAACACACTTGGCAAAAGGACGTGCTCTCAATGTGGTAACACACTGCAGCTGCATCGCCCTTCTTTGCATCGCTAGCTTTAGGTTTCTTTTTCCTTCCACTTTCATTCATAGCTGCTGGGCAGGATCCGAAGGAATCCTAATGCAGTAGTCACTGGAGTGACCTTTTGTGTATCATAGCCAGGATGGACGATGGCTGAAATGAGCAGCCATAGGGAGACTCCAGCCAGCACCTCCTGGACATGCTCCTTTCAAAGAGCTTGTGGTCTCCTTCTCTCAGGAAACCAGGCTCTGGCAACGTGCTTTTTAGTTGCCTTGGTAAATGACAGATCATCAGATGAAGATAAGAGCTGTGGAACAGCAACCTGCCTGGAGTCTGCGGTGGAGAGCAAGCACCAGCCTATCCTACAATAGCCTGAGGGTGTCCCCGTGTGTCGTGCAGCCACCCTCACCTGCCCCTCACCAACAGGCTGTGTCTCTTGGGTTGGGCCATGGCCATTACTCCGCTACCTGGCACCAGTGAGGGGATGAAAATGCCTTGCAGGGGAGCAGGAGCGCAAATCCGAGCTGCGTGAGCTCCTCAGGAACCTTCTGAGCAGTTCTGCAGCCCACTTCCATCAGCCACGTGCTCTTTTATCAGCTCTTGGTGAGCCCCTCCATTGAATCATATCCATATCTGCTCTTTGAGGGACTGCAAGCTAAGTGAAGGAGTGGGAACACGAGGAATATTTTTTTTTCTCCAAACCAGTCTTGGGAATCAAATGGCAATTTTGGTTACAAGGCAAAATGAATGACCCCCCCCCCCATAAGAAGAGTTTACTTAAGGAGCAGCCTTACAGTGCTCAAAAGCTAAGGGTCACCTCAGGACTACACATACAATGTAGAGCTCAGAGCACATACATGCACGTTCACAGGATCAGGTCTACAAAAGATGCAGGCCATAAATATTTCCCTTCTAAGACACTATGGACAGCTGTTTAACTTGAATATCTAACAGTCTGATAGAAAAAGCTGATGATCAAACTCAAGGGCTCTCGGTGGGATAGAAACATAGAACAACCTAAAGGACATTTAGTCCAACCTTCTGTTCAAAGCAGGGCTACCTGTCATCCCACTTCTCCATATTTTTCAGGTCTCTCTACACAGCAGCCTTGTCCTGCCACTTACTTGCTATTTGCAAGGTATGAAAAAAATAAATGGAGAGCAACATCATGAAGGATGCCAGAGCCAACTTAATGGCAGTGTATAAACTAAAAGCAGATTAGAGCTCACAACTAGCGCTGTTCTTCCTGCTGGTGAAAAGCACCTGTGTGTTGCTGTCCTTCACAGAGTAGTTGATGCCCTTAGTTTTGAAGCTGAAGCCGAAGGACGATGGGGCTTACAGAGAAAGCTTACCAAATTCCTCTGAGGGATTTAGCGAGGACTAGTAGAATTAAGGTGCCTTTTTATCTCTTTCTCCAGTATCAGAAATCAAAATTATTAGCATTAGCCCAATGCATGAAGCACATCATCTAATCTGGGAAGAAAAAAAAAAGAAAAAACATGCACTTTCATATGACCTTAGCTCAGTCGTATAGGTCAGGGAGCAAAAATGAGCTGCTTAAAATAGCGGCTAAGCCAAACTTCACTGCTCCCCTACATAGGCACTTGTCTACAGACAAAAGCTATATTTCCTCTTCAGAGCTGTTTACTGATTCAAATAAAAGGACAACAGCTAAATAGCAACAAGCAGGAATTAAAGAGAAGAAAATGTTGCATCTTAGTCATGTAGAATTTAAACTATTGCCTCAGATCAAAGGGGAAAAGGGCTCCTCTCTATCAACTATGCCAACATGAAAATTTGTGTATTTTTCATCTCATTTTTACTTTTGTCCACACAGCAGTTACTTTTAATTGGCCCACTTGGATTGCCTATCATGGCACATCAAAACACCATGCAGTAAATCTAGGCAGATCAATTATAAAGCCATTAGAAAACATTATACATTAGAAAATGTACATTTAGAAAAAGATCAAAGAAAATTAAGAGAAACTTACCAACTATAAACTAAATATGGGACAGTTTCCTACATTCAGACTAGAATGGCTAGAAAAGTAAACAGAGGCTCCTGTTTGCACTGACTGTTCAACTAATGGTCCTCTCTTACTCCACAATGGCCTTCTGTGACGACTCAGGCCAACTTTCTTTGATTCCAGTGGTTTTTTTGTGTTTTGGATTGGGATCCAGCAGACAGATGTGCCTAAATTGTCCGTGACAAGGAGAAGTATTAGAACTACAGCAAGGGAACTATGATAATCATGTTCCCTGCTTACCTCCAACCTCCCCAATAGGTGCTATGGTTGAGTTTGAGGAGCATAACAACCAAGAAAACAAGAACTCAGATAAAGAAAGCTCAAAGATACCTTCACCTCTAGGCCTCAGCCTCCACAAATCTAATGGAGTTGGAAAACAGTGGTGGACTTCAAACCCAGAGCATCAACTGCTTCCTGAACATCTCGCTGTAGGGTATGGGGAATGGAAAAATTTTACCACTTCCTTGTGAAGACTTCTGGTCTGTGGAAACAGGTTGTTCAACTAAATGACAGGAAGGGGAAAAGAACAGATAGGGAAGGGAGAAAGTCAAGGACATAACCTCATTGAGAGAGAGGGAGAGAAAATAAGCAGGACACTTGGAACTTTGAAGAACAGCTGCTTCATAAAGAAAGAAGGATGAGGAAATTTTGTACAAAGAGAAATGGCACATGGAAGGAGCTGCCTCTTAGCCTAGTAAGTGCATGTCCAGCATGAAATTGGAGATACCTGGTATTGCACCACACTGCCCTTACTTTCTTCCTCTCTTTTTCTCAGATGCAGATCTGAGTGAGATTACAGGGATCAGCAATTGCTCCTGCTCAGAGCTGGCAGGCTCTAGAATGGAGAAGGGCTGGCTGAGGAATCACTGCCCTTCACTGCTGTGGTCCATGGCAGAGGCAGCATCTTGGGAGGCAACAGCTCTGCATCCCTTTCCTCTCCTTTCCTGCTCTCTGCCATGACCATTGAGCTAAACAGGATAGGGAAATCCTGCTGCTCTCAGAAGCAAGATCACAGCTTCTTGAACCCAAGAACTTCTTGGACATTCTTCCTGAACTCAAATCAGGGCAGACGTTTCTCTATATATCCCAGTAACACTGCGTAGCACAGGGTAGGTCTAATTTTCTCAATAAAAAGGCAATTTCATCTTCCTTGGAATGCCAGGATGTGTACAAATACTTTCCACCAATAAATAAATCAAAATGAAATAAAAATATAAAAGTCTTTAATAAAAATCTAAGCTACATCCAAAAAAAAAGTTCTCTTTGGAGAATTCCACTAACAACAAGCTCTTGTTAGTACCGAGGAAAGGAAATGCTGCCACAGACATAACCCTCAGTGACCAAGTGCATGGAAAAGTCAAATGGGATTTGTGAACTCCCCTTCTCTGCACTTGAGCTTGACCCATAGACTTTAATGCTCTGTAAAGACAGAGTTTTTGTGATCTTCCTGTTTTGTGGGACAGGACAGGACAGGACAGTAATGCAGCCACAAAACCTCATGAAAGTCCCTGGAAGCCTGGCCCTGTCTTTTGAGGCAGTTCTTAATATCCAGGTGCAGAGACACATTTCTACGGCAGAAACAGCCTTTCTCTTGGAGTTAGGAGGAGGTAGTTTTCCTCTGCTGTTTGTTCTTCAATGTTTCCTCATAATAACCCTTTTGTATATGGCCATTTCATCTTTTCTTTGGGTTCTTGCTTCTCCGGGTCTACTTGCAACTAATCTTGCTTCCAAAACAGTATGTCTCATTCTCTCCAGAGGGCAAGATAGTCTAGTGGGTTTTTTTGTCATTTCCATGCAGTGGAGCCATTAAATCCAGAAGAAAAAAAATATATAGTAAGAAGTCTCTGAAGTGACAGCTGCAAGACTTGCCTTAAGGATGCCTATTCTTCCAGTTTAGCTGATAGGACTGTTCTATCCCTTAGATGCAATGTACACCACAAGCACTGTTGGCTTGTTATCCCTAAAACGAAAGAATAATTAGCCTAACTACACAGAAATGACATGTATTGATCTGTCAGATATTTGTCTTCCTCCATAACTCATT
>JAUBOD010000819.1:949332-966664 GCA_032353885.1 Nothura maculosa | reverse complement strand
TCAGCTCATTATAGACACATCAAATGTAGCCCTGCCACTAGAGTAGGATTCTGTGTCATGTTTGTTAACTCATGAACGCAATCAACCACATTCAAATATTTGATCTGACGTGTGTTGGGTCAATTACATTGGCATAGAGCTTCTTCAATGAGTAATCCAACAGCATTATTTTTGGTAATAGCTGCCCGCAGTCTGGAATAAAGAGCTAATAATCTATCACTAACCTAATCATAGTATCATTAGGGATGGAAAAGACCTTCAAGATCATCGAGTCTGAACTGTAAATGCAATAAACTGGAGAGAGGGCTGCTAAGCTGTAGGAGCTCTTGGGTTCAGCTGTGCTGCGCATGAGGACCTATCTTGACTATGACAGTGCAGCTAAGAGGTAGGATAGGTTTGTTACCCCAGTAAGCACTATTCAAATAGGCTTTAATGTCTTGCTGGACACTGTAAAAATGCTCTCATGAGGGGTCTTTTGTCCTCATCTGATCACAGGTGAGACTTATAATGTAATAATAGTTGCTACTTACAAGCAGAAGCACAGTTCAATATTCAGAAGTGGATTTAAGTCTCATTCTGGTTTTAGTTTTAACAGTGCAGTTCTGGAGGTGTTTCTACAATCAGCTTGCACTGCCAGAACGGAGATGATAATCTTCATTTGTTCACTGAATCATAGCTCCGCTGCAAGTAAATCACTGATAAGACTGGGCAAATTGCTAAAGCTCAGCTATATTTACTTCTTTAGTACCATTAACTATATTTACTTCTTTAGTACCTTTTTTTGTTTCTAAGTTTGTATGAGCTCTCTTAAGGAGTTCTAAGAAAAAGAGCCAAGAAAATTCGTCTGCAGAGCATGTTTACCTAGGATATATTACAGCCCAGACAGGCGGATGCGTTGTCTGCACTGATCATTTGCTAGAATAAAGAAACCAGTTAGCAGCAATTCATTAAGAAAGAACCAAGATTTAGTTAAGTAGTGCTCTTGGTTGTTAATAGTCTGTGGGGCAATAAGGCTGAGAGTGAACAGGTGATGATTACAGCACTTAGTGCTTCAGGAGAATGAAAGTATAGTGACTGCGATCATTATAAAAATTACTTCTTCAGGTAATTGTGCTGTTAATTACAGTTCAAAAACAAGCATCTGGTTGAAGTTACCTGAGTGCAGCTATAAGAAGCTGATATTACAGGAAATTTCATTTAAAGAACTCTGAGCCATAACGTAAAATGTGCTGAGCCCAGAGCAAGTTTCAGATGCTCACTTGCAACAAGTTTCATCTGCTACAGTTTTTGGAAACATCAGGAAATCAACTCCTGATACGAAGGCCGAGAAGCAGTATTATACCAAATTTCTTATCTTTTTCTTTCTAAAGGTGTATTATTCATGCTCTCAAATTATAGTTTTGTAATTATATACCTCCCATGAGTGATACACTGATCAAACTTTATCTACATCTATATTTGCTGGATTCATTTTGGCCAGATGCTCATACCTATACACTCATAAATACACCACAGAAAATTAAGGATGCCACAGAATTTTATCATCTAATCAGACTCAAAAGTTAGCTCTTCAGTGATGCAATTCCCTTCCATTTTGAATATCTTATCTAGATAGTCAATGTGCAGTAAATACATAATAAACTCTCAGTGCTGAATGTCTCTTTTATCTTCTATCTTCTCCAACCAAAGGATAGCACCATTTCTGGAAAGATCCTGTACCTGGGGATGCCAGGGATGTATAACACACAAATAATAACTACAGGGCTCTGTAAGAGTGACAGAGCAGTGGAACAGGCTGCCCAGGGAGGCTGTGGAGTCTCCTGCTCTGGAGGTCTTCAAAACCTGCTTGGATGCCACCCTGTGCTCCAGGTGTCCCTGCTGGAGCAGGGGGTTGGACTAGATGATCTCTAGAGGTCCCTTCCATCCTCAGCCATCCCCTGATTCTGTGATTCTCTGACTCTCTGCTTGTTACAGCCAGGATATAGAGACCAACCAAGATATAAAGACCTGTGGTCACAATGAAAATGTGCATCAGACAGAAAACAAGCTGCATCTCAAATTGCAGCCATCTGTCCAAACCGTAAGGCTGGAGCTGGTCCGAAGCTCTGAGCATGTGCTCTGTTATTGGAAAATTCAGATTTGCCAAATCCATTTTTGTTAGAATAAAAAAAGAAGTTTCAAGACAAATAATATAGATTAATTTTCTTTATAAGCAGAATATGTTTTCTAGATCAGGTGATCAGTGATTGGGATCCTGGCCTAAGCCCTTGTTCTCAGGCTAGCCTGCTTAAACACTAAAGGGAAAGAAAATTTAAAAAGACAAAAAAAAAAATCTCATTAATTCAAGAAAGAGACATTAGTAAAAATATATTTAGATTATTCTCTTAGAGATCAGTAGAATAAGAGCAGCTATTTCAAGTACCTTTTATTTATATAATAAAGAAACAACAAAAGGATGCATCTATCAACAGTTTTGTATTTTTGTTTCTTTCTCAGGAGCATACAATGCTTCTCTGAATGTTGATTTACTACATAATTATCTGAAAATCTTCATTCCTCTCATTTAGAAAGTTACTTCTGTTGCACACAACATCAATTTATTTTTTATGCAAAATTATGGCATGAAAACAAATTTGCAACATGGAAAACTGTTATAAAGGTAAGCTGATCAGATATATAGTCCTGGGTCCACTAATGATCCCATCTACAAACGGGTGAGAAACAAAAGTATATTTTTTTTGAGCATATGAAGATGAAAACTGGAACTAGAAGTTATGTACACATTGCTGAAAATAATATGGTTATTATCACAGCCACATACTCTCAAAGAGAAAATATCCCACACTATTTGCAAAACAAACTGAAATAAACCATGATGTTTCTGGCTATGGGAGGCTGATGGAAATCTTTTGATAGATTAATTGAACATAATAAGATATCTATTCCTGGCAGTATCTCTTTGACATTTATTTTACTATTGTGAATTAAACAATTTATATTAATATTGTTATTAGCAGACAGAAATTGCATTTTAAATTTGGAAGTAAAAAAATTAATAAAATGATTGAGCCAGTTCACATCAAATTTGGGGGAGTTTTCAGAGGCTATCAAGATTCTCCTTAGACCCTCTGCCTAACTAAGCTTATGATACTCCTCCTTAGGTCATAACTATAAAGGTTGATCACTATTTTCTTTCAAACAATATTATTAGAGTCATTGGAATAAAGTTATTGCAAGTTAGATGCCAGAATAGAGGAATAATGGTCTGGACTGAAAATCTTTAGTGAAAATGCTTTTATCTACCAAAAAGGAATATATTTTCTCCACATTTCTTAAGACAGGTCTAAAAAAATAAACTTTACTAATGCCCAGGCTTTGACACAAGTCAAAGAAAAGCAAAAAAACTCAAGCTGAACCCCAGTCCTAAAGAGATGACATTATCAAATATGTTTGGGTGGACAAGAGGGCCAAAGTGCCAAACATTGCCCATTTTTATATTCTTACATGTTTTACGGAAAGATCTAAAACCAAACAAGACACTAACCAACCTTTAGTGTCCAGTAGCAAGCTGAATGTTAATGTGAATCAACTGCCTCAAAATTTTACCATTATATTCTTAAAAACTCTTTTTAAGCTATAAACTAAAATCTTAATAAAAAAGACACATTTGTTCTTCAATTTAAAAGCTCTAACTGCTCCCACAGCTCAGTCTTCCTCTTCATTTAGCAAAGTGCATAATATCATGCTTAAACAAAAACAATGCAAGTCATACAGTGCATTCTGTACTTTATCAATATCCTAGATAACATAGAATTATTGTATTGTAAACTGTAAATGTGAAAAATGAGAGTCTTCATTGTCACAGGCAAGTAATACAGACTTTCTTTATGTTCTCTAAGAACAGTTTACTTTATAAAATATTAGAAATAAAAAAGAGCATTTTGAGAAGAAACTTCCTTCATCAAACCATGTGGAAAGGCAACTGACCAACATTACACTGCAGTACCTGAATTAAATGATAGTTTTCTTGCTTGCACCATATAGCTTTTAGCATACACATGTAAAAACAGCAAAAACTTAAGCTGTACAAGAATTTAGCTGTTATGCTCCAAAGGCTCTTGAACAGAGAAACCTTGACCTACGTAATTTCTATTCCTCAAAGAAGCAAACAAAAATCTTCCAATATAAAGTCAATAAATTATTGCTTATAGTAGGTAACAATAATAACAGTTAGATATTTTCTGTTGTGCTCCTCTCACCCTCACCTCCATTAGCACAGAGCTCTTCAAAAAGGCGCAAGTTTCAATTTCTTTGCTTGTGAAAGCATTTTATAAACTTGTGTGTTCAACCCAAGTGTTTTCTGATATGCATACCATTTATTTATTTAATTCCATAACCTTACTTTTAAATATAAATGCTGCAGTTTGAAGTGGGGCCTAGTTTGGCAAGTGATGAATCCCTTTGTCTTCCAGCCGATCCTCAGAGGTTAGAGGGTCTGGAGATATCTCTTAACAGGGATACCAAATACTGTGATAGCTATAGCCCAACTCTGATGGTCTTGGATTCACAAACAGCCCATTGACTGTAGGTCCAACTGCCTTCAAAACAGGAGTTAAGGTCACAAGTAGTGTGATTGACTATAGGCCTGACTCTGCCAACACCAGATTCACAAACAGTCTATTGACTATGGGTCCTATCGCCTTCAAAACAAGTAGTTGAGTTCATAAATAGCAAGATTCATTCAAATGCAGCATTTACAAAGCAGGTTTCAGATGCCAGTATGGGAAATTTTCTACTACCGCGTGGAGTTCTTTACTAGCTTTAATATATAAATGCCATTACTCACCTAAAATGATGGGAGAGGGCGCTCAACCTCATGGATTCTCCTCAGGCACCTTCCGTTTGGTTTGCTGACTGCATGGCACCATCAGGTCAGCATCTCCACAGGGAGTACAACAGAGTTTGGCCACGGTGTCTTCACTCTGCTCTATCCCCCATTACTCCTCTTTGCAGCTGCTAGGAGGGCAGCTTGTGCTGCCCAGGAAACCATGGAGGAGTAGAGTCCAAACCATCCATCCAAAACATCCAAAAAGTGTCCAAAAGATCCACAAACCAAATCATCCTGGAAGCGGCAACTGTCTCTCTCTCCCAAGCAAGCTTCTGTAATGCCAAAACTTCTGCTAGGCCCTAGTTTTTCTCCAAGATCTTCATTTTCAAGTGATTCTTCCACAATAAGTCAGCAGCAGAGGGTTAAATAATGCCCTTTTTTTCTGTCTCTGGTGGTTGTAGACTTTAAAGGTGAAACTTTTATCAAGCTGTTTTATATACATTGGAAGTGAAAGAAAATATCGCATTCGTCAAAGTCTTCAACTCTTATTATAGATGTGCCTATGCAATATTTATACAAGCACTTCAGCTCCCACTTCTCTGTGCATACCGCAGCGTAAAAATACAGTTTCAGCTTGGGCCTGCATTTGTGGTCTGAGACAGGGTTGCCATTGCATTCACATGTGCGTTATGTCTGCTGTGCTCCCTCAAAACAATATAAAACTTCAAAGAAAACAAGTGAACAAGCAAACACAAATATCTGTATCACTTTTACTTGCTGAACAGAACCTCTCTTCCAGTTAAAGATGTATTAATTTACTATAAGAGAGTTTCTCATATTCTCAGTACAATACACAGAAAAGAAAGAGGAATCTATCCTGAAAAAATCTTTCAGTACCACTTTTGTGCTCCAGAATATCATGCAGGGACTTCATTTTCAAGCATTTCTCTTTTTCACCGTGTATCAAACACAATTGCACAGATGAAACATATATGAGATAGCTGCTCTTCAAAAAATCGAACACGAGCTCTTAGCGGTAGTAATAATCCCTCCATTGGACTATAGCGTAATTTTCCTCAAGGAATAACTGGAATGTATTCTGAAGGCAGTAATTTACTGAGGCAGAAATTTATACTATATTGAGTTAATTCCAACAGTTTAACATTCTTGAATCCTTCTTAGAGATGCTATTATGTACACAGTTGTTTCTAATTTCTCCATGAACTTATCTGCACCTTCTTTAAATATTCCATTACTCTGCATGATTTGTGAAGTCAAATTCAGATGCCTTTAATTGCAGCTTGAAGAAGACATCTTCAAAGCTTGTAATTTGTAGAGCTTTTGTTAAATTGTTAGGACTTTGCATTTGAGATGATCATACAGTGTTCAAGCAATGGCCAGGCAAAATTCAAAAGTTAAGTCTGCTGTTACAGTTTATCATTGGGACATGATGACCTTCACAGAACTACTGAGATGTGCAGTTATAAAAGAAAGAATTCTCCTCTTTTTCTAAAAGCTTTGCTTTTCTTACTACAAGCTTTTTCTCCAACCATGTGGTTCAGGATGGACTTATTTTTCCCCAACTTATTTTCAGTCAAATATTTATATCAATTCATTTCACATTTCAATAGCGAAGCATCCAGCCGCATCAAGGGAAGGAAAAATTATTATCTCATTTCAATAAATACAAAGAAACAAACACAAAAATTTTGTTCTTTTGGAACATGAGAAGGTGCCTGCCTTCCCTGCCAGCACTCAGGATGGAATATTCACAGGCATCCAATATTTGCCCAAGTGCTGGCAGCCAGATTGATATGGATGAAAGCAAACTGAATGCTTTGCAGTATCTTCCTTATGACAGCAGAACTCTAATTTCCATGTTTTCAATAGTGACTTCTCCTGTTTATTCATTTCATAAGACCAAAGACTTCAGGTTTGCACAGAGCCTTGTGTGGTTGCCCTGACTCAGCACAAGTTTTATCTCCAAGGAGCAGCTTCTTTCAGCACATCCTGGCTCTAGTGGGATTCTGCAGAGGTACATAATTCATGGCAGTGCCGTGCCTGGCCACATCTGTCGTGCTCCAGGAGCAGAAGTAGCATGCAGAAATACAATTTTCTTTTTCTGAAGCTTCTTTTTTTTTCCTGTACCACAACACATGGTAAGATACCTGTGGTGAAAAAAGAGAAAAAAAAAGAAAAAAAAAAGCACCTTTCACCCTTTGCGTCTCTCTTTGTGTCTGTGCAATATGCAAGCAGCTATAAATATCATCTTAAAAGTCTTTTTGTGGCTAACAATGAATAAAGTGAGGAAATTTACCAGGAGGAAATTTAGCGTCTATTAGGGAATGGGGAAACCCCTGTAGCCTCCCAGTGACCACAGTTCCGTACTGCACAGCTACCCACTGCCCTCTGTCATCTCCTAGAAAACATGCAAGGGAAAGCTTTCCCCTATAGGCTATATAGAAAAGACAAGTTCTCCAAATCATTTCCATGGTATCTGCTCAGTTTGACTCTTCTGCTAAAAGAAAGGGAAATATAAAGCATATGACAAAACAACTTGCAAAATGCTTGTAATATGATTTAGGACTGTCTGATGCTGACACAGGTTGACCTTAACTACTATAGTTAATGATTTTGCAGAAGAATAAGAAATAAACAATTTTCTTTTTGTTTTGTTTTTGGGTTCCCCCCCTTCCTCCAGGGTGAATGGAGATCTATTTTGTCATTTCTTTTGTTGTCTTTCTACCTCATTCATTTTGCCTGTGTATGTGAATATGACAAAATAGCTAAACAAGATAGTTGTGGTCATATTAAATAACTAAACAGGATTTGATACACAGCATTGCCAGACTAAAGCTTGCTGAGCTGCATTCTGACAACTAAAAACACTATTGCTTTCTCCATACGAAGTATTCCCTGATGAAATCAGCCTCATTTCCATTAGTCACAAAACCAGTCCAGTTGACAGACCTGTGTTTCCATGCATTGAAACATTTAGGGATGCTGCACTCAGATTTCTCATCTACCCATGAAAATCTGTGCAGCTGTACAATGGCACGTTTCATATTGAACAAAAAATGCAACATATCTGCTAAGAAAAAATAGCAACAGCTTTGCTGATATTGAGTGGCATTTTATTGCAAAACAGGATCTGCTGAATTCAACGAGACTGGAATAAGGAATAATGGAGAACAGAGCAAAAATTGGACAATTCAACCGTTAGGAAACAATATTCTTGCTTCCTTGGCTATATAATTGAGACCATTTTCACTCCTCTTGGACTCATTAAGAATCTTTTCACCTGCACTAATCCAACCCTGGCCAAATACACAGAAAAAAATGAGGTGTTTTCCACAGATTGTCCAGTCACTGATAATGAGCTGCATGTTGTCACAAGGTCCCTTCAAGAGAGACAGTTGGGAGCATTTTTTTTTGTTTTGATTTGTAATTAGAGCATAATGAAGTTAATCCATTCAGCAATGTCCAAACAAGCTGAGAAAAATGATACATGAGCACATTTCCTTCCACCAGAAAGAGCTTTTGTTCAGGCTGATTCCACCAATTTTGAGTTCCTAATAAAAGCATTACTTGTTTAGAGTTTATAGCTTAGATATATGACTTTTTAACAGTACAGTTAGAAAAATCCTTGATATAATTTTATATAAATTGTGTGAAGTCACAGAGATTTTTGCTACTCTTTGCCATAACAAAAGTTCCAAAATATGAGCAAGAAGGAAGGATGTAAGTTGCAAATAAAAAACAGAAGATGGGTAAAACCCACAGATGGGTTTTCTTCTGTGAAGGAAATGTGCAAACTGATGTCACAGTCATAAGCCACACATTAGAAAGTAGAATGGTGCAATATTTACTTCTCTGTCTGCATAAATGTCTCTGTACAGCCTAAGTACTGCAAAGATCCAGGCATATTTTTCTTTTTCAAGAAGAACTATCTTCTGAAAAACCAGTAGTTGTTCTAAGTTTGCATGTACCTTGTGTCATCACCTGTGAGAGACTCCCCAGATAATTTAAAATCCATTTTGCAAAAATAATGAAAAAGAAGAGAAGATAGTCTAACAAAGTCTTAAATTTCAAGAAGAGAGAGAGCAGTTATTCTGAATGAATCACCGAGCCTGTTATGTGTATGATATATTCCCGTTAGTGCCAATGAATAGGATAAATCTCATTTGCACCTTCTCTCTCCCCTATGGCTATGGCTAATTTATCCTCTTCCTCTAAACACTGCTCTGACAAAACATAAAATTAAACAGCTGTGCATGCCAGAGTCCCATGTACTGCATAAGGGTTGCTGCTGAGCTTTGCATATTCCATGACTCGTTCTGGTTTCATTATTTAGAGTGGGTGAAGAGGGTGATCCATTAGAGGAAGAGAAACTGCTCACCACCATTATTTAGGCATTAGTCATTTTTATCACGTAGTGATATTAATATCATTTGTGCAGCAAAAGACCACGGGAAGCTGCTCAAACGCACCTTGCCTTAGACAGTTCTTGAACTTACTCATCAAAGTCTTTTCTCATAGGATGGCCAGAAGACTAGGATGCAGACAAACATTAACTGTTGTCCCCTTTTCTGCAGCGAGTCCTGTAATCTGCCCCATTCTTACCTCCCAGTTAGGAGAGGCAATCCAAAAAAATGTATATTATCTGGAATAATTCGACTGATATTCATGGGCTTTATCTTAAGTACCTGCAGTTCCCCATATGAATTTTCCAGTATTTTTTCTAGCTATGGGAATGGCTGTTAAACAGTTAGGCATACTAGATTTCTGCTCTGGATTTGTTACTTGATTAGTCAAGTCACGTGAATGCCGAATCTCTAATCTGGCTGCCCAAAGCTAAGCTTTTCAACACCTAATTTGTTTGAAAATAAAAATAAATGTAGATATTTGTGGTGATCTGCTCTCATTTAAGTGTAAGCATTTGGCGTTTAGAATGTAATTTGAAGAAACATACTAATAGCTAATAGTAAATACATGTTTTTAACTCCAAAAATCTTGTGCATTGCACGACAGTATAAATAAATCAAAGTGTATCTCCATACACCCTTGTAAGTACCGTTTGCAGTTTAGCTTATCAAAATATGCAGAGTCTATGTACACTCAACATTAGGAAATGATTTATGAAATGCAGTGGGTTTTTTTTAAATTAATTTGTAATCAGTTTCTTCTCTCAGTCTGGAAGATTTATTTGACAAAAAAACAACACAACTCTTTATGTGATTTTCATCTATATGCATATTTTCAAATGGGAGTGAGATGTTGCTTGAAAATTTGCTACACAGCATGCACTTTACAATTTGGTTGTTCACAGTGAAGTCTGTACTGCAAATTAAGACTATTCCAGAGGTTAATCTAAATGGTGATGGAATTAATATCTTTTTATATATTATTTATGTATGATTCAGTCCTTTAGTCCTGGAGGGTTTAGAAGCTTTTATGTAAGTATACATATCATTCTTTAATTGTCTTTGGGAAGATAAGAGCAAATAATTGGTTGTTGGAAAATAACTCAGGCCCAGGACAAAAAGAAAAGAAATTCTCTCTAGCTTAAGAAAACTGAGAGAAACCTCATGATTACAGGTCCTGGTTCTTATGAGGAACTTCAGATATCCCCAAAAATTGCTGGGAGGGAAATACAGATGGGTGAAGGCAATACAGGAGATGTGCATCTTGTGCTAAAGGCAATTTCTTGACATACGTGATCATTAATGAGCTCCAAAAAAGATGTTCTGCTAGACCTGTTGCTCACATACAGACCTCACATAACTTCTATTTAAAGATGTGAAGGATGGCTAAAGCAACTGTGAGGTTGTTAAATTTGTGACAAAAGGGAATAGCTTTCTGAAAAAATTATATACAGTAATTATTTTTTGGCTGATAGTTTGTGTCAAAATCACTGTGCATTAACAGTGCTCATTGTGAGCTAAGACTTTAGACCTAAGAATTTGCCTTAGGATGAAATTAATCTAGTTATTTTGCTTTTTTCTTTCTTCAAAATTTAAGTCAAACAATAATATTTTGGTATAACATTTTGTTGCAAACAGCTTTTTAAGTTAAATATCTTATTTTTTAAGCTAAATATCTCCTTTTATTGTTTGTCCTAAAAATGGGCATAATTTTTAAAAACTATGTCGTTGATTGGACTTCACCTTTGTAAGAAACCCATGTTTTTTTTAAAATCTACCAGATTTAAAGATTAAGCCATGCTAGAATTTAAGCTTGTCCCCTCCATTTATATCAAATATAGTTTGCATTATGCCCAGAATCATTTTCACCTATAACTCCCATGGCATAGGACACTGGAGCTGCATGAGCAGGAGCACTCACAGGACTGAATGATTTTATGTCATATATATGTCATCCCGTTGTGAGTCTAAGAATATTTTACAGCACTTTATGGCAGTCACTGAGTTAACCACAGAGGTACCAGTCTATTTATTCCTACTAAAATAAAACACAGTTTTTCATTGCTGCTGTTTGGATATGTAAAGCTGGACTAACATTTGAGAAATATCTAAAATCAGCAGAGATTTTTTATGTATCAGCTGTATCAGCAGCATTTTTTATGTATATATCACCACTGCCAGTTCAAGAGACAATTGGAGAGAAGTCCTTCATTCCCATTACAAGATGTTACCATGGCAAGCCAGTTTCCTACAAGAGAAAATATGTAGAGAGAATTCTCAGTAATTCTGAGGTTTCAAATTATATTACCTCTTCAGCAGGCTCTATGTCTTACAAGCAAGTTGGCCCTACAGAGATATTATCCTATAAACTTTTCAAACCGAGGTGAATATCCCTGCTTTTTTCACCTCTCTGTTTTATTTCAAACTTCATGAGAAATGAGAATGCATCATCAGAATCCTAGCTGGAAGTTATTTGGGATGCACAACGAAAAAGCCTTTCAACGGGAGACACTGATGTACCCTCAACGCTACTGTTTCCATAGCTGATCTTGCTTTAATAAAAGAAAGGAATGAGTTTCCATAGCAACAGTTCACTTCTGTTGTATTCAGATGATTGTGAGTATTAATATATCTGAATTTTCCAGGATAAAAAAATAAAGTGTTAACTAGCAAAAGCACATTACCATAGATAGATTAATATATATACATAAAAATAACAAATACATAGAGTCTTACAATTCTTAAAGATTTGGTCAGAGAGACCTATAACCCCAAAGATCAAAGGTTTTTTCCTCCTAAGAAGTAAGGCTGTACTAGTTTTTGCAGTCAGGTAAGTCTAAGTGCTCTGTGTTGGGAGTTAAAAGTGGCAACATTGTCCTCTAAACCTTAAACAATAGAAAAAATATATCCACACGATTTTGATTTTAAAAAATTGTGTTGCTGTTGAAGTTTTGTGATAACTAAACAACTGTTCTTTTTGACTGGAGAATAAAATAAGGCTTAATAATTTTTAATTATTAATCTACTGGTAAATACTTTAGTCCAATGCTTTCTTTGAAATATGAAATCCTATTCACTTCTGGTCTAAGTATGTAGCATTTGAATCAATTATGCATTTAAGTCAGCTTACAGCCTGGGGGTAATTTAGATCTGTACTGTTCAGAATAAAGATGTTCCTGAACAAATTACCTATTACTGGAGTACTGTAGGGACCTAAATAGACTGCAAAAGACACTTTATGATAAAGCAAAGTTATGAATTTGCCATCAAGAGTTTTTAATCAGGTGCATTTATTTTGAACAGATTTTTTTCTTTTCCTATTTCTGCTACAATTCTTTATGTCTTATGTTTTTCTATGGTACATTACGCTTAGTTTGTTACGGGGATAAAGTGAACACCTCAGTCAGCTTTAAAAATTATTGCCAGCTAAAGTTTAGAGAGGTCAGACTATAGTTGCTCAACCAATAGACAACTGTTTAAACAAGCTAAAGCCAGCTCAGGCCAAGGCAAATCCACAGAAATCTTCATATCCCTCACTGTCTGGTCAATAGAGTAAATCTTTTTCATAGCAATAGTAAATAACATATTTATCAGGCTACATTTAATAGAGTCTACAGAATCACTGGTGAAATTTAAGAGCATCGAGTCATTCAAGACCATAAAAAAGGCCAAAATTATATCTATTTTTTCCACTGTTTTACTTCATGTTTCCAACAGGATCCCTAGCAACTCTGTCCCATCCTTTCAAATGTTTCTTTTATCTGCGCTGCCTTCTGAGATAAACAATTCCTTTTCTCCTTCTCATATATTTATGGTTATGGCTCCAATCCAAGAAATTCTTGGATTCCCTTGCCTTTATAGCAGATTGTATTACAGAGTGTTTCCTCAAAAGACAACAGCTTCATAGACTGATATATTTTTAAAGGAAATCATTTATATGGAATTAAGACAGCTCAGTGGCCAAGGAGGTTTCTTGCCTCTGAGACTGCACTTATGCTGCCTGTCGTAAGAGCTGGAGACATGCAAATCTATAACCAGGGGAACTACATGCAATTTGGAATGCCTTGGTCCAACTGTTAAGCTCACATATGAGAGCTTGATGAAGTTAGCACTTTTTATAAATAGAAGACAATGGCTGTTATTGGAGTTTTTTATTATTTTTATTTTCTGTCGCACAGAGAAACCTTTTTTCTTTTTTAATTCCAACTGAGCAAAAATTTCCTTGTGATTTTCTTTTTAACCTACTTTTGCTATGCAAATAAATAAGCAGAAAATAAGGATTAAAAACATTATTTTTCATGACGTACAGCAGAAGGGAGGACTGATTCTGGTTCTTCTCTGGCTTGTTGAGTTAGTTGGTCAAGAATTTTGAGCTCTCTTTTGTACTTCCAATGAGTAAAAATGTCAATAAGAGTGACTTTTCTAAAAGGGCTGTTCATACTTACAAATGTAATGCACCATATAGTTTGGATATTATTATTGTTATTGTTATGTTTATTATTCACTACAACTGCTCCTCATAAGTTATATTTAATCAATCACTTTTTTCTTCATGCTTATTTAATCTTTTATGCTATAAAGAACTTGACTATGCTGGCAGTCAAGTAAATAGACCTGGTAGGAAAAAGTAAGGAATTTGTCTGAGAAGCTGTTTTATTGAGTTTCATTGTATTCCAGCATGCAGCAATAAAAACTTGGTTTAAAAGAGCTGATCCTTCTATAAAGTATGATATTTATCAAAGCAAATTGTTGTGAATTTATGTAATTTTATAACAACTAAGTAAAAGTTTTATAGTAATGGAGTCATCATTAATGACAAGGCAAGGCGTCATTAATACTATGATATTAATTGTATTAATAGTATTGTAAAAGTAATTCTCACAAATGCTTGCACTACAGGTTGTGCATTGTCAGCATGGGATAGTACAGCTGATTTCGCTAGGACTGAGAAACTCTGAATTAGGCAAGAAGAGTTGCTAATAACTTTGTAATTTATAATTTGCATTTTCAAATAATACAGCAGTAACTATTTCTATACCTGCATGAAAACAACCTTATATAGTTAAGCCCTGTATTTTTCTGAAGGTCAGTGGGAATTGCAAGTTTCCATTAATATGATGCAAGTTTCCATTAATGGATCCATTAATATGGATCAGTCTCTGGTGACATTGGGCATGACCTGGCCGATATAAAAGGTCCCTTCAAGTTCATTTCACTCAGATATTCTCCCTGGATATCTCCTGCGTGTGCAGGAAATGACCAGAACAAAGAGAAAGGAATTGGTTCTGCAGCAATATATGCTCTGCTGCTTAGTACACTGATGGTAAGTTCTTTAAGACTTCTGTTAAACTAGTGCTTGGGCTTTACTAAAGATACCTGACAACACTGTGTGTCCTTCTTCACATTCCTGCCTGCCTCCAAATTAGCTACTAAGGTTAAAATTTCATTTACCAGTTGGGAGTTAGGCAGTCAGCATGATTCTTGGCTTTCCTAAAACAATAAAATTACATTTTAATTTTTTTTCTTTTTTTTTTTATATAAGCCTTGATTTGTTTAGGACAGCTAAAAGTTCTGGCAGCAGATCTTTCAGATCCCTCCTGTTTGAATGACTGAATCAAGATGATAAAGAAAGCAAATAAAAAGATATATTTTAAGGAAAGCTGTCTTTTGACAAGTATATTAAATAGGATTAAAAAAGAATTTGCAGCCTTGGAAGACTGTCATGTACAAATACAGACAGTTTCAAACCATCAGAGACACGGTTAAGAAAGCCATTAAACAACTCATACCAGTAAGAACAAAGAATGATTTGATGAAGACAAATAAAAATGTAAGGGATAAGCCTCATGAACAGCAAAGCCTAGGTTTCTACAAGCCCAATGATTAAGACATCAATTGTTTAAACAAGAGAACAAAAACTTTATAAAGAAGTTGATGCATGGGTGCTTGGGAACAATTTAAAATAATTACAAGGATTCATATGCCTCAAAGAAGGTCATATCTTGACATGTCTACCACCTCTACAAACTTTACATACTTCGTTTTTAAACCAATACACGGAAAGAGCAGAAGATAGGCTTGAGGAAAATAAATCTGTTATATGTTAAACAATGTCAATTAATCAAAAATATTTCAATCAGCTACAGGAGAAAAGATAGGAAGTTATTAAGGGTTTTATAGATTTCAGGAAAGACCTATAGTATTAAACTGGAAGATGACCTACAACTTTAAAGACAAACTTTAAAATTACAGACTTATAGACCAAACTACGAGTTTCTACCACAAAAAAAGAAAGTGTTAGAAAGTGTGTCTTGGCAGGCCAATCTTAGAGGGTTTGCTTTTGAAGCTGACAAAATTGGAGTACAGAAATATTGCTGAGGAGGAAGCAAGAGTTGTATGTGAAAAGTGGTGAATAAAAAAAAATATGACCTTGAGGAAAGTATTTGAAAGCAATTCTTGAGGAGCTGAAAAGAATTAAATGCATTTCAGAGAACTTCCCGAAAGATCTCCAAAATCTCCTCAGGTAATAAACATCAAACAGAAATACACTGTCTTCTTTCAGCAGATTACAGAATATAGCAGGCTGCTTCAAATACTTCATTAAAACATTTAAACATTTTTAGTATCTCTTTCTTGGAAAGACATAGGCTTTGCCATTTGGATTGTGCTTAGTCCATTCTTCCTTCCTCTTAATGTGCCAAAAATTGGGATGACATTCTTCCCTCCTTGTACCTTCCTGAATTCTTCTCTTGATCACTGTGGACATTTGTCAATAACCATCAGGATTGTAAAACCTAATCCTCACTTTCTCCTCACAGCTTATATTGAAATCTTATAATTTTTATTTATATATTTGCATTTCTAAGTTATAGTATATTTGACTCTTTTTGCAAGGTTCAGACGTGTCTAACATCTTTGTTGTGGTTTCTTGTGATGTTCTTTCCAAAACCAAATAGGGTTTTGCTCCTCTCACTTCCATTCTTAATGTTCATTTCCATCCATCCCTTGGAAACCTCCTCCTCCATCCCTTGACACAGAAAGTCTGTGAGTTTGAAGACAGTCTTCATACTGTTCTGCATTCCTTTCAGGAGGCCCCATCCACAAATATTACATAATGGTCTTCTCCACTGCTGCATTTAGATGAAACCCAATGCAAATAAAGGAGCTTTGATTTCTCTCCTCAGTGTTTGTGTCAGGTTGGGAATTACGGGTGTTAGGAAAGCAGGGAATCTTCTGCCCATAGTTTGGCAAACTACATTTTTAGCTCTTCAGTATGAGAAGCAACTTGTCAGCAAATATCATACAACAGCCTGCCATGGCGGAGCAGCCATTTGAGCATGGATTTATCTCATATTATTTTTAAATAACCTGCTTTATTTTCATCCTATGTGAAAAGAGTATCTCTTTTCATGAAGGCAGGCTATTTCTCAACCTCAAACCATCACATGTATGGGGCAGTTTCATCTTTAAGAGAACTTGGTCTTCTGTCTGGAGCCCTAGAGATAAATAGGGACCGTTTCCTTCCTACACCCCATCACGTTTTTGATTTTCTTCTTCATTTGTCAGTCCTCTCCTAAGGGAAGGGGATTGAGTACACTGCACACTTCATGCATTCTCCCTTTCTCTGGCTGACACAAACCATCTATATCAGTGTCATTTAGTTGCCATAACATTTTAACTGTCTTTGTGAGGTGAGGCTTAAAATCCTGGCAATAATTAAAAAAGAAAATGCAAGGTAAACTTCAACTCTAGGAAGAAGCAATTAGAACACGACACTTTAGGAGCCTAAAAGCAGCTCTCCTTTATTGATGACTCTTTCAAGAATCATTAGGCAAATTCCGTTGTTTCATTAGCTTCATTACGTTTTACCTGGACATGTTTGTAATCATTTGCAACTGATACTTTTTAAAAATCACCTCCCTCCAAAACTCATATATAAACAGGTACATGTGGAAACATCTTCTACTGATTGACACTCAAAATTTACAGAACAGTTGAGGTTGGAAGGAAATTCTGACAGGGACTTCTAATCCAAAACCTCTGCTCAAGCAAGGCCACCTTAAGCATGTTGCCCAGCACC
>JAUBOD010000819.1:921202-948928 GCA_032353885.1 Nothura maculosa | reverse complement strand
ACTCCAGTGCTGTGTTACCCTCACAATAAAGAAGTTTTCCTCACGTTTAGATGGAGCTTCTAGGGTTGCAGTTTGTGCCCATTTTTTTCTCATCTAGTCACTGGGCAACACTGAGTCTACCCCATCGTCTTGATACCCTCCCTTCAGATACTTACAGAATGATAGGGTCCCTCCTTACTCATCTCTTTTCCAGGGTAAACACACACAGTTCTCTTAGCCTTATTTCCTTAGAGATAAAGGATGCTCCAGTGTCTTCATCATCTTAGTAGCTCTTCGTTGCACTCTCTCCAATAGCTCTATGTCTTTTTTGTCCTGAGAGCACATAGGACTCCAGATGTGGTCTCACCAGGCTCCTGAGTAGAGGTGACTTCCCTCTGTCAGGCAATATTCTGCCCTTTACACTGTAGGATGCCACTGTCCTTCTTGGCCACAGGGGCACATTGCAATAAAGAACAAAAATGTAAACTTTTTCTGCAGCAGATATTTCAGATAGATGAAATTCAACTTTTAAAACTCATTAATCATCTTATCATTAATCATTAGCCTCTATGAAAATTTGCAGGGTTTTGAAGAAGGTAGAAAAAATACTGCAGAATCCATGTTATATTTCAAGGGGAAAAAACTTCTTAAAGAGAGATGATAAATGAAATGCATGAAGCATGGGTTCAGTATCATATAAATCTGATATACCCAAGTAGGAATTCTTCTCACATGCACTTGAAGATAAAAACACATCTGGCAGCCAAAGGCTTTCATCACAGATTTCATTCCCCATCTTTTTTTTTTTTTTTTTTTTTTTTTTTTTTTTTTGGTAAGGATCTTCTAGTTTGAGAATTCTATTCTTTACATATTCTGAAAGCATATTTTATTATTAAAAAAGAAACCACTGGGAGAGAACATTTACTTTGCTTGTTCTTTTTTGCTTCCTGGGTTGCTAGTTTGTATTTTAAAAGTCATTTCAAAGTACAGTATAATAATGTAATTAGCTGGATTCATCAACAGCGATATCAACTAATGTTCTCTATATTTCCCCTGAGCTAAAGCTGAATGCAATAGGGGTGACTCACTGTCTCCAAAGGAATTTAGAGAACACCAGTCAGGCTCTTCACATGCCATAATTAATGTGCTTACATTGAAAGTTTGGGGGATTGCACCCCAAAATGAAAAGGTTTTTAAAAAGTGAGGAGAATCTAAAGATCTGATTCACCATGCATTACACCACTCCTGTGCTGGTGTGTGCTGGTGTGGCTACACTGGCTTTCTGTGACCTCAGAGGGTGCTGAGCAAAGATTAATTGAGGAGCTTAATTTGATTGCTAGAGGAAGCAGGGCCAACTACAAGGGCAGATGTTTTTTCACTTAAAAAAAAAAATAATCCTCTCATACAACTTGCAACTTATACTCCTGCAACTTATACAATAACTTATACTGAGGTCATGGTACTCAACTATTATGATCTGAAATTTGTCACAGACTTTTAGGTATTTGTCCATTGTATCACGGGAAATCAACATGGCCTTCTGAAGCTAACATGCCAGAAAAGGAACAAATGATCTTGAGTTCTGAGAATTGTTAAAAAAAGAGCCATAAAAGACCAGTGTTGTATCGCTGAATCTATAAATGTTGATCAGGAACAAAAAGTTGCACATGCATACTTCTAAACTAGAGTAGGATCCTCTTCTAAAGCACCAAGATTGACAGATGATGCAGGAGATTTGACAATCACACTTTTTTGCTATCATGCAGTAAATTGTATGTTTATTTGACTTTTGAGAGTAGATCATTTCTCTAAGCAAGGAAAAGATTTCCACTGGCTGAATATCTGCTGGTCAAACATCATTCCTCATTATTTTTTATTGAAAATGTCCACTGAAATTTAGTCAGTGAGGTCCTAATTTCCATGTACTTATTTAAAAGGGGAAAAACAGAAGCAAACTCAGCATTTTCCACTTTTTATTTTGCTCAACTCACCTGCAAACTTGAAATTTCTGAAAGACTTATTTCTTCTATCTGTCAGAGAAAGAAGAAAAGGACCTACCTGTAGATTATGTGCACTCTTTAGGATATCAATTTGTCAAGTTTTAAATGTTCTCATCTACCTACTTGTCTATTTTCTGTACAGATGGAGGGCTAAATAAGTGCTCTGGTCGACATGCACCTAAACTAAATGATGGAGTGAAAAGGAGGGAGGAGGAGGAGAAATAAACTAATGAATTATATGGATTAGCAGGAGAACAAATAATAAAGGATAAGAAAGTGGGTGGCCATATTTCATCTCTTGACGAGGCTGTTGCCTAGGAAACAAAAGACCGAATGATTGCATAAATGACCCTCTGCCTGCAGATTTAAATTGATGAAATTATATAGGACTGCAATTTATGCAGAACAAGGAAGGAGATTGTCAGGGCACTGTTTATTAGGTGAAACAGAAAAGCCTAAAAAGCTTATTTTCATTCCAATGAGTTTTTTAAAGCATTTATTATCTAAGTCTTCTGTCTTTATTATCTTAAGTTTCTGACCTAACAAAGCTATGGAATAAAAACGAACCGATCAAGCCATCCAGCTGATTAATTGCCCTTTTTTGAAGACTATCGGATGCTAATCATTGACTGAACTCCAGCTCCCATCAGCAGGACTCAAGTTGATACCAACAGACGTCCAGATGGTATCATTAGGAGAGTGTTTTGACTAGTAACAAGGAGTTCATTAATCTGCTGTGTCTGCTGGGCCTCCAGCAAAGGCAAACCAGGATAAGGAACCTTAATGTGCTCTCACGTATGGCAATGAGCAGATATCACTCATTACTTTCACAATACAAGAAAAGGTGGCGATGGATTGGCAACTACTGATATAACAGCCTTGCGGAAATATGAAGTGATTGCTCAAAGAATGAAAGTGTTTGCCCCCTCTTGACATAATAACCCTGAGATGCTCAGGGAAACACTTGCAAGGATTCAAAGGGCACGCTGTTTCAAGACAGGAAAATTAATTCTTTTAGATATGCTCCTAGCAACCATCTAAAGCATTAGAAATGCCTATTTCCCATGATTTTTTTCTAGCATATGGATGCTTTGTTTCCTGTGTAAATAAAAAAATTCTAAGCATCTTCAAAAAGAAAAGAGAGCTTGGTAGATAATCAGATATATATTATAATGGCCAAGTAAATGGAATAAAATTTGCAGTGAAATTCAGAATGATCAAACCACCAAATGATCAGACATCTCACAGAGTGGCCAAAAGCTGGTGTCTTGGAGAGAGTGTGGGAATAGACCAAGAATATAAGGAATGAGACCTAGAACAAAATCTTAATTTGTATCTGCAGCTTTTAAAAAATGTATATTATCTGTTGCCAGTATTAAAATCAGCAGCAGAATCATCTAGAGAAAGGCTGCAGTCACAGTTGGATTAGCACCTTTACTCAGAGAAAGATGTGACATCCCATACTAACTTTTTTGTTACAATGAACTGGGCAAAGTAGCTGGGCATGGCGTGGCATGAGGAAAGAGGCCAGTAAAGAGAGACTGTGGCAGCTCTATGATTATCATGAATTTTGGCCAACACCCCACACTTAGGCAGCCTTCCTTTCATCAGCAGCTTTGGCAGTTCTGGTTTGGTAGTCTTTGACTCTGCAAGCACTGCAGCTGGTCTTTATGACAAGTAAATGTGTTCTGGAGATGTGTGTATATTTACATATATATATGTATAAGCCACGTGTTCCACCTCTCCATTTAAAATAATAGGCATTAAGATATTTCATATAGTGTTCTCAGATGTTGGGAACAGGCATAGACTAACAAGGAAGAGAAAACATCTGCTTGCACTTAAGTCATTCATCCATTTCTACTTGAGTGTCAGGAGACTGAAGGAAACAAAAGAATAATGACAGAGCTTTGATGTTGCTTTCTTTAACTTCAAAAAGATCTGCTTGGGAATGTCCCTTTCATCCACTCTGCAGAACACCAGAAACATACAGATCTTTGAAGAAGACTCTCTGGGAAACCAATGAAAACGGAAGATGATAATGCTGTCAAAGCAAGTAGGGCCAAAGCAGATGAAATCCTCTCCTTCTTTCAAATCTGTCTACTAATCTAACGTGCAGGTTAGTCAGATGGTACTGTGATGATTCTGGTGTAAATGTCTACCTTAAGAGGCGGATGAGGAGTATATGCTGTGTACGTGTTGCATTTGAATCACACTCTCCTGCTTGCTTTGATGTGCCAGGAGAAACCTGAATATTTCACCATGACTGTCCTGAATTCATCTTAGATCTGCCACAACATTCTCTTCTCCCTTCTTATCATCTTCTCAGTAACAAGCAGTATTTTCCCTTCTATGGAGAGCTTGCTGGTAACTTGCTATAACAGCTGAAATATTTGTTACAAGTTCCCATATTTCCCATAGCTTTATTTCCAATGAAAGAGTAATTTAATTCAGGAGCCTGAATTCAGTTCCATAGACTGAATTTCTTACAGTATGAACAGTGAGTGAAAAACTTCACAATATGAAGTTTTTAATTGCTATTGTGCATTACTTGCATGGAATACGACATGGCTCAATGCTTCTTTTCACTTGTGATCTGTCTGGTCAAATCATTCCTGATGTTCTCACTACTTCTGTGCCAAACCAGTTCTTCCATTCTCTCAATATTGCTCTTGAATCAGCGTGCCAGGGAAATTTGCTGTAAAAATAATGACAGCAGGCTCCTGACCGATGCTCAAATTGTGTTTTGCTTTTTATTTTTATTTGGTTTTGTTTTGTTTTTCCTCGTGGATTGAGTCACTGAACTGGAACAATCTGAAGAGTGGAAGTCTTGATTCTGCTGACAAGCTCTTCAAGCATGATGTCCCAAAGACACAATATTTACCAAGTTTACCATTTTATGGATGACTGCTCCACTGAAGAGAAAAAAACAAACAACCTTTCAGAGGAAAGTATAGAACTGTCTCAGAAATAATAGTACAATCCTGGCAAAACGCTCAATAAGAAAAACAAGCAAATATTTCCTTTGATGGACAGCCAATGCACCTTGTGACCAGATTAAGACAGAACCTGAGTTTTTATGGCTTAAAGACTTAGGTCATACTCCCATTAAAAACAAAGTATTCTCAAACAGCCTTTGGACATACAGTCATGAAGCCGATTTTTAACATGCAAGAAATAAAATACCCTATTCCCTTCTCTTTATGATATATTTTTGGGTCTTCTGTAAGGTTTCTGCATGTCAAAACTGGATTTAAGCAAATGGCTTTGCCTAGTGGATATGCTAGCGTGTCACTTACTGAAGGCCGTCCTGTTGATAAGTCATTTTCTAGGTGACTCCATTGCAGGCTGGGAATTCTTATATCAGAACTTGTTACATTTAAGTAGAGACATGATCCATTAAGCCTTGCGGTGAACTGGATGGTGATCCCTTATCTTTCTTCGACTTATAAAAACATACTTATAAAAACATCAGTGCCCACAGGATCATGGGTTCCCAAAAGAACAAGACTTGTTTATGCAGAACTAGGGCAAACTCCTCAGCTTTACTACTGATTGCTTTGCTCAAGAGATATATTAAAAGAAGAATTAATGTGAACTGGATCACTGTATCTGTGTCATCAGCAAATTATGAAATTGGGCCTTCAGGAAAACATCTTTGATCTTTAAAAGAGTAACACCACCACTAAAATTGAGTCAGCCAGAACATGAACATGTCACAGGTGTTTTATCACAGAGCCAAATTACTTGAACTCACAAATGTTCTTGAATGACTGCTATTGACTGCTTACCTTTTGTGGAAGAAAGAAAGATTATTCAGTGTCCTTAAGCTCTACTGTAAATTCTTGCTATTGCTTATTTCTAAATGACATAGCCCTAAAATTACATTAATGAAGTAAAATTATACCAATGAGATATTCAGCAGTGAAGAATATCCAACCTTCCCTCCCTCTTGAAAGCAGGAAGCAGAGAGAACAGATAAGAATCAACCTTTAACTTGATGCATGAATCAATATATTCCCAATGTTCCCTCATTAAGTTATTCACTAATATAGCTATCGCATATCATGAAAGTAAGTAATGGCACCTGAAATTAAGATGGGTAAAAATAATGGGGAGGAAGCTCCTAAAACTAGATTTTTATCATCGGTCATGCCTTAGAAGCACCACTGGATCAGAAAACAAATATGAGAATCAGTATATGTTAATTTGGTGGAGTAGTTGTCTTTGAACTTTTCCCTAGATTTAATCACCAAAATAGCCTTTCAAAATGATTGCAGATTTTAGAAGTAAAATTTTGGATAAATACTCAGCAAAGTGTGGAAGTATATTAGAACTGTGCCATGCCAGAGAAATCTGTCTGGACCAATATGTGTCACACTTTTTAAACACCAAAAAAAGATTGATTTAACTGTACCATGAATATCCAATTAAAGTCTATTCAAGGTATACCTTTACATCTGTTTTCTTCATCACTGAAGAACTTACGGCAACATACTGTCACTGGGAATATGGTACTCGCATTCAAATGCAGTATAGAGAGAGACATAAACAGTGACTGTAGCACCGTTAGCTGCACAACATGGGGAAGCACGGCACATTGCATCCTGTTTGACAGCATTTTAGAAGCAATCCTAAGATTTCAGTGATGAGTTAAGATAGTTGCCTGCTATGGAAAATGATGTGTGGCATTTTTGTGATATATATTTAACAGCAAAAATCAGTTCTCTCTTCAGCACTGTGGAGCTCTCCATGCTGAGCTCAATCACAGATGTTTCAAGTGATTGCATCCTTAACCCTCACTTAGCAGGCAACAAGGGTCATGAACTAATTCTGTGTCAAGCATGAGGAAAAATTGTGCTCAGCCACCTAACAGTTATGCTTCTTTCCATTTTATAAGATCAAAAATGTCTTCCTTGCAACACAAACAGAAGACAACTTTGAAATTCATCTCACAGCTTCTGAATACTTGCTTAGCAAAAAGTATGATTTGCAAACACAAAGATGAGACATTGAAAAAAGACAGGTCAAATTTCATAGACCATCTTTAGATTCCCTAACATGATCTTTCTATTTATTCCACTAGATGCTCCTCATTAACGTAAGACAAAACTAGGACTGTATAGGGAAAATGAGTGTCAATAGTAAATGGCAAGAGCAGTGAGGCAAAAGAGTATACCTGATATTCCAAATATGTGTTTTATGAATTCTTTTCCTGTCTTATGAGAAAAGGCAAGAGAAAAAAATCAAAACTAATAGAGTTTCCTACTTCTGTTAAAATATACTGCATGCATTCTGCTTATAAAGATTAACCCTGCTATATGTATTGGATTTTGGTTTTTCATTGCAGAATAGGAATATAAGGGAAGGGATATATGTTTTTGGTTTTGGTAAGATAAAAGAGAAATGTAATCCCTTCTTTCAGGAAACTGCACTCTCTCTTTTGCTCATTAAATTAGGAGACTAGTGATTGGAATTCAGGTAGGATTTGAGGGTTTTTTTTTAATTTACAACTAAGGCTCATATATACACTGGCGTATCTTCGTCCCCTGGATATCTTTCCCACTGAGATGACTGCAGAATGAAGCTGTAACTACAGGCTTAAATGAACAATTCAAATACTCTCCATGCACATATGATTGTTTCCCATTGTTTAGAAAAAAATGCACTTAGAGTGCAAAGTAGAAAACATAGAAAAAGTGAACTGAGCTGCCCTCGTATACTAGTGCATTTTTTATATCACAAAAATGTATATCCTCCTAAAACCATGAAAGAAACCTGTAGAATAAAAACCAAAAGATCTCTGGAAATTTTGAGGGATGATAGGGAATCTTACTTTACACATGTATGAAGAATAACAATTGAAGTTGTACTAGCTACAATGTGGCCAGGAAAAATTGCTCAAGTTTAAGTCAGATCAGGATCAAAGCAGCTTATTGATTTACTAGAAACACCTAATTAACCAGCAATCAGTGAATTAAGCATTAGGGCTCATATCAGCAATACAATAGATAAAACACAATTCCAGACACTTACAAAATCTTATTGACTACCTATTTCTAAAGACAATTCCCTAATGAATCCACAAAATCCACCTGTGGCTCAGTCCACCAGTAAGCCAGCAGGATTTGAAGCACTAGTTCCCCTCCTTGCACATATGTAGCAGGAGATGTGGGTGCTTCAACACTGCATGAAACTTGTACGGGTGATGGGGTGATGTCTTTATCCCCTGCCCACTTCAAGGCTATTCTCTACAGACTTTTTATTTTACTTGTATACTTTTTGTTTTCAGGGACAATCCTTTTCTGAAAAGTCCTTTGTTGACTCCTAGTAGATCACTCCTTGATGTGACTGATGATCTTTTTAAACTAACTTCATCATTGATAATTTCCACTTGAGCCTTATCAAGGAGGAGGTCGTGTGGATTCACTCACAGAAAGGTTTCTATTAACCTATAAAATCCCATGCTAAACAGATCTTTATAAAATTTGAGAAGGATTTCTGAAAAAGTATACCAGAATTAAGTCTGCCAGTGAGATTTTAGGTCTATTATGATAAACTTCATATGAAAGATCATATGACGTGCAAGGTCATAAAAGCATTCTATAAAATCTTTTACTGTAACTTACAATCAAGTAATTCTGAAATACCAGTGCAGGCTCTTGTGCCAGTATCAATATCTGTCACATTTTTGTCCTGGTTCATCTCTAGATTTCCTTCTAGAGGAAGTGTCATCCTTCCTAGGATGACACTACCAAGCAATAGATATTTACTCATTTTTTACTCAGTTTACTCAACTATTTTAGCTGCTTTGCATAGGTTGAAAAAAATTACCTATTAGCTAAGCTGATAGTGTTACTATCTGAATTGAAAGACTGGGGAAAAGCGAAAAGAGATGAAGAGAACAAGCACCAAATACCACATAAAATATTATTGGTAACAATCACATTTGTGAAAATGATACTTGAGAACCTCTTTTGATGATGACTTTGAAATATTGGAATATTGAAGAAGAAATAGCCTGTCCCAAAACTTTGTATCTTCATATGAAGGAAATTGTTATGTATGTATACATTTGATTCATTTTTCTTCTTTTTTCCATCCATGTTTAATAAATTGTTGCAGTTTGAAGGGAGAGAGGGAGGGCAAATTCGGCAGGAAATGAATCCCCCTGTGTTCCAGCCAGTCCTCAGAAGTTAGAAGGACTGGAGGCAACTGGACTCATCTCTTAATAAGGATACCAAGTCCTGTGGTAGGTATAGGCCCAACTCTAGTAGCACCAGAGCCTTCATGAACAGTCCGTCAACTATAGGTCCTATTGCCTTTAAAACAAGGGAGTCAAGTTCACAAATAGTGTGATTACCTATAGGCCCCACTCGGGCAGTATTGGATTCACAATCTGTCGACAGCACGTCTGATTGCCTTCACAACAGGGAGTCTAGGTCACAAATAGTATCATCAGCCACAGGCCCGACTCTGGCTGTACTGGATTCATGAACAGTCGGTCAACTTTCAGTCCAATTGCCTTCAAAAAAAGGAGTCTAGTTCACGAATGGTGTGTTTAACTGTAGGTCCGACTCTGGCAGTATCGGATTCACAGTCTGTCAACTATAGTTCTAATTGCCTTCAAAACAAAGCGTTGAGTTCACAAATAGCGTGATCAACTATAGGCCCGACTCTGGCACAATGGGATTCACCAACACTCTGTCAACTATAGGCCTGACTGCCTTCAAAACAAGCAATTGAGTTCACCAATAGGGTGATCAACTATAGGCCTGGATCTGGCAGCACCAGATTCACTAGCAGTCTGCTGACTGTAGGTCCTATCACCTTCAAAATAAGTAGTCACATTTATAACTAGTATGATTAATGTATCTGTTCATACTTCTGTTTCTTATATCAATTCACAAAGCACTGAAATCCCAGAACTGACTATATTATTCAGAAAAAAGAGAAATCCATAATATCTTAAAATTAATTGCCATATGCTATCTTTTTGTTCTACATTAAAAAATATCAATTTATTTTTTCCATATTGGCTTACATGTACTGCTGTTTTTTATATGATATCAGAACAATTATGATTGGAATTATGCCACAGAGAACATCACATAATTTTCTAAGCATGGCAAAGAAACCCGTCAGTGTTAACCCAGGAGAGAAATGAATTTCCACTTTCATTTGGTGCTATTTAATATCTGTCTTTCTAGACTTTCAGTTGGCAATAGAAACTATATCTATCCTGAAACTGCAGAACCTCTTTTTTTTTTCCCCAGAGGGATGAGATAAGATTCACAGAAATGTAATTTTCTTTACATAACCAATGAACTGTGTGTTGTCCCATGAACTAAATTTAGTTCATGATTCAGATTCCAAACGTCATGCCTGTATGTACCTATCCTCAGAAAAATAATGACATACATCTTCAATTTTGGGGGAATATTGTTTTGTTTTTGTTTTTGTTTTGTTTTTGTTTTTGTTTTGTTTTCAAATATATTCATTACCTCACAGAAATGAGATTAGCGATTTGCTGCCGGTCTTTCGTCTTATAAATTTTGTATACATATATTCTTAGAAAATTTGCATTGTCTGTGAACATTTGAAGTAAAAAGCTACTCCCTTCTTTTGGAATTTCCCTGTTATTATCATTGAAATTGAAAGAATAGATCAATAATCTTTACATATAAATTGCCTCTAACCTTAATATTTCTTTTGTGAAACAAGAAATTTGATGTTCCTTTTCTCTTTCTCTCTAATAGCTATATTTCTTACCCCTTTGAATTATTTCAGAGAAGACCCTTAATGAAATGCAAAGAATATAACAAACCTCTTACTATGTATTTTAATGTGAAGTCAGACTAGAAGCCAGTAAATGTCACAAATGGCTAAATTCATGATGCGTCTGGTGAGCAGCTGTAGTAAGTCATTATGATTTCATTAGATGACTATTAGCACTATAGTGTTATAAACCAAGAAGTTCTGGAGAACTCACCAGAGTCCTAGTTTAATGCAATAACTTTACTGATCTTGGCAGCAGAAATGGTCAGAGAAATAATTACTGATGATCTGAAAAGGATAATCTAATTCCAATCACTTGACCTCATAACATTTCCTCACCGAGTATGTCCATTAATTCTTAATAATCAAATAATGAATAATTCCTTTTTGCTTTCTTATAAAAGCTTATTCAGTTTAATGACAAATAATTAAATCTTCATTTTCTGAGAAACATGTTTCTGGAAATACTGAATATGTACTGAACAGGGATGCTATATTCACTGACCATATGCTAGAGAAAATCAAATATTTATTTCAGTTTTACAGACTGAAATAACAGTCACTCAAGAAGAGTGAATTCTGTGAAGTTTTGTTAATGCTGAGAGGCCATGTTTGATCCTTAATAAAATTCTTTATTTTTAGAAGGCTAATATCAAGCTTTTATAAACAGTCCTATTTTATGCCATTTGGATGCGATGTGTTGCTTTGAAAGTACTAAGATTTTCAGAGATGAAATGCATCCAAAAAGCTGATCCTTCTCAATATTTAAAAAGGTATATAAGAATAAGCATAAGAGAAAGAATAAGACTGAAAAGGAAGAGGAAAAAAAAAGTTAGCTTGGCATTGGATTCAAGTTATTTGAATCTGAATCAGACTGTTTATGAACTTTCAGTGTTTTAAAAAGGGTAAGGAACCTACAGGATTTTTACCTCAGTCATTTTACTCAGTCTCTTAGGGTAGGGGAATTCACATTAATAAAAGGTTAATCAGCACTAAGATTTCAGCATTTCCAGATTTGTGATGGGTGTTTTATGCCCTGAAACCAGAAGAGTTCTTTCCTTATGGTCAGCATTGCTTGATCTGTGATTGACAGCTGTGTCACAGTTCTCAGTTTATACTATTTAAAAAAAATCAGAGAGAGAGCTAAAAGGAGTGATAAACGGGAGAGAAGTTATACAAATCAAAGGTTAAACATTTTAGAGAGCTAAAATTTAAGGTCTGATAGCCAAGTTCAATCTAAAGATAAAATTCTGTACACTCAATATAGACATAAATATCTAAACATGTTTTCAAGTGGTACTAGAAGGCAAGTAAGAGCAAATCATGCTCATTCATCAAAAAGCCATGAAACCTGCAACAAGCAAAAATCTGGTTAAATATTCGTAAAATAATCTCTGCAAAGTCCCATTGCCCCTTTAGCTGTTTTGAGGAATCCTTTGAAACATCTTGGGCTAATATATATATAAGTAAATACATATATGCACTATGTGCATATATAAATGTGCAGAGCAATTTTCCCCTACTCTAATTTATTTGTTTTTCTTCTTGCATTGGGAGAATTGTTCCCTTTTGATCCTCAACTCAGCTTCAAAATCCATTAACAGTGGATGCTCACTGCATATACAAACATGTGTGCACACAAAGACTTTAAATATTTCTAACCAGGCCAATTCAATCTGAATGCAAGTCTTGCACACAAGCATTTCTTCATTTATTAGAAAAAAATAAAGAAAGAAAAAGAAGCTTTACGTCTAGACTATGTAAAATAGATACACAATTTCTAGCAAAGGACAGATTTCTCTCTCTTCTGCACAACTTCATAACACCTCTATATCAGAACAACTGGTGACTGACAATGCAAAATTGTTTTCACTGAAGATGTAAAAAGTGCTCATATATACTACAAATATAAATCCCATCCTGGTGTAGGAAACAGGTTTTGGCAATTACTCATAGTTGCCACTTCAATAAATGACTATGAAGTCTTGGAGCATCCCAGCATATATGGCCCTAGTGTCTGCAAACTTTTTGATCATGATCCTCTATCTAGTAACATTGTGTGTCATGCAGAGCAGGCACCTCCCTCGACAATGCTTTTTTTAAAATTTATATTTTAGTGCAGACATACTACATACATCTTGGTATGCAACTTGATGGGAAATGATTTGAGATATGGGATTAATAATGGGTAAAAAAAGATAGAATGCCTATAGAAATCCTAAGCATGTTGTGACATGAAGAGCTATAAATAAATAATGGCCAATCTTTAAAAATTCTTTTGATTTCCTTTACAGAAAAAGAATATATCTTTCAAATAAAAGGAAAAATTTATTTTCTTTTAAAAAGAGAGAAAATGGACCACTTACACCAGCATTTCAAACTAATAAGCTACTTTCCCTTCTATATTCTTTTTCCATGACTACTTTAATTCTCTTTCAGCAGTGTTCATGAATATGTACTAATACAGAATACATAGCTCTGCCAATGGAATTCATTTTATAATACATTATTAAACATCGTTTAATGCGGAACCAACCATGTTATCTTTGTGTTGTTGCTTATTCTCATGCAAAGAGATGTAGACTCTATTTACCCCCAAAGAGGATATACAGTCATTCTTCTGGGAAACTCTTATGGTTTCTGGAGGCAGCTAGTGCAGCCAATGCTATCTAAACCTAGTAAAAATTTGTTCTTTTTTCTGTATCATTTGTTTTTCTGACAAGACTTCCAAGAAAAGTTAAACTTTGACTTTTAGCATTGGTCAAATTTTGTCTTACACTGATGGTGAATTAACCAACTGCTCTATTGGGCTAGGAGTGATCCTCATAAGATACAGGAGTATATGAAATTATATCTGCAATTCCTTAATAGCAAATGCCATTTTCTTTCAAAAGCCTTAAAAAAAGTGAATTAGCATACAATAAGGGCACACAAAATGCAAATAAATGTTATCACTGTAAAGACTATTCAGTAAGGTTCAAATAACAGTTCAGTTGCCCTTTTCTGGCTAATTGGGCACACTGTTTGAAATAGTCATTGCTGATTTTTGCGACAGCTACAAGGATAGAACACATCTTCACCATTTTTCCCCTCCTTATAAAAGGAATATTTCTGAGCTTAGTGTTATTCACAGGTGAATGTTGTGCTTATTATGGACCAACCTTTAAATTTCATGGAAAGGCTACATGTCACTTGAGAAAAGGAAAACTTCCCCTCACTTTTCAATAGCAGAACACCTTAAGATATGGTTGGGAGATAAGCCCAGAAACCAAGAGCTACGATCAGAAGCTCATGTTGTAAGTTACTACAACTGTGTAGGTGTCTTCTGCATGCACTAGCGGGCACCTTTCACAAGCCTCTCCAAAGCTCCTCGCACCAGCTCCTCTAGATCACCTGCACAACGATGAATTTCTACCAGGACCCGTTTCCACCCCTAACTTCTCACCATTCCTTTATTTTTTTCTGCCTCAATTGGGATTTTTACATCCCCCATTTTCTTCCCACCACCTCTTCATTTTCTTTCCATTTGGCTCCTCAAGAGATGTTTCTTCAGGGTAACTAGCATTACGTGCTTGATGCACACAGGGACCTTAAATGAGAATATCATTCCTAGCTGGAGATTTGTGATTGAATTGGTGATTCATTGGCATTAAAATATTTTTGTGAGAAAGGACACAATTATTGCTTTTGGAAGAACTAAATCAGATGCATTAGCCAAGGCAGTTGTGCAAGAAATGAGAGACAGCCTAAGGTGTTGTACCGACGATGAGCTGAAAGACTTTCTGACTTAATTTTCAGTTTTATTACTTTTATCTTGGTTGTACTACAGAACCTGTGGTCAGTGGGTAATTAACCTCCAAGTACTGGACAGCTTGGAATAGGACAGGAAAAGTGCCTAGGGCCACCTTAAAGCATGGTTGCAAATAGAAGAAGGATTAACTCTTGAATGCAAGTTGGTTACCATATGAATTTTGAATTCACATGCTTTTAGACATAGAAGAATCTCCCTGAGTATCAGATACAGTTTTTATTCCAGGAGGAATCTGATCACTACCTAGAGAAAGAGTTAAGAATGGAGACATAAAACTTTGGCCTCTATGGCCATTTTCCAGAGCCATTTAGATTGAGTTATAAATTGGTTCAGATTTTATTTCCATTTGTCATGCTTCTTAGTTGAAATTCCCTTCTTAAATGTTAAGTGCAAAATTAGGTGATGCTCCAATGCTGTTTAAATATTTGATTTTTTTCTTTTTTTTAATGTAGTAATGTCAGAATATTCCCAGCGAACTCTGTGGAATTGTTCAGGACTTTGTACTGTATTTATACTGAGTTGGTAGCCCATCGTTGGTGAACCCCTCTGTCAGAAAATGTATATACAGACATTAATATTTTCTAGTGGAGGCAAAAACTTGCATGGGCAACAAATAAAAATAGAGTTGAAGCAATTACTCATAAGACAGGCATGCGGGTTATAAATTTAACATGCTCAGTGGCAGAGATGCATCAGATTTTTAACTCGTGCTGTTTAAATATAAATGCTCACGATCATATATTGATAAGTATTATTTGATTCTTTTTTTCCATGGAGTGAAAGATGAGCAGAGTATGTCAGAGCATAGCAATAGATTATTAAAGGATTTTGTCCTTTTGAGATCGAGCCATCTGTTAAAGAGCAATAGGACAGTGGAGCTTCTTGGAAGAACTTTGGTTAGTTTTGTAACTAATTAATTATTATAATTCATGCAATTAAAAGGAGACACCACTAACTCTAAAGGATTAAAATAAAATCATTATTGTCTAAAATATTCCAACCATTCAAAATAATATTCATATTTATCTACTTTATCGTTGTTTATTTTTCTGGATTTTTACTAATTCTTTCTCCTAGAGTTTGAAATGTTGGCACTCTTGCTTCAGAGGGTTTAAACACCCAAAATGTCCCAAATTGGACTGTGAAGAATTCATTTTAAATAGATATCAATTCAGCAAGAGAAAAATTTTTAATTTTTGGTAATTGTGCACAATTATGGGGGAGGAAGGAAGGAAGGAAGGAAGGAAGGAAGGAAGGAAGGAAGGAAGGAAGGAAGGAAGGAAGGAAGGAAAGAAGGAAGGAAGGAAGGAAGGAAGGAAGGAGCCAAAATAGCTATAAGCATCCAACAAAATAGTAAGGATCAAATGCTAAAAATTGCCTTACATTTTGGCTGTCTAATTTAAGTTCTTTTTTTTTTTCCATTTTGTATTGCAAAATGTTCCTTCTCGACAACTGAAATCAAGGGGTCAGCAAGTGTAAAAGCTGTTAAATGTTATATGGAAAAAAAAGAGAAAACTATTACAGTAACTTTTGTTCTAAAGCACCTAATCGGTTACTGCTTATTCATCCATTATTTTCATTTCAAATATTCCAGTTTAACAGATATAAAAAACAATGAGGTAAATTCCCAAGATAACCAAAAAATGCAAACGTTTTTTCTTCATGCTCATACCATAATTTTTATGAATTTCTCTTTAGCGTCTGGGGAAAATGTGCTTAATTAATGAGGGATAAGGAGGCGAACTGGTAAAAAGTATAAAATAACATTAATGATGAAGCCTAAAATGCAAACATTTGCCTTTGAAGTCTGTCAGTCTTGTTCTGTGGCTACTGCATGAATGAAGATAAACTCAGTTTAGGAAAGAAAAGAAAAGAATTGAGCTGTTTAATCTTCTTAGACCAATAATTGAAAGCTGCGATAATTCTTCATTCTCTGTGCTTTTAGTACTTTCATTTGAAAAGGCTTAAAAAGGCCACAATATTTTAACTTTAAATACATTCTGATATTTTCAGAATACATTCTGAATATTGCTTGTAATATTTTTGTGGCCTTTATGGATTGCCAAAATTGGGGCAAGGAAAGAATTGCTGCTAGGGTCAGACTTACAGAGTTGCAGGTAGTTTTAGGTTTTCTTCTTTCGTATAAATGCAGAAACCAGAGTTACCCAGAGCATATTGCACCAGACACAATCTTCTAAAGGGATCAAACCTCAAAACCCCTCCTGAGTAATAGTGATTAATAAGAAATGCTACTGGAAGAAAAAGACAGCACCAGCACTGGCTGAGGCAAGAGTAGCCTGAGGGAGAGGGAAGATCCAAAACACAGTGGGAAATATATGTACTCAAATAGATGTACAAACTCTGATATTTAGTGTACATAGAAGATCATCAACAGATTCCCTTTTCTTCATGACTTCTCTGGACTCATCTTGATGTTTCCAAACTTGAAGGGCAACTTTAAAATCTGCCAAACTAGAACTTTATGTGAAATACTTCTCCCTAGGAGGTGCTAATTTCTACAGTGTATTGCTATTTCAGCAGTCATAAACTCTTCAGTTGAATTGCCAGATGCCTTGAGTTGCCCTCAGTTCATCTCAGGTTTAGACATTTGAACACACTGTTTTGAGATTTAATGAAGTTTTTGCCATCATTGCACTCATCTTGCCAGTTGACTTTGGGACTTTCACATTTTGGCCAGTTGGAAATAAGGAAGGCCAAGCCTGAGGAGCAAGCTCCTTCACTGGGATGCAAAATCCTTAATGAAGAACACAGACAGCTAAGTCGTTTACATTTGGTATGAGTTATTAGGTCTCCAGCAGATATTCTGATTTATTGCCTGCCTGTCTTGAGCGTGACAATATGATGACATTTTATGTTAAAATATTTCGAAAAGAGTTTAGCTCAGCTGGTGCTGCTTTAAGGAGAATAGATGAAGCGAAAACATGTCAGAGGATACGCCGCCTAAGAAACTGCCAGAAACTGTCATTTTGAGCTCCCTGCCTCCCAGCTGCTTTTCAAAGATGAAGCACTAGTTAATATTGCACTGAATAGCCCTATGTTTCTGAAAGGCTTTTCATTTTCTTACACGGTGCTGTGCTAACGTATTAGACCATTATGCAAATAAAAATGTACAGCTTGAAGGATAACAGTTTAGGCACAAATTACATTTTGTCTGTTTTTTTGTTTGTTTGTTTTTGTTTCTTTTCCCCTCTTTCTCAAGTGTCCACATTTGTGGATGTTTTATTTATAAAGGTGGCGTGAAGTATATGTCACTTCTCCCAGCTATCATTTTAAAAGAGCTGAATACCCTGTGCCTCTTGAAACTCAGCTTTCCAGAATAAATCACAACTCCGTTTGAAGTTGTTTTGTTTGAACATCTTGGAAATTCTTCTCACTTCTGGCATTTTGTGGTTCATTTCAACTTGCTTACTCTGTCAAAAAGAAAGTTTTGTTAAATCGAGGAAACGAAGTTAAGGTTTAAAAAATACTGCGTATTTTCCTGTAAGGTGTAGCATTTCTTGAAAGTATTTTCTTGAACTAATCTAGGACAACATATTTTTTTCTTGAACAGGGATTAGCTTAGAGAGGACCTGTGCTGGCAAACTGATGAAGGAAATGCTTTAAGTTATTGAGTAGCAAATGTAAATACTTGCTTTTAACAGTAGCTCAACATAGTTCAATACCACTGCTGTGTCAGAGAAGATTGAAGGCATTAACATGACTTTTGGAGCTCGTGGTCTTCTCCAGTTCTACCACCTCCAACTCTGTCAACTGCAACTGCATGGAGCCTCCCACCTGGGAAACTGCCATCCCTTCTCCCACAAGTTCCTCATCTATTTTCCTAAGCAGTTAATAACTTAGTAACCTATCCAGAGATAGGGACTGTCTTAGACATCTTGGTGGTTCTACCACAACTCCTGGTCAAAGGGTATCTTTTAATTTCAGGACATCAAGAAAAATCAATGTGCCTTTGCAACAGAGGAAGGATCCTTGCTGGCCTTTTCTGCCTGCTGGCAGAGTACCGTGCAGTAAACTCTGTGCAGCCAAAGTCATTGCTGAGAGCTTTCCTCACAGGCACCCTGTGGGCTTTTTTGTTTGTTTGTTTGTTTAAAAAGGAAGGAAAAAAAATCAAATGCACAACAAAAAAAAAAGTCAGAAATCTAAATAGCTAATTTTCTAATATAATGTGATACATAAACTAAGAAAAAAAAACCCAAAATAATAAAGTAAAAAAAACCCGAGGAACAATCAAATGTCCTATTACTGATAAAACAATAACAATGTGAATCTTAATCAGAAAAGGCTCTACTGACTCTCTGTAATTTTTCATTGAAGCCATGCTAGAAACTCATCATCATCATTATGGTACACAATGGATAAGATACGCTTTTCTACAAAGCTCTTAAATGAGTTATCTGGGAATTAGTTCAACTTCTTAGGTGGCTTTCACACAATTTCTGTAATGTGGATGTCTTAGAGATTTATCTATATGCTTTCCTGTTCTTGTGCTGACCCTGACCATCAATATCAGTTGAGGAAGTTGGGCAACTTCTCCATAGACTTTGAATTGTGGGCATCATTCTAAGTGAAAGGCCTGCAAGTAATGAAGTTGCCACTCGTGCTAAAACACCTTCACACTTATTGCCCAATTTTAAAAGTGTTTCCAGCAGAGTTTAATGGCACATACCACTTGCTATCTTTGATCTTTACTATCATAGTTCTTGGATGACCACACTTGTGGACAACAAAACAAAACAAAACACAACAAAACAAAAAAATGAAGTTCCTTCTATTGAAAATGAAGGTTCTGGAAGACTTTCACAAGTGGTGTTTGTCCTTTAAAACAAACTGTAACGTTATTTTATTTTTTAAAAATTGCTATGAATATTTTCTCCAGATAGAAAAGGTACCTAAGAAGGAATAGGCATAGTATAACCTTCACTGCTATTAGTTGTACCTTAAGTAATGAGCTACAAAAACTGTCTGTAAAATAAATGCTGGATAATGATGGTAAATACCCACTATACCCAGAAAGGTCATCGCACAATCACTTTATAAATTAATACTTTAAATTTTCAGAAAACACACACATAACTGAAGCAACCGAGTTTACTAAGAGACAAAGCAACCATTGTTATTCGATGATTTTTTCTTTTATGTACCCATCCTAATATTTATATTCCTTAGCTTCATGGTGCTTATTTCAGCTGTAACCTTTTGACAGTAATTAATTTTTTCCAAGCTGTTAAGTTATTGTTGGTGCTATATCAATAATAAATAAGCTAAAGCTATAATTATCACTATAATGAATATGAGGAAATCTCATGAAAGGGCATGAAATCAGGGGTATTTACATTAAATAGGAGAGAAAAGATGTTCATCATACAGTAATAACCTCATATAAGTGTTTGCTATTTTTTCTCCCAAGTTACTGTTCCCAGTTTTAGCTTTCCTTATTCTCTCTTTGTGTTTAACCTTATCTCCTTAAAACACACAAACTTTTTTTTCTGCTTTAAGTGTTAAAAAGCATCTCAAGTCTGAAACTGTATAGAACAGGCATAAATATGGAAATAAATATGGAAATACAGCAGTAGCGCTAAAATCAAAGATTAAAAAAGAGTCACCCAACCAAAAGTCAAGTAACATATGCTAAGGCAGTTTGTCTTATCATTTCATCAACCAGATGAACTTTAATTTCACTTCTAATTTAGATCAAAACATGAAGTTATTCTGAATGCATTTACTTTCTCCTTCAATCTTTTCTTTACACTGCAGAGAGAAAACTCTCCAAAATTTATTTCAGACGCTTCTCTCTTTATTTTATTCTAAATTATTCCGTATTTGATTTTTTCACTGCGATATCCACCTGCCAAGGCAAAAGATGAAGCAGAGGTCCCATGAGAAGCCATGAGATGTCTCCTGAGAAGATGAAACAGATAGATAACACAGAGGAACATCCAAAGTATTTCATATGATTTACACAGCAGGTACTTTTTCTTAAGGGTTTAACACAAAGCATTTTATTATCTATAACCAAAAGCAAAATGAGTCAAAGAGAAGCTCAAGAATAAGGACATTTCCTAAGTCCATACCAGACATTTGCATCCATTGCTGTCTCATCCATGCCACAGCAAAGTCTATTGTCCAAGTACCTATAGATATACATCACTTTTCAAAAAGCAGCTTTCACAGAAAGTTAACAGAATGAAATATTTGAAATTTCTCCTCCAGAGCACCACTAACTTCTGCATTATCAGTCCCAAGAAACTACTTTTTATTAGTTACTTCATATGGAAACAGTACATGCATTTTCAATTTCTTCCACACCAAAATGAGAAGGTATTGGAGAGCTCTCTGAATTTTGTGTTTTCCCAGGGTGTTTGTAAGTTCTGCTTTGCCACCTGCTGGATTCAAGGGAAAGGTGAAAGACATATTTTCTTGCTTTCCTAAGTCTAAAATAAATTGACTGTCGGAAAATAATTTGGAAATTACTTTTTAAAAACTAATTATACTCCCCGAGGGCAGTCTCTGAAGTGCCATTAAGCAACTCATGTTTCCTCTGGTTTATTGTGCCAGTACTGCTTGTAACACTTTAGAAATGAAAGCTGCGACAGCCACGTATCTGTCTATATACAGATTTAGCAAAAGATCACTTTGCATTTCCAGCAAACCCACTGTTTCTTGGTACCTGAATAATTTTCCCCAAAAGCTTTGGAGCGTTTTCACAAGCTGATCACTCATTTTCAGAGTGTAAAACCTTCCAACTTAACTACTTTCTTTTCTCTCGAGCATTTCTTTCCAGTGACTTATTTTTGTGCTCTAGAGCTTTTCCAAGAGTTGATGTAAACCGTCGTCTTACGTGGCACCACTCTGTGTTGGGAAGTGTACAAGAGGAACAGATGTTGATAGTAAGTGGCAGAAGAACACGTTTTCGAGTAGTATAAGGTATTATCATAACATTCTCACGCCTATATACACTATTTATCCATAAATGAATATTTATGTATATATGAATAATATATATGTATAGATATGTATGTATTATTCACTGCCTATACATATATAGCATAACATAAAGATTTGTGTGAAATATATATGTAATGTATGTAATATATAAGGATCTTGTGGCAGAAATATCTTGTAATACATTGCATATGGTTTTGGTTGAAGGTGAGGCATTATTCTGTACCCCTTCCCCAGATTATTTGACCTTACCATACAGCTTAAAAGGAGTTCTCTTGAACCATGTAACTAAATTACTTAGCAACTTATTATCCGTACAGTGAATTTAAATCTTTGAGATTGGCCTCAGGCATTACAGTCTGTTTTAGATGCAGAGTGGGTGTTTAACTTCAAAACGTCACATTTTCTTCATTTTCCTGATTACAGCTGAAATGTAAGGTTGGATACTTGACATCATTCAGAGGAATCATTTACAAACGCTTATAATTTGGCCAAACTTTTATAGCAGTATGTGAAAGCTAGGACAAAATTTTGATCAAACCTTCAACAAGAATGAAAATTTGAGGAAAAGGTGTTAAAATAATTTCAAGAATTAAGAGAAGGACAAAAGGCCCCTTTGGACTAAACCAAAAAATAACGGTGTAACCTTCTTAGACAAGTTTTTGATGGGAATGAACGAGCATTCAATTCTGCACAACATGCAGGTGAAAGCATTTAATTAAAAATTGTATCACACGGTATATGCACTAGGGAGGGGAATTAAACAAGGTACCAGCAACATTAATGCATCTTACTCCTCAATGATTTAATTTTGCATTGCTATCCACACTGAAAGATCCAGGCTGCTGTTTGCTTTTGCAGTGAGCTAAATAGAAGGATATATGAAGAATAATGTAAAGGTTGCTCCTCGCACACAAAAGGTGTAAGAGATAGTTTCATTGTCCAGGGCTAGAACAATTAATGAAACGCTGATGATTTTAGGTACATTAGCAATGGATGAAGCCAACAAAAAAAGGAGTTTTAAATAGAGATAAAAATGGAATAGGTCAAAAAATAGGCAAAGAACATAGCAGGGAAGTAGGGGGAATCCCATATTTTTGAGGCTCATGAGTGACTCGGTGTAGTCAACAGTAGCTGATCCCATTTTCATCAAAATTTGAGATTGTGAAAAGAAGGCTTAAGAAGAAGTATTTCCCCCTAAAAAGTTGCATTTTGGCAGCAATATTCTCAACTGGCATGAGACTAGTGTAAAACAGTGCATATTTTATTTTTATTAAGCTTTTATTATTTAATGATTGTTTTATTATTTGCAGTAGCAATCATTTATGGAGAATGAGAAAAAAAAAAGCGTAGCTTCTTATGAACGTAGCGAAGAGCAAGAGGGAGTGAAGGTTGAAGAATATATATGAGGAATGTGGCTCATGCGTAGGGATAATTCTCGCTGCGGAACAGAAGGGCTGAGCACCCCGGGCCCAGCTGATGCCGGTGAGAGAGCCTGGCACTCTGGAGCCAGGGATAAATGAGCTGCCTGTTTGCGGAGCTTGTCGCAGAGACACAAAGAGCAAACAAACAATCCCGAACGCGGCGCTAGAAATTCCGCACACGTCGATTTCACAATTAACGAGAACAAGCTGCAGGATTTCCCAGTTTGAGAGGCCTACATTAATAATTTAGAGGCTCCCTCTGACATGTCTGGAATGAAAGCACGTAGCAGAAAAGCACGGAGGAAAATGATAGACTGTGGAAGAGAACTTGATGTAGCACTGCTACAAGCGTAAACTCCAAGTTTACTCTTTCCTCACAGGGGCCAACTATCCAAATTACGCGTTTTTGATCCTCCAATTCCTCGTGGTCTCCACTATATTTAACTCTTTGCAGGTAATCTGGAAGCAGAAGCAATGATTTTTCTCTTAAACAGCATTCCAGACATATTTATTCTAGTGTGTAAATCAGGTTACATCCCTACTGCAAGTTCTACAAGAGCAGAGCCTAATGGAAAAACAGAATAATGCTGTGCGAAAATAACACTGCTGCAAACAGTAGGAATTACTAAAATGCGTGTAGACGTGACAAGATTTAACAAGCCAGACACTGATTGATGGGACTAAGCTTGACATTTCTTCTGGGATGTCATCAACGCAGCCCAGTGAACATTTTGACAAGGATTTCTGCACAAATGTAACTTCTAAACTATGGATAACCATAAGTTTATTTCTTTAGTTATTTTTCAGACAGTGCAGCTATTACAACAAATGTGGGAGGATTTTTGTTCTTGCTTCCAAAAGCTATGATCAGTGAGGCTTGCCAGGTTTGCCAGTTTATATAAGACAGGTCTTAAATAGCCAGTAGGCTCTGCAGCAAAATAATGAAGCAAAATGTCTTTTTTTTTTCTTTTTCTTTTTCTTTTTTTTTTTTGAATATACATAAACTTTTCTCCCCCCACATTTTGAAGTGTTAAAGATCAAATACATCACACTCGGGATGAAACCTGGATTTGTACTTTCTATAAAGACAAGCAGACTTCTTCTGTCTTCTGCCTTTTATTGGGAAAAGTAGATTTTCCCCTTTCGAAAGGGGACAGGGGAGAGGTTAGTGGCATTTCACTGGTCTAAGCCTTCCTGGCTTAGAAAGGACAGGTTGAGCGTGTTAATTTATTCCTTGCTATTGATAGACTTAAATATATAATTGTGATTCATGCCAAGTATCTCCAAACTGCCTCCGGTATTGATTCAGCCTATTTGTACGGAGATCCCAAAATATCTTTTCTGCCCCCCACACACCATCTTTCTGCCTTTGCTTCACAGCTGTTGCCAACCACAAAAGTTCCTGGGAGAAAAAGTTGCCATAGGGTTTCTGGATTTGCAAGGAGAAAAAGCACAAGCACATTTGGGTGTCTTTTCTTGGATAGTCCAACCCTTTGCTGCACAGAACAGACTTCTGCATTTTATAATTTTAATAGTTACTGCTATTGATCGCGTTTTTGCTCCTTCATTGCACAACTTTATGAGTCATGCCATGGTGTATATTTTGTAATGGAAAGCCTCACTGCTTCTTAGGTGTGTATTTCCAGTCACGTATGCCAGTCATGATATTTTACAAATACATAAATATTAATGCCAATACTTCATTTTTCAGTGTCAATAAATACATTGCTCTCATACTAATCGCCAGTGTAGCTGACCTATTTCTGACACTGAAAAAATAAAATATTGAGCTTTAACAGCTTTTAATCCCTTGTATCTAGCTGTCTATCTGTAGCTATTTCCTATATCTGTCCTCTTTTCATAAAAGGCAACATGGCCAATGTGCATTAAATACAGCACATCGTAACAACAACCTCATCTTCTCGGAGCATTTTTCATGAGTGGTCTTCAAAATTTGTCATTTAAACAGAGTGCCATCCCATCTAGGTGAAAGAAGCAAAACAATTTGCTCCAAGACACCAGGCCAGCTGGAAGAACCAGGAATGTAACTTTGGATGGTCATGTGGTCTCACTTTGGTCTCTTCCCATAGTATTAGTTGGGGAACCACCTGCTCAGGCTCCTTGAAGCCACCTCTGTGGCTGTACAACGTTTTCCCCAAGCAACAACTACAATTGTTAGTGGGACTGGATCATATTTACATCCTTTCAGGACACGTCACATCACACTGGATGTGCCCGCAGCTTTTGCCACAGACTTGAGTCCTCATGTCCCAATTCCCGTGCAGTCCACACCTTCAGCATTATACTTTCCAAGAGATACTACACATAAATAAATGTTTAAGCACAGGATAGAGTTATATTGGAGCATAAGTTCAAGAGCACCCAATTAAACACACGTCAGGCTGAATTTTGACTCTCCAGAACAAGAGGAAAGCAAAGAGTCTCATTTTTTTTTCAAATCAGAAGGAAAAAAATGAGCCCATTTAGGGAGCTTGGCTGGCTTTCCCAGACACAGTGCAAGTACCTGTGGCCTGGAGAGCTTCATGTGAGCCCTGCTGAGTGCTCGATGGCAGCACCATATGCTGACACCGTCATTACACGGCTCCTATCTACCCAATTACTTTGAGATGCACTTTGGAGAATTAGATGCTCCGACGAGCAAAGTCCATAAAAGCTATTCTATTTTATTCTAATTAGTTCTGCGGACATTTAAGCCCATTCTTATTCTGGCAACGACTCCAGTTTTTGGAAGTGTCAGGATCTCCTTTAAATCGTCAAGAGATACTTTAAATCATAGCGTATCACACCAGCTGCCAAACTCATATTTTGACACGCAGCTGATAGTCAAACCTATTGACGCATCTACGTCCCAGTGAATATGACACATATAATTTATTATTTGCAGTTGTAGCTAGCAACAAGTGATTAACATAAGAAGTATATCTATATGGGTATAGGATACCTTACCTTTGAATATTCTTCACACAGTTTCTGAAAGTCATTTAGATTTGCAGCTTGATGCTCACGTCCTGACTATCTATCAGTGGACCTCGCTAATCCCTTTTTTCTGATCCATTTATATTTTTTCTAATCCATTTATAATTTTGACGACAGCATCTATCCATAGCCAAGAATTGCATTTGTGTGGTATAAAAGATTATTATCCTGCTGTTACCTACCAAGTTCACTGAGTGCTCTCTTGTTCCATGTTAGAAAATAGGTAATTATTGCTCCCTGTTTGCCTTCTGCGCACCAAGCATTATTTTATAGGTTTTTACCCTAATTCCTACAGAATAGGTTACTCTTACATTTATTTCACTTTATTCCTTTGTTGTTTTGGAGTTGCTAAAGTATTTTTGACCATCTCTCAGAATCAGCTATGGAAGTTTTCTAGATTCTTTATTTTTGGGAGTTCTGAGCTACATTTTGATATTCAAATTATCAGCACTTCCTGGATGTATATAGAGATATAACATTTTCTGCTTACTTCTTCATTCTTTTTCTCGTTATTCCATTCTAATTTTACTTTTTGCCTGTCTCAGCACAGATTTGTTGTTTTCAGGGGTCCAACTACAACAGCCCTTCTCTGAGCAATCACAGCTAAGGTGGAATCCATAAGTGAGATCATTACCAGTGAGAAAGGGAGTGTAGTTGAGCTGAAAAACAGATAAGTCAATGAGGTAATTTCCAAGATGCTGCAGGGCTCTCGAGTTGCTCATGTTGCGAGTGCTCTGAAGAAATTGTTATATTTTATGCAAATGTTTTGCTGTGGCAAGATTTTGTTATGAAGCTTAGGAAAACTTCATACACAGATAGAGCCAACCTACCAGTGAAGCAGAAGATGAAGAGTCAAGAAGTGAAGAGTCTCAGAGCGGTGTTTGAAGAAACCTATGGGTGTTTGGGAAATCTGCAAAAGAAAATGGAGATAAATGTGATAAATCTCACCCCTTGAGCATCAGATAATGTTATCTAAAGCAAATAAAATACAGACTTAATCTCCAATAAGGTGTTTACTTTTTTTTTCCCCAACATTTTTCATTTCCTATTTATTCATCTTCTTTCCTCCCTTGTGGAATGCCCATCTCACAGTATCTTCCTGTATCTGTGGGAGAAAGATAGGATCATAATTTAGATCTGCAGTGTGCTTTGTCAAGAGAAGAGGAAAAAGTCCTGATTGTGTTCAATAAAATGGGAGAGTTAGTTCATGGCTCAGCTCTGCCTTGACTTGCTTTAAAACCCTTGAGACAGAGGGAAATGTATGTATGCTTGCACCAATCTGAAAGCTTCCAAAGAGGGAAGCTTCCAGTGAAGGAAATATTGGGGAATTGTCCCAAATGAGGATGGAAGAATGTCGACATCTTCTGCTTTTCGCTCTATTTCATAAAGGGTATTGGTGGGTGCCTCAGTTTCACTGTATCTCTAGCACACTCAGAGACACCTGAGGGACAACCCCGAGAATTGGCTTGCAAACCCCAGATTCATTATATTTGCTTTAGAGGTCCCTTCCCATTTGAGGACAGAAACCTGCAGGAGTGTTTTCTTTCTTTCTTTCATGTATTTCTATCAAAATAAAAATAAATAAATAAATAAATAAAGATTGGGTAACCATTCATCCCTCTGTTAGATTTCACTCGTCCTCCACATAAAAACCTGCTTTTTCTTCCTTAAAAAATACACATTTAATGCAGAACAAAGCATATAACCCTGCAATCACCTGTATTGTATTAAAGTTTTTCTTCATATATCAGAGAGAGGCAATTCTTAGCAATAT
>JAUBOD010000819.1:860971-888022 GCA_032353885.1 Nothura maculosa | reverse complement strand
TTCCTACATTTAAAGATAGATGTCTCATTAATATTGTATAATAAGACAAGTAACAATGACTATTTATATTCATAAAAGGGCTTTCAATCAAAAGACTCCCAAATGCTTCCCATTGTAGAATGATATTTAGGCAAAAAAGAGTGTTTGACAACTGTTTTTAAAAGGAAATCATGTTTAAGGTGAAATTAAAGCTCTGTTAGGCCACAGAAATTCTCTGCAGAAGATTTGTCCCAAACTTTTTTTTCCTGACCTTCTACCACCGTAATAGTTTTGCCCTTTTGAGTTAAGTTTGAGCAAACTAAAAATCACTACTGGAAACAGAGGTAGCAGCTACTAGATTTCACTTATATTTCAGATCAAAGTTTTTGATTCACCTCACTTTAAAGACAGTGATGAAAAGTGGTAAGTATATCACAGGAGCCTTTGTTCTGAAAAGGACGAAAGTATTCAGCCTACAAAAATTATGGAATGGGAAAAGTGACAAAAACCATTCCCAATGTGCTATAGTGTGATAAGCCCTACATACAGTTTCATTCCTTTTTTTAAGCAAAGTCGTAATTCTACGAGACATGAGGATTACTTAATTTTTTTGTAAATTTTCTCAAAACTTGTGATAATCCAGCATTTGTGAACGATTGTTTTTCCTTTGCTCTACTGTAGAGTGACTGTCACATCTAGTTAAGATATAATGATACTGGCAGAATTGTCACATATAATTAGCTCACAATCCATAATATAACAGGATGTAGTTGACACAAAAATAATATTGTACATACTCTTCATAGATGTCTGGTTTCATTAGGTCTTTTGATATCACCAACTAAATCAGACCATAACTTGATCCAACATAACTCAGAGCAAAACCTTTCAAACTTAGGTGTGTTTTGGTATGGGGTCATTACCAGCAGATAAAGGTGTCAAACTATAAGCAGTTCTCCTTCTCCATGAATTAAAATTAGTATTTTATGCTACTAACACATTAATGCTGATCTTTGATTTGTACTGATCAGGAAAATAGTCCTCCTTAGATAAAGGCGACCATCTGTTTTCCTTATGTTGAGCAATGCATTGCCAGAGCAATTGTAATCACAAGGTAGTGGGTTGTGTCATCCATTGTTAAAATTCTGAAGAGATTTTTGTCCTTCTATAAGGTGTCCCCCAGCGATCAATACTGGGTTCAATACTGTTAGACCTGGCAAGCTGGAGAGGTGGGCACTGGAACAAGCTACCTAGAGAGGCTCTTTCCCTGGAGACATTCAACCATCTGGATGGATCATCCTGGGGAATGTGCTTGAGGTGGCCCTGCTCAAGAGAATATATTGGACTCCATGATCTCCAGAGGTCCCTTCCAACCTAGACAATGCTGTGATTCTGTGAAAGAAACCCTAAAATTTCAAGGTGAGGTGATAAGCACGTCTGACCTGCAGATCAAATGAGGGTGGTAGCTACACAGGACTTCTTTTCTTGCAGGGTTGCTCTTTTGAATAATTCTTTACTGTAATATCCAAAAAAAAAGCATGAGTCTCATTATCTTTTAGGATTAATGTATGAATTAAGGAGATTTTAAAATGCATTTGTGCTTGTCAATGATATATATAGAAAAAAAAAACAGTGGTTTTGAACTTTGACCCAGCTTTGCAAAAATTATCATAATATTTTCAGATGGGATGGTTGTTCTGTATAGTTAAATCTACATTTTCATGAGGAGCAGCTTTGTGTTCAGCTTGTGCTGCATTCCAAACTGTTTGGCAGTGCATTTGTAAAAGTTAAGAGGATACAAGCAGAAGAAAAGAAGAATTTGTAGATCTGCATTTTTAGTTCTTACACCAATGCACTTTATAGTACTGTGAAAAATGGCTAAATTTTGTATTTCAGCAGGGCAGTAAGTTTTATGTTTCACCTCATGGTGTTTGTTGGTCCCTCAGGTATCCACTGAAACTGATACTGTAGAACAGCCAACACCCATCAAAACCATTGCAGGAAATTATTTAGAAAAAAAAAACTCATACATTTTTATTTAGATTGATAAAAAAATTAAGAAAATAAGTTCATGTAGTAAGCCTGAACTTAAATCAGAACCAAAAGTGAGCTTCAAAAAGCTGCCCCCAAAGCAAAAACTTCAGTAAGGCCCTGAGTTCCATACCCTGCTCTCCTTTCCTTGGATCATTCCTCTCACTACATCCTGATTTACCACCTGGAATGAGTTTATTCCTTGCATTAAAAAATACAGTCAGAGATGAGTAGCTTGGTCCCCAGTAACTCATGCCAGGAGCATCTACCTACCTTAGCTCCTCAGGCTTCCACTGTCTCCTGCCTTCTCCCAATGCCCTGAACATCAAAGTACAGCCAGCTCTGGGGCTGTTTTGCCTCTACATATCCCTATCCTGAAACCTGCAAGTACCTTTATCAAAAAGAGATGTCCTTCACATTCATGGGTCAAGCAGAGCACAATGTTAAGAGCAAAGTGAGCCTGTAACATTTTAGCTCATAGTGGAAAGGAGATGGAAAAGCCATGTCCTCCATTTACTTAACTGCCATTTAAACTTATTTCTCCCTATAGCTCTGGATTTAATGAGAAAGTAAGATTTAGTGATAAACATGCTATTAAAACACCCAAAAAAATGGTATGGAGAGAGACACAGACAGTCATTACCATGAACATGCAGATGTTTTCTGTTTATATTATATTCTGTGCTTCCATCAGACTCTCCTAATTATAGCCTGTACACTGACGTTCCTGCAATGCTAGCCATTAACCTTCAACTGAATCACCAGTTTTTGCATAAGGTGCATTGTCATTGCAGTGCTCTTTCTTTATGTGAAAGAGTATCAACGTACCCAGCAAGAAGGGTCTTTTTGAACGTGGCTTCCAGCACATAGTCTTTAAAAAGAAAACAATTATAAAAACGCAAAAAGAAAGAACACACACACACACACAAAAGAAAACAGCTCAACTGAGCATAAGGTATTTAGCCATTTGCAAGCAGAAAGAAAACAAAACGGAAGAAAAGAAAGATCTTGTAATTGCACCAGCAGTAATAATGCGATTTTGAAGAATGCATTCGCTCAAAATGAAGGGAAATACAAAGAAAATTGCAGGAACAATTTAGCTATTTTAAAGGATGTGCAATTATAACGTGCAATTAAACTCAGGGCTACGTTTGACAAAAGGAGAGGGAAACCTGTGTGGTGTAGTCCAGGAGTACATCATTTAACAAGGAAGTACAACTAGTTTGGCTAATTATTAAGATCCAGATTTTCTCCTTGGTTGAATAGCAAAGCAGTAGGAAGCCAGAAAATTTACTTATTTATACATTCATTTTATAAATGCTTGTTTTTTTCCTTTGTTTGTGTATTCTTTATCTCAAAATATATATTTCAGAAAACGCTTAAATACCTTGTAATTAAGAAAATTGTTCATGATAAGAAAAGATCCAAGAAATAAGTTACAGCAAGTCATACAGATAAGCCTGCTTTTACTTTTAGATTGGGAATTAATTAAAAGAAAAAAGTAATTAATTAAAAGAAAAATCAAAATAGACAAAAATATGCAATGTCTTAAAAAACTCTGACCTTAACAGTCTTTGAGGACCTTAAACTTTTATTTGTGGCAGAAGCCACGTTGGTATTTCAGGGCTCTGTCTTGTCTTTCCTAAGTGCCATGGAGTTAACCACTTAAAGACAGTTCTGAAAAGCTCCATTTGATAAAGTTCTGACTCGCTTTAATGTTACAGATAAAGCTGTGCTGTATTTCTGTGAGTCCAGGAATGCTTCAGTAGATAGGTGCTGTATCCATAAAATACACCATTGCCTCCACTAGGCTCAGAGATTCCAGCTTATTTCTCTGATTCCCAGCCTCACTATTAAAACTCCTTCTAGAAGATCCAGGTAATCCAGGAGCAATTTCTTTAAGGCTGGGGAAAAAAATCCCTTTTTGAAGTAAGTTTCATGCATGTGCTAAAGAATAAATTGACAAGTGTAATATAGCACTAGAAATTACTGATAACTCCTAGACAAGAAATGCAAAACTTGACCTTCTGTCCATCTTAGATGGAGAAAACAATATTTGCTTACCAATTTTTTTTGCTTACACTTGCTGTTTTTTCCCTATTTCAAGCAAGGTTATGTCTAAAATGAATGTTACAGGTATCTAGATAGAGATGTAGCTACCCAGACAAGATGTCCAAGATGTATGAACAGCTATAAAGCACAAGAAAAAGGAAAGAAAGTAGAGGAAAAAATGGAGAAATAAAGTCTGAGAAACTCACAAAAAAAGGAAAGAGGTGGAGGGACTTTTAAGGAAAAAGAAAACCATCAGTAGCACCAGAACATTTCAGAGTGCTCAAGCACACGAAACCCTTCTGTAATTCAGTGTTGTTCATGGTATAGCAAGAATAGGTCTACAGGAAGATCATAGCAAGGGACTAATTTACCCAATCTCGGGGCATGTATATTGCCATACATCCTGATGAAACACGGCTGTAAAACCTGAGCCAAGGCGGGAGAAAGAGGGATAAAGGAGCATCTCCTTTTCTATAGGTAACAAAGTCACTACAAACGTTGGGCAGAATGACAGGAGAGACAAGAGAATGGATTTCAACAGTCACTAAAAAGAGTAAGAACAAGGGGAAAACTACTGAGAGAGGAACCATTAGAAGAGACATTGGAGTCAAAGAACTCAAGAGTCAAAGAATTCAAATCTAAAGTTGGTTTTAGAAAAACTAGGTCTTTTGCTAGTGCTACATCCAAATTCAATCTCCTGCTTCTGACCAAAACTCCTCTTAGTGACAACCTCCCAGATACCTGATGGTGATCAGCAGTATCTCATTATATTATATGTAGCAGAACTATAAACAAGTTTTTTCGAGACAAGTAAACATCTCAGGATCATGGTTTTAGTCAGTGGCTATAAGCATGGCATCTGGGAAATGGAGCTTTCTGCACAATATTGTTTTGCTTTTTCCCTTAAGGCCTTTTCTATTCTGATTGCCACATGCCATTATATTCTGAGTGCCACCTGTCATTATGTCAGTGCCTGCATTTCTTGTGTTTGGTTTACATGTAAAGAGATTCTTTCCTTGGTTTACACGTAATGAGATTTTTTTCTTTATCACTATAGAAGAGGTCAACAGTAAAAACTGCAGAAAAATTGTATCCGAAAGGCCTTTTCCATATGTTTCACAGCCCTTCTAAAAATGCCTTAGCCTTTTGAGGCTCATACACACAATCCTCACATCCATCTTACACGATACACTGAAAGCAGAGAGGAATGTGTTTTTCATTCGTAAGCGCTAATTCACATGTGCACCTACATTTCCTGCCAAACATTGAAGCCAAAATGAAAAGCTAAATAATAACTCACCCTCCTAAGCCGAGCCAAAATGATAAAGGATTTTTCTTCCACAAATACAATGTGAAAGTAAAAAAGACCGCGGTGTAGAGCTCGCTAAACTGCAAACCCTGCTTTGAAACCAATGGAAATGAGCAGCTCCTCAGGCCATCCCCATCCATTCTATTGAGCTCACTTTGCTGCTGAAAAGCAAGGAAAGCACTAAAACTTTTCTTGTTGATTGTCCTTTGCAAAGAAAATCAGCTCCTGAATTCAGCTGGCACATTCTGAATGCAGAAATATTTTCATCAAATATGGCACGTATATTTTGCTTACAGAGCAAAAAAGGAAAAGAGGGAGAACGCCACTGGCACTGTAGCTCAGGCTTAGAATGATGTTTCTTTTATTTCTTTGTTAACTCAGCAGTTTTTGACATTTTTTGTTAGTTATACAGTGAGATAAAACATTTAAAGGAGCATATATGTTCATCTGCTTGACAAACTGTTGTAGTCACTTCACAGATCTCTCTTTAAATAATGCTGAATGTCTCTTAAGTGTTCAACTTCCCTGCATGTTGTGCAGGCTCCTTTATTTGGCAATAAGAAGTAAAGAATAAAGATAACTTAGATTTAATGGTGGAAGGGCTCCCTAAAATGTTATTATTTTTCCCCTTTTGAAATTTTGAGTCAATTTTGTTTTCAAGTTTCTCTTCTTGCTTCTATACTATTGTAGCAATTCTCTGAAATAATAGCTCAGGAGTTTAACGTGACAGCAACCAACATGATAATACAGCATGCAGGTTGAGTTTCACAGTATCTACATTTTAGTAGCTGCAGCTGGTAAAGATGCTACCTCTGTTTCTAAAACTGATTTAATGGAAGGCTTTTACTTAAGTTAAAAAAAAAGGTAAATACCCTTCAAATAGCCTGATATTGCAGAATATTGTCTAAGGTGGGTAAAATGTCAGAGAAAACACCAACATAGGCTCCTCTCCACATTTAAATGATATTTTGAGGGAGTAAGTGGTGCATTGATTTTGCATGAGCCCCCTACATGGGTTGAACTCTAGCCAACATAGCAAGAAAGCTCAGCTGATGTATAAGGTCTCACAACGTTAGGCATATACTCTCCATCTGGGTTCATTTCTTCATTGTTGAATGTCCTTAAATTCTTAAATGTGCTTAAACTAGACACAGGTAAATTAAGCTGCCCTAGATCTCTGGATGAGAAAGGTTTGGGCTTATAGAAGAGTTATAGAAATTACTGACAAGGAGCCTTAAAAGTGAACATATTGTGGCTGGACTCCAACCTGGTGTTTCTTTGAGTTTTATATCAAAATAAGAAATAGCAAGTTGGGAAATAGTTACCAAGTAACTTGTGCGAATGGAACTTTTCCGTAGTTTATCGCCAGTCTTTCATCCAGGGAGGAAACTTTTTTCTCTGTTTTGCTGAACTTGGTTTCCTTTCTCACCCCAGGTCTCCGCTGTAAGAAAAGGGTCTGTCTTCCTCTCTACTATTGCTACGAAGGAATAATCAAGAGAATAGTCACTCCCCCCAAGTGAGGCTCCCGTCTGATGCCTCTGTAGAAGCTCCATGAATACCAGCTTCTAAGGCTGCAGGATTTAAAGGAATGAAAAAAAAGGAAAAAGAAAAAAAAAGGAAATAGTGCACTGCAGACCCATATGAGGCTCAGTACTAATGAGCAGACCACGTCACCCATCACATCCTTGCTGTAAAAGTCTCCTCTGAAGTAGGGCAAAACCCATGCACAAGAGGGAAAAAAAAAAGAGAAAGGAAAGTCATCCCGGGATTCTGGAAAGTTTTCCAAGAGGGATACAATGCGGATCTCTAGGACTCTCAGGAATACACTGTGCCTCTATGTGAAGAGTCACTCGGTCTAAGCAAGCCATTTTAAGCACTACAAGAAGAGAACAGCTGTTTAAAATTGTTGATTTTCAAGGCTGTAATTATTTTGACATATTAAGCACTGTCCCGAGGTCACCAAGGCAGATGACCATTTTGTTGATAACTGCATTGGGCACAAATGAGCTCCAGGAAGCAAAAACGGTCCTGTTTCTATGGCAGAGCAACTGTGCACAAGATTGAAACCGAAATCCCAACTGCAGAAATTGTGTGATACAAATTCCAATAGATTTGGAAAAATATTAATCAAATCCCTACTCCTCCTTAGCCTGGAGCCCTTGCTTCCACTGCTGTCCTTTGAATGAAGATATGATTCCCAGTGAACAAACCACAACTCTATCATTGACAAGCTGTATAGTTACGATAAAATCAGGATTTTTTTGCTTAATATGAATGTATTAATGCTTTAAAACTCATCTACCTTTAGCACAATTATCCCACTATACCTATTTTCTTGAGGCAGATTCTGGGGGTAAGTGTCTTGTATTGGCAAAGCAATATCTTCCCATCATGATGTCAGATCTGTCCAGTTATCAAAGGATGACCTCATCTTACAATATTTTTTTTTAAAAAATTACCTATCTTAGTAGTTGGAAGTTTAGTTAAAATTTATGTTTTGGCATAAAAGAACATTGTGAGCACAACTCTCCAAAAAACTGCAGTAACAGAGGACAAAAAGAGATATCACTGGCCAATTTACTATTTTTATATACCACAGAGGCAAAAGTGGAAAACCTCCAAGTGCTGCTGCTGTTTCAGAAGTTCCAAATTGATAAGCTTTTATATCCTCTCTGTAGAAGCTAACAAGAGATCTCTCTCACAAAGACGATGGCTTTTCTTGCACTGCTTTTCTTTTTCAAGGCTTTAAATTGTAGCGAACAGGGCACTTTTTTCTGGATAATGATTTATTTTTTGAGAAGTCCTCGAACAGGAAAGAGAGCATAGGCTCATGGTGCAAAGGGTAAGTTTTGCTTCAGGCAGGCTGAATTGTGCTTTCTTTTGCCCAAATTTAATATGTTCCCGATCTACCCCTACTGCATACAGAATGCCCAAAGCACTTATATAAGTGTATATAAATATTGGTATAAATTGGCAAATATTTATATTGGTGCAAATACCAATATAAAAATGTATTACAGACCAAAAATATCGGTAATGTATATGTATTGCAGACCAAATCTTGCTGATATTCATCCTCTGCACCTTAATATTTATCTACAAGGAACTGAGAAATCTGTCATTCTTCAAACTTAATTAAACATATTCAAGGGCAAATAAATCTACATGAACATAAACTTTAACATTTTCTCTAATAACTCAGTAAAACCTACGCCTAAGGGGATGTAATAAGAATTAATTAAAGTCATTCTTTACAAATAATTTACTGAGAGGATCTTTGGAAATTGGGAGCGTTTTGCCGTAATGTATTGCTAGAAAGAGAAGTGAGTATTTTTTATAGGAAAGTCCCTGTTAATTTTATTAGTCTGATAATATTAACATTCTCCTGTCAATTGCTTTCCTCCTGCACCTATCTTTTTCTTCCTTAGCACTGAACAGACAAAACAAAAGATTAGAATTTGCAGCTTTTCCTGACTCTCAAGAAAGGGACTCATTCCATGAGTAAATCCTAAATTCAATGATCACTACCAAGGTTGGAAAGGCAATGTATATATATTATTATCCTCTGTAATTAAAAGGTTGCTGTCCTACATACTCCAATAAATCTCCTTGCCAGAACTGCAAGTTCTGGACACCTTTTTGCCTTTGGGATCTCCACTACAAAACCCACCCAACTGTTGGATCAGTTTCTCCTTCCAATGGAAGCAAAGCTGGAGATGCAATAACGAGAAGCCACCTCCTTTCTGTCCCTAGTTGGGACTTCAGTGGGACAAATATACATGGCATGAAGTCTATCTTGCCTACTGATATACACTTACTGACTTGACAAGTCTTCTCTGATAGGGAATAGAAGTGCTGTGATTCATTGTTATTTTGCTTTATGTTTAAAAGAAAACATATAAATTCACAGAGCCAAATCAAGGACCCAGTCTGTGACATTTTCGTTATGAAATGTGGATATCTGTTAAATTTGGGCAAATCCAGACCGTCTATGTGGAGAATAACTCAGCTTCTTGACACATGCTGACTTGCCATGAGAAACCAGGCAGCTTGCAAAGAAATGATCTATGAAAGACAGGCCAATGCACTTCACTCCTTGCTGGAAAACCAGCCAGACTTTGGCAAAGTTCTGCAAAGTCAAACATGTAATTATCGCTCCATGAAAGGCAAATCCATTGCACTTAGAGCTGGTGAGAGATTTTAAAATTTAATATATCATCTTTGTGCTTTGACATTGGGCCCTATAGAATAACATTTATTAAAAATAAAAGAAAGAAATACCTGGCACAACTTGACACTGGATGTATTACCAGAGCAGAGGATATTGATTGATCATGATCTCACTAACTGGAAGTTGAAGTGCTTCATCAGACCAAGTCAGCAGCAACACATGAGTTCAACAGACTCACCTGTGCACTAACGATAATAATTAGAAACAGACACTGTGATCAGATTGCTGATCTAGCCACTAAAACCTCACTCATATACAACAATAAGATTTTCTTTAGAGGAAATACAGTTTCTTTCAACATTTTGTCCATTAAACATAGAAAGTAACCACATGGAAGCTCTGCCAATACAGCGTAAGGGTATTGAAAAAGAGGATGTTGCAATAGACACTTATAATATAAATAGTGGATTATTTATAATAAATAGTGGAGAATTGCCATGGACAGTGCTATTAATAGCCAAAATATAACAGCTTAGCATGTTATAAAGGCATTTTCATTTCTTTATTCATCAGAATATGAATAGGAGCATCATCATATAGGAATAATTGCAAAATGGATGGGGAAGATGGAACATGTCAAAGCTATAAGGGAAGGCTGCAGAGCAGAGAGAGGTTATGAGTTCCAGCCTCCAGGTTGTATGCAAGTAGCAGAAGAATTGAGGTTTAGAGTGACCACCTTTTTGTGACCACCTTTACCTCCTCATCCACATTCCCAGCAACCAAATGGTGCTTCCAAAATGAACTAGACCAATCCTGCCTCCTTATAATGGTCCTGTCCCTCCATGCCTGCAGTAACCAACTCACACAGTCACCTCTTCATCAGCTGGAAGGAAACCTTCCGTCCCATGAAACCCAGCTGCAAACCAGTGACTTCTCCCATCCCCACCTTCAATCACCAACCCCATCTTCCGTTTTCCAACAGCAACTATTGGAGACATTCTTCTATGGTCTCCAGACTGCTGCTGGAATCTGAAGAATGGTGGAACCAAATAATTCAAGGGCAGCAGAACTTCTTTAATGTATGACACAGTGGAAGAAATCATCACAGAGATCAGGCTCGTCTCACTGAACACTGTATCCTATGTTTGTAGTGGCCATAAATTGTTTATGACCCATGTGGAACACAACTCATTAATACAACCCGACATGTCTCGCTTTCTACGAATAGTAAATACCAGTCACTTCTTTTATTATGAATGAAGGAAGAGATGTACAGGAAGCCTGAATTATTCAGCAAACCATTTCTAAAGATCACCTTCAGGACAGGTTTTGAAACGTATCCAAACTCTTTGTTTGGGCAAATTCAAGCAGGTATTCCTCCATGTTAAAGAGGTGCCTTCCTCTATGGACACGTGTGTGTCCTGCTACCCCAACTGCTCTTTGCTAGGATCCCAAGCTGTGAAAAGTACTTTATAAAGTCCTGGCTTCACTTTTATATATATATATCTATATATATGTATGTATATATATATATATGTATATGTATATATATTTATTTGTGTGTGTGTATATATATATATGCATATATATGTCTATATATTTATTTGTATATATATATGTATATTTAACGTATACCTATATTTTTCCATAAATTTGAAGCAGTAGTTGTCTACGGCTGAAAGGTATTATTTAGGTGAATTCAGCACGCATTAGTCTGATTATGCTTATTATGATGCTCATGATGACTAGGGCAGCCAGTCTATTTCCACTAGTTCAAATTGGCTGAGCAAAGCAGTGGATTTCAGCAGGTACAATTTCTCCTTTTTTATATATAATACAAATAGATAAAAAGCTGCGATAACTAGGACTTGCAAATTCTGCCCAGTTTCCCTCGCAATATTTTAAAAACATATGGCAGCCCAGTCTTGCCACGAAAATAATCTTCTCCATTCCATGCTGAAAAGGTGTCGCCTTGGGCAACTAAAACTAAGAAAGACTTATGGATTTTTGCCATGTTGAAAATTTGTAAGCACATGGTGCCTGAAAGCTACTCCCACCTCAAACAAGAAGATTTTCTCTAGAGTGCAACAGACTCGACAGAGCTAAAATCACTGGGCAGCCTCCCAATCTCCTATGTATTGCCCTATGTATTGTCTCCTATGCTCCTATGTATTGTATCACTCCTTTCCATTTGCTCTTCTTCCTTTCCTTTTCCGATATTTCTCCAATTTTCTTTCATCTTCTCCTGTCCAAAGTAACTGGTGAGATGTTGCGTAAAACGATGGTTGCTGATGGTGTCATCAACATAGCTAGAAAGGGAAGGTTGCACTTTTGGGCTAGTCAAACATCTAAATACATCCAAGGTATGTCCAAAAAACCTCATGAAACCTTTCTCTGAGTACAAAGCATTTTCCAGCATTAAAAAAAGATATAATGAACTTCCCCAAGCTAATATTAATTTATGATGACTTAGGGAGCATCTTAAACAATTCTTCAGTGAGTTTGCTCCACTAGAGTTAATATTTCATAATTATATCTTACAAATTTGTTAAAAACAAATGAAAATAAATCTCTACCTAAGTTAGCAGAATACAATATTAGTTTTTAGGCTTCAAAATGATTTAGCTCACACTTCCTCTCCCTTATTTTTCTTTTTTCCCAATGCTCTTGCACTTCTGTGTTCCAGCAAGAATCCCTATGAGGCACCATATTCAAAGACGATTATTTTTACTGTAAATACTGTAAGGCCAATAAGAAGCAACAAGAATTTTCATTATGTTGACTTTTGAACATCCAGGGCATGTTAGAGGCACATATCTGCTTCCCAATGTGTCCAGTAAATGCAGAGTAGCTCTATTAGCTTAATAATATTATATGAAGCAACTCCCATATGAGATTTACACCCTTTAAATAAGCACGGAAAACACAATTTGAAATCATTCTCGTTTTTGTCTTATCTATCAGGAAAGAAATCCAAAGCAGATTTGCTGTATTTGCCATTTTATTTCTTATGACAATAATGACAGAAAATGACAACAGATTTGAGAGTGAAGCAATCAATCCAAGCGTGTGTTTTATAATATCCTGCTCAATTTGTACATGATGAGCAAGCAAGGTGTGTTTTTTTGGAGCAGTATTAAAGCCTAGCTATAGTAAGAGCAAGAACACAATGGAAAGTGAGTACTGCCCCCAAGGCTTGTTGGAACCTTAGACCCTGCAAAGGTGTAAGGGGTAAAGAGAGTCACAAAGCACCCTGAAGTATCGGCTATATACAATTCTCACAAGAGCAGTGCTGGGATATATATTACAGCTGGGAAAGACAACTACAGATGTTGTTCAGGTCTTAATTTTCCTCCTTTTTTTTATCATTTTAGTTCTTTATTTATTGAGGTTGTGTTGTAGGCGTGAGGATTATAAGGCACAATCCTAGTTTGCAAGAGGTTAGACGGCGAGATCTAAACGCTACTGTGCAAGATCCCGAAGATTAACAACAACAACAACAAAAAATCCTAAAAAGAAAATAAATTGCTGCTAATTTGGTGACATTAGACTCTGCTGGGCAATTTGCCGAAGGAGAGTTGGCAACACCGAGTTTGAAATATTGAGCCCCCTTGTGGAAGCCTTGCCGGGAGCTCATCCCCCTCAAAATCCTCAGGCTGTGCATGTGAAACATAATAAAACCTAAAGGGTCACATCGTGGGTTGGAACTGACTGCAGTTTCCATACTTTTATGTAAAGAGATGTTGTATTTGCAGAAAGCAGTTCTCAATTTATCAGTCTTTTCTGTGTGCTTTTTTAGCAAGCCCTGTTAGTGCATCAAAACGAGCGATATTGAAGCAAAATGACAAGAAAATCAGCATTGCTGTTTGGTTTGGCTGCAATTGTTCCTTCCTCTCCATCTTTTAAGCAAAACAGAGAGATAAATTCTGTTTTATAAATATATTTTATTTCTATGAGGCTCTATACTTAGGCTGATAAAGGAAAGAAAGCAATTGCTAAAATTACATAATAATAAAAAATCAGGCAGTGTTTACAGGATGTTCGAGTACCTGCTGAATTGGAAGATTAAGAGAAATGTGTATGTTTTATGCATTTATTTTACTTGCAAAGGATGAGAACAGGGCAATATGGTAAGGAGAGAAGTCAAAATAGTATAAAGCACTGAACTTTTTTATTTTTTGTTTTAATTTTTAATTTTTCTTTATTTTTACTGCCCTATCTCCCCTCCTATCACCCACCACACCTCCATACATAGAGCTCCCTATACCCCTACCCCAAATGTACCTCCAGCTTTATGTTGAGTGCAAAATCCCTGAGCTGCAGCAATAGCCATTAAAAGAAGTCAAAATTTGGCCATAATTGTTCCTTTCCTGCAGCATGGTTGCTGCCAAGCCAAACTTGCAACTTAGCACCAGTAATTAATAAGCTTGTCTTTCCCCAAGGGACATTAAGAGGTATTTCATCTCTAAAAAAGCAAGTGAGAAAGCACCTACCAACTACTTCATCTGTGAACCTTGCAAATCTTGCAGATCTTGTAGGGATATTGTGTGAATCTCCAAATCTCACTATGAGTTGCAAGCACACCTTACCTGTGAAGCCAAAAAAAAAAAAAATCATTATTTTCGTCATAAGTTTTAACAGTGCAAACAAAATACAAGAAAAAGTTGTTCTTAAGTAGTCATCCTGTTTGAAAGGTAGTAACTACTTGACTGTAGTGATTGTTGATGACCACTGTAGTCTGAGACTTCTGGTATTACCCAGTCTCTGCGCTGTTCCTGTAACTGCTTTATCTTAAATTCTGTCATCCAGAGCAAACAAAAAGCTCAAAATGCAAAAAGGAAACGTATGCAGTGCCAGCGTTGAACATATGAGGTTTAAGCCCAAAATCCAATGTTTCCAAGGCAATCAAATCATATGACAGGGTTCTAAAAAGTTATGTATCCCTGGCAAAATGACACCAGCTGCTGCACTGGTAAATACAGTTAAGCCACCCCTTAGGATTAGACGTGGATGTGTTAGGGGAAGACGCACTTCTCTGAGCTCAAATGTTTTGATTAACTGCTCGTGTTTCCTTTCCTGTAGGAGATCATAAACCTGGACAGTAAACCTGTAAATAAAGATTTTTGCTTTAAGAAACGGACTGATTCTCTGTGTATTTTTTGTCATGAGTTCTTTTGCTATTGCAAAAGATATCAAGTATATGGTTGGTATCAATTCATGCTTGATATCAAAAACTAGCAAAAGATAGCAATAGATATTAAGCATGAACTGAGAAAAAATTGTCTTTTAGGGCAAAACAACTAATTCATTTGCTATGAAAAGACAGTGTCACATAGCAATTGAAGCTCTTTTCCTATTGCCAAGCTACAGATTTGTTGAAGTGATCACAACTATCTATGCCTCAAGTTTATTATTTGTGAGGGAAACGCTTTATGGATATCCTTATAAATGATGAATATGTATGCCAAAATCTCTTAATATTTTTGATTGTGTAAGGAAACGCTCCTGGAAAGAATCACTTGGAGTCAAGCTCTGGTGCTTCCCTTATTATTGTAGGTGTTGAAAGGTAGGAAACTTAAAATTTGACAAATATCATTTTCTGGGTGCTACTAACCACACTTGGCAGCCATAAACCCTGCTTTGGGTATTGGCAGGATTGTGCTTCCAAACATCTGTTTCTTCGGGGCCATCCCTTTATGTGTGAAAATAAAGCGGATTTGCAAGAGGACAAATTTTAACAAGAAGATGTGTGAACTACTAGTTCTGTTATGTATATTCATACCCCTGGAGTGAAGGAGTGAAAAAATACTAGACAAAAACAACATTTGCAGCAGCATTTAGTTTTATTGATCGCAGCAGATGGCCATCATGCATCTAGACAAAGATCAAGGGGGTTTTCTTTGCTTTTTTTCCCCGAAAATACCTCTTGTTAATAACTCTGCTTTCTTCTTTTCCAATCATCTGAGCCAACTTAATAGAAATGCAAAATATGGCACGGGTACTATTGAATATAGATTAAAGAAATGAAGGTTTTTGAATTTTAAAGGAGTTCCCTTTTAAAAGGTTCTGCGAAGAATAAAGGTGTTATCTCTTTTCTGTAAGATAACTGAAGCCTTTGTGGCATTAAGCGGGGAGTTACCCTAGTGAAGACTAGACTCCTATATACATGGAAACAGCTCTAGAGAATGAAGCTGGTCGAGACTGATGCTTCAGTCCTCCACTTTCTAAAGCGGAATGCTAATGTATACAATTTATTTAATGAAAAGCCACTGGGACACTATGATATTATAGTCTCTGCAGTCCCATTCTCTGTCCTCTCAGACCAATGGAATTCTCAAAGGCAAAATAGATATAAGGAGTTTGTGCTTACATTCTGGTTCTGGCAAAACAATAGATCCTATATATACATATACACATTGAGGAGAGTTACTTTGCTGAATAACCACTCATTTAAATTATCCAGAATTCATTTGGTTTTGACTAATTCCTAAATTCCTCCCCACTCTGCCACAGCCCTCTGAGAAGTGGTTATAAAAGTGTCATCTCCAGGAGCAGGTTGGAGCCCTGGGCATCCCCAGACACATTTATGGGGGCTGGAGAAGAGAGAAGGTGGTTGCTGCTTCTCTTCTCCCAGCACTCAGCATTTAATGACCACTCGGTGCCAAGGAGAGGGGCACATCTGGTGTCTCTCATTGATGCCTGCAACATATATGATGACTCCTGCCTAATGTATATGATAACACCTGCATAGCGTGACTATCTACCTAAAGAAATGGCTTCAGTGGGGTGGTTTAACAGCATCTTTCCCACCACGCTCATGTCTCCTTCGCTTGAGAGTTTTAATTATCTACCAAATGCAGGCAAATGTGCTCTTAGAAGACAGTTCTCTGCTCACTGTGCTGCCGCTTAGATGCATTTTCCTATTCGATAGCCTAGTAGAGAGGCTTGTGTCCATAGCTCTCCTGCCTCTCCGTTCCCTATAGGGAACTTCACACAGTTGGAACTGTCCATGCAAAGAACCCCATGGCCTTTAGAGGGGCAGTTCCTCTCGTTACAACGAGCAGCCTCCAAGATGAACGATGTGAACTGGGCAGCATCATTTTCCCAGATGCAGACTCAGGCACTCAGCACAAACACCAGTACTGCCGGTGTCTGCACGAGCTCCCCGCCCCGCGCTTCTTGTGGGCATCTGATCGTGGCACTTTTAACCATGCAGGTGCATGTTGGCTTTTCCAGCAGCTTCTTCCTGACGTGCTATGATCCATGCTGCTCACTGGCTGTATTTTGCTTCCCCAGCTGCATACGTTTCCACCCCATAATGAGAACTTTACAACTTTTCAGGCTTCTCCTGTTTATCTTCCAGCCATGATTAAAACCTGCTTATTACAAATCAAATGCCCTAATTCATTATCAGCTAGCTATGAACATGTATTTATAGCTGATGATACAATCGTTCTTAAATAGAGACATTTAAATACCCATCAACTGCCTCTTTTATCCTTTTTTAATTTTTTTTCCAAAAGATACTATTTCTTTTCAATTTTTTCCAGCATTTTGAACGCAATCACAATGAGAAGATTATTGGCCTGTTTTAGGAATTGCTTGACAATATCACTGTTGCAATTTAAGAGTCATTAGATGAAACACGACACGTATTAAAGTGATGTGAAAAACAATGCTGTGCAACCCAGCCAATAAAATTGTAGCGAGGGATTTTCAAAGCATTCTCCAAATTTTGCTGTCGTTAAAATGAAACCAAATATTCAATATCCTGTGGGAGAAGCTATAAAACTACTGATTTTTTTTGCAAAGCCTTTCCATAAACATCTTTGCAATATTAATTTTCGTGAGCATTCAATGAGTTGTATTTCTCAGAAATGAGTTTCATGACTGCTCGAAGGCAGGACACACCAAAGGCAAAATAATTATCAAATATGTACGAAAATAGGTACCATTAGAAACTTTTTCACCAACATTTGGACATCCAATTAATTTTAAAAACCACAAAACTTTTAAGATTACAGAAGTCTTGATTTTCCCAGCTGCTTTCCCAGGTGCTTTGAATCTACTAGTGGGAGTTTTCCGACTAATTTCTGTTATGCCATGAAATCTAATAAAGCAAAGGTGGATTCATGGTTAAATGGGTGGATTTATGGTGAAACAGGTGAATTTTGATAGTTGTTTTTGAATTATTAGATAGTATCAATAGTTGCTTTTGAATTCTGCTGGTAAAAACTCAGGTGTTATGATGACAGCACAGCTCAAGACTTAATTTTGAGGAGAGTGTCTTTCAGAATAGGAATTGTCAAATCGATGGGTCAAAATCACCAGAATAAGAAATGCAGGCAATGCTTTAAATTTGGTATGAAGTTTGAATTATACACTTCAGTTTTCCTCTGGAAATCCTTAGGAAAAGAACAACCAGCACAGAAAACCAACCAAAGAAGGGCTGCAACATATTTGCTAAAGAAGTAGCTGTTCATAAACAACTGATTTAAGTTTCGATCCCATCTCATGCAAGGGGAAGGCAATTGAAAGCAATCCCATTACCGTATGTTAGGGAGATAGTTAACTCAGTTCACCAGCTGAAAACTTCGCTGGAAGCAACTGTGACATAAAATAATTTGATATAAAGCATCTTAAATGTTGGCAATAATAGTAAACATCTTAAATCTCGATTATGGCAGCCGAGTTGACAAGCAGTTGTTCAAAGGCATGGAACCCGATCGCTTGTTGTAATTCACTTATATCTTCAAATATGCTTTGTGAAGCAGACAATTCGGGACTGCTTTTTTATATATATTTGTCAGCTTTGCAGAAGCAACTGAATACAATTATTTCCAAGGCGACTTTCTTAATCTGTTCAGATTAATAACTGCAAGTTGTGTGAATTGGCAAAAGACTGCAGTAATCAAAAGAGCAGCAACCAGATACGTCTTCCCGAGAGCTGCCAGGATTGATTCGCTCTTCAGATTAATTATAACCACGGCAATTCCATAGGAATTGTAATGAGGGAAAAAGCAGAATGGTTTCTTCTGATGCTTTATATATATATACATATAAAATATGTGTATATATGGAGTTCAAGTTTATCCCATTGCTTTTAATTCTCCTATTCATGTAATACAAAGAGTTCAATTAGTGTGAAAAAAGTGGAGCCTGCAATTATGTTATTTCGTTTCACTGAGAAGCTCATAGGAACTATCTATAAATTCTCTTTATCTAGAAATATAACCTGAAATACTAAAATTTAAAAAAGTAGGCTCTTCTTTTTATAATTTATCAATATAATTTCACCATTTCACTATTTATCATGAGTCTCCATGACGTTTTTGCAGCCAGGCTTCTTCATACCTATATCTGAAATGACAAAATGATGGTAAACAACTAGAGAGAGAGAAGTTTCACATTTGTGCTTGAATAAATCTCGTGGATATGTTAAAGCTACTGGAGCTGCTCTCTCAGCCCAAAGCAGTAGCCTGTTATAAAATAAAAATCTTTCACTGCAAAAAACCTTGAAGAGGGACCTGCTTTGGCTGCCACCATTAAGACACTGATAAGAACGTGTATTTTGGACCTAAACCCCGATCTTTCCCTCCTATCAATCTGTGTAAAATTTCCATTGACATTTTGATTTTAGTGATTTTCATTCCCTACGATGTGTTATAAAAAATTGGAAACCAATTAAGTAAAGCAAAATGCTTCCAGTATATAATAATACAGTTGGCAATCTCAGGTCAAGCAATTAGTAATATATAACCCTGGCTAGGAATAAAAAGATGCATTAAAGTAATAGAAAAAGTAAGTTAAATGCATCAGATTTTAAAATGGTTCATTCAGTGAAGAACTTACTGAAATATTAAAGTGGCTGCAATCTGTGTGAGGACATTAAACCATCAATTGATAGCAAGGGTCAGGTTTAACTGAGATTTCTTTCGAGTGACAGAGGCAGATATCAGCTTAAATAACTTGCCACCATATCAAATGGTAGAAATGTAAAAATGGGGGGTTTTGAGCCAGAATTGAAAGGGGACTTGGGTAAGAGAACGTGATAAATCTTTGGGAAGAAAATCAATATGAGATTTATCCAAAACTTTTAAGCCTGTCAAAATACTCGCTTATATTTTAGAAGGCATTTGGAGACGCAATCAGAAATTTGCCAGGGAGATTTGCTGAAGAGAATTGGAGAAGAAATGGGTAGAAATCTTAGAAGGGCTTTGTAGAGAAGCTTAGCTTTTCTCCTAAAAAATGTACAAAACCACAACCACTTAAATCCCAGTGAGCTTAAAGAGATTCTCCTGCTATCTGTGGGCACAGGCCAACAGTCGGATAGTCCAGGCTAAGACAGTCAAAAATACAAAATCCAGTAAAAAGAAATGTATCTACTCACAACAGATATTTAAGAGTGTGAGGAGGGTGGTGCTTCTGTCTGGTGTACCCAGATCCTTCCATATTTTTCAACATCTCCAGCAGCTTGGAGGCCGCAACATTACACAAATAAGTTTTATTTTCCCTAAGGAGGACTCTGCCCTTATTAGTCTAAACCAGCAGGCAAATGTTTATACCTGCACCCTTGCACCTTGGGAGCGGGGAGAAAAAGCTGCCCTTTAATGTTCTCCTCATTAGATCCATTGGCAAGGGGAAAATAGATTTAAGAGGAAAACACATTTCAGCAGTAACTAAAGCTTCAAAGACACAGTAGGGAAGACAGTTGTTCAAGGGTTTTATCTGCTCTCTGACTTCTTCTTTTCTTTTTTTTTTTTTAATGAGTAGAATTCAAAAGAAAAATAATAAGGGTAGAATACATTTTCTGAAGCCAAAAGTGAACTTGTTTTCACATGGAGGATTTTACATAACAATAGGCACAACATACACAGGAGCAGCAGGCTCTGTTTGTTGTTGTCAAACGTTGGCTGGAACGTAACAGCAGAACGAAAATAAAACTTTGCAGAAAGATCTGACACAACCTGCAATGCAAACAACTTTTTAAGGATATTTATCTTTATTATACATTTATTTAAATGAATATTGATGATTTCTTCTTAATTTATTGAGCCCACAGGTCACCTGAACAGTGCTAAATATCCCTTTATTTAGAGCAGCTATATTCCTAATATTGCTTTTAATTCCTGTTTGGGTCCTGTAATTACAGCTTTTTACCATTTTACCATTTACCATGTTTACAACATATCTCAATGAGATGCATTGTCAAGAAGGGAGGTTGTTTTTGCCTACTCAGTCTTAAAGGATCTTTACGATCCCTTAAAGTTTCATCATAGTTGATCTGAAAATAATTTGCTGCATGCAGTTTCTTTAAAAATGCAATAAACACCCCTTCTCCTGCTCTGTAACTCAGTCTTCTTCTTGCTTTGGTCTCCTCATTCAGATGAACTCTTTCAGGCCTTATTTTCAGCATGATCCAACCGTGTGGTAACTGGGCTTTCGTCCTTGTGAAATTTTAGTTATAGCAACTAAGATGAGGCTGGAATGGGTGAGGTTGGTTAGAAGGGACCTCTGGAGACCATCTAGCCCAAACCTCCTGCTCAAGCAAGGTCACCCTGAGCATGTTGCCCAGGATTGTGTCCAGAAGGCTTTGGAATATTTCCAAAGAAAATTAACGTATCAACTATGTTACACAGATTAAAGCTGTTTTTCTACAGCTCATGACTGACCAACTCAGACTAATTACTGGCATTGAAGCTTTCCTTTGATGTCTTTACTGTTCTCAATCAAACAGACATAGTAAAACAGACTAGCTTTGACCAAGTAGCACTTAAGTGAAAAACAGATTCCTGTGAAATATTATCAACATGAATAAAATATTAATAATCCATAAAAATGTAGAAAGAATAATTTAAGCATTGTAGAAATAACAATGTAACAATTGAACCTACTTATACAACTAATGCCTTGGATATGATCTCTTGAGTTTAGAAAGCTTTTCAAAAGCGATATATCCAGTCAAAATAAAAAGTAAGATATAAAAACAACTAAAATATCCTAGAACTAAAATTGAATTTCACAATTATGAAGCTACTTGCTACTCTATACCTAACTCAAGTGATGATTAATAGAGATCTCTGTGTGGATTGCAGCAGTAAAGAATAGATACTGCAGGAGCTGGTCAAAATCTGATTAAACAACAAAATGAGCCCCCACTTCTCCTTAAACTCCAGACATTTCTACCCACATCTGATCAAAGAAGCCCTGAATACTGAATATTCTTTCCAAATTAATGCTGACGGGGTACTGTAATTTACCTGAGAGGTAGATTTGCTTTAGCAAATTTTGACACATCTTCTACTCCTTAATTTTTAACAAACTTAACAAACTTCACTGAAAGGGGCAACCACCAGGTGGCTTCTGACTTTTGCATTTATCCTTCTGCAATTTAAAGCACAATGCGAGCACACACATGTCTATTACAAGTCTAATTGTGTCTCAGTTATGGATTAGTTAGAATGGCAACCAAGCATCACATATGCAGAGCGCCACTGTTCTTTAAAATGATGAACGAATAAGTCTGCAGCTACCTGAGGTGTTGAAGAGAAACAAAAAGCTATTATGTCGTGCGATTAGGGTTAGATATGACATTGTTGCATAAAGAATTACAATGATCAGTCATGGCTGGGCCATTCTATATGCTTTGATGAATGTTACTGTCAGTAAAATCTGTGGGCAAAATACCCAAATTAATTCACTCCTCCTATCCCTCTTCAATCTTTGACAGAAAAAAAAAAAAGTCTATTTCAGATCTTCTTGGGCAGTTGTTAACTTTGTTGTATCAACAAGGAAGGGTCACCTTTCATTTGGTGCTTTTTTTTTTTATGCTCAAGTTAGGTAGGTCTAAGCTCTCTTACATACAATTTATAAAAGCTAAGTGCAGCTGTCATGTGCATGAGAAATCATAATTGGACTTTAATGCCATCGATTTTGATGAATTAGCCCAAAGTGTACATGTTAAAGTTTGAAATTTAGAATGAAATTGGATAGTCACCTTGACCATACCATGCCATTCATATTTCAGGGCTTCAGATTGTATTTTGCACATATATACATATATATAATCTATGTATCAACCTATAAATCAAATACTTGGAGAATCTTTTGAGCTGAAAAGGTAGGCTAAAATCTGGCACTCTGGAAGTCATCATATTTTTGCAGATGTCCTTGCAGCAGGCTGAATATTAGTCAATAATAATAACACGAACCAGTGAACCTCATCAAAACAAAGGCAATGATACTTTTTTTCTCAAGACATTTGTAAATTTTCCTCATTATTATTATTCAACCAGCACTGCATAGTAGTCTGACAGTGCTGTTCTTGTATATGCAATATGAAACAACCGCTTTAGAAAGCTGAAATGAAGTGCTCCTGTCCAAAAATAATCTGTTGAAAGGTCTATAGCTTGTTCTTTTCATAAATTAGCTAGAATTCTTAATCTATGATGGAATTTTATTACTGTGAACTTCAAAAAGAATGGGCAAGTCATATAAACTGGTTCACTCATGCTTCTGTACAAGACAGACTAATTAAAAATGTAGGAGCCATGCAAGTCACTATCAAGAAGAAAAATGCTCTGAAAAGTTAGTTTTACTTTTCAGCTTTGCATTTGTACATTCAATATACAGCTCATAATGTAACAGCACATGCTGTTTGACAAGCTGTTTCTGGAAGAATGTGGGTTTAAAGCCTTTCTGATGTAAAATTCATATATTTTTAAGAGAGAAAGCTTTTTTTAATTAAAATATAACCTATAATGCCATTAGTTTTATTAGAAATAGCACGAGAAATGACTTATTACTGTGAACATTTAACACCTCACTGTCAATCTTGCTTGAGCTATATAAACATCTAGGATGCTGCTGCTTTTTAACCAAGGTACAGCTGTCCAAATATATTTATATAAAGCCCACTAATAATTTCCACACGTTTATGCCTAGATTGTTGTTATCATGGATAAACAGCTTCCAGAATGTCCACTACTAAATCCAGAGTACTGAAAAGGAATTTAATTGCAGCATTTATAGATATGCCTTCTTCAATCAACATTTGAGGGTTCTTTCCTGTGACCTGCTTCTAATCCAATTTATCAGAAACAGTACTAGCTCAGACCCCCCAAAATGAGATATGAATTTCACAGACTTTTGAAGAACTATTAGATGGCCTAAATGTTGAGGAATGTGTTTTCTCCGGGGGCCTTACGTATAACATGCTGCTCTCCCCATGGACCTGGGGATAATTAATGAATGGGTGGTAATTCTATCACTTTCTGTAGCCAAACGTCTAAGAAATTTTATTCCTTTTTTCCTTTATTTCTTTATTCCTAAATAGAGCCTTTACAAATGCCTCTTGGAGAGCTTCTGTTGGGTGTAACAAAAGACCCAACCCTTGTTGGGCTGCATTAAGTTGCTGTGATGAAGGAAGAAGTTGGAAGACTAAGATTATAATTTAATTTCCTAAATGCAGGATACTTGCGGGCTGATGTTTACTCACACCAGAAGTGTAGAACTAAAGTTGTTTGACAAACCTAATGCAATTGCAGTATGAAACAGATTTCTGAGGAAGAACACAAGAAAACCAGGTAACCCTGTGATACCTAGTTGGAATATTTCTCACCATGACGATTAGAACCTGTCAGCCAAGGTACCAGCTATCTCCTGTGTCTCTTTATCATTCTAACATAAAACTCAGATTTTTATAAACAACACAACTATTTACAAAATCTGTAGCTACAAGTGTTTTCCTTTTCTCTTTTCAACTGCCAGCTTGAAAACTGAAATGCTTTGTCACAGGAAAATGTTTTCATTGCATATGCTTCTCAAATAGAATATTGAATAATGTTCATGGGCTAGAACACACAAAACACCAAATCAAAGCCACACCATTTGTGAAAGGAAGGTTCACTTGCCTCCCTTTTCCCTAATTCATGAACAGTGTGTCACACTGAGATAGAAAGTCGTATATTTACTTATATCTGAGAATGATGTGGTGCTGGGTAGACAAAGCTATGACTCAGTGGTTTTTTCTCTGACCTTACAAAACACCAATATTCAGTGCAATGCCAAAGCTGAATTGTAGTCTTTATTTTGTTTTATTTTATTTTGATTTACTTTATATAAGAGCCAGTATTGCTGCAAACACCCCAAAATCTCTCAATACACAGGGGAGAAAAGAAGGACTTTGTGCTTATGCTATATGAACTCAAAATAGTACATCTCCAGTCATACATAAATGACCTCAGCTATGCATAAATGCTGGGTGGTTGGTTAATCATTTTGCTAAATTATGTGGGAAAAAAAATATTGTATGTGAGAATACGAGGGCTTATTACAGAAGCAGTTAACACTGCTTCATACAACGCTCATCTCCACATCTCTCTGCATCATTCCTATCATTCCTATGCACATCAGCATAACTGCAAGTCGTTGGAGAGCTATTTCAGGAACTAGTTTTCACCAAATACACAGAGTTAAAAGGATTGTACTGCAGATTCCTTTGTCCTCTCTGTATGAACAGTGAGAAGCAGTGACCTTACACGAAATCCAGCATGACCTGCTGAATTTTGAGAGCAGAAAGCACACAAGAGCTCTGCAATACAGCAAGGACAAGGATTTTTTCCTGGGAGATTGAGTATGACCCCTGAGACCTGACAGGTTACAGGTGTGCTTGAAGTCAATCCAGCTACAATCTAAACATGTATCTGCACAAAGACAATGTTACAGCTAATGTTTCTGGCAGTTTTTAGATGGCATTTCAATTACTTTCTCCTCGTAAAGGAATTCTCTTAATTCTGTCAATGTTCAAGTCTAAGTAACAGTAACATAAATTGATGTAATTTTGATTGGGGAATGTCCAGAGTATCCCCAATTGTGAGGGAATTTAGCCTCTACATTCTGATGCAGAATGACAGCATCCTCAGAAAAGAAAGCAGTGTGGATGAGATCAATCTTTTAGCTGTATTTTGAAGCATGGGAAGGATGCAGATTGTTTTCTACAACAGTCTAAGGAAGCTGAAAACCCTCTTGTACACAGAACGTGATACTACCTTTCAATACACTGCCAAATATGACGCTGTGTCTTGGTTGTGTGTGAAGTTCGGGCTTTTCGGACTAAAAAGTCTGTGCTGAATCAGGCAGAGACATCTGAATTTTGAAGATGAGCCCTTAGCCACATTTATTTTTCTCTTCTCGAACCAGAATTTTCCTACAACTGTATACCATCCCTTTGAAAGAGGTTCAGATTTCATCTTCTTTTCACAGAAGCACAAATTATATTTTCATTAGATACATTTCACAGAGGAAAAAGGCATAGTTTAAACAATTATGCCTCTCAGTATTTATTTCATGAAAAAAAGGTTTCAATATTCATTTGTAAGAAAAGAAATTTCTTAATAACCCTCGAGTAACCAGTGTTTCCATTTCTTCTTAACTGCCATACTAATATTCCATTACAGCATACTCCAGCAGGGAGGGATATCTTATTAACAAATAACCAAAGTGTGCCGTTTCGTCATTGGACGAACTTTTAATCTATCTGAAACCTTATTATTTATTTGATTTACTTCCACTGGTTGCTAATGCAAAAGCCGCGAAAACAGGAAACAGGGACAGCCCCGGCGCCCAGAGGGGCCTCTGAGGCAGCGTGGGCGGAGGCAGCAAAAAGGCGGCCCGAGCCCCGCGCGCAGGGGAGCGCGACCGTTAGCGCGACCGTTAGCGCGACCGTTAGCGCGACCGTTAGCGCGACCGTTAGCGCGACCGTTAGCGCGGGTAGAGCGCGCTCCTCGGACCCGCCCAGGAGGAGGGGTTTCCCCACGGCCGTTACCTCAGTGAGGGAGCAGCCGGGGCGGCGGGCGGAAAGGCGGCGCTGAGGAGACTGAGGCGACATAGTCGCACGTAGTGACCGGCTACGTGGTGGCATCAGCCCTTCAGCGTTGCCAAGGGGTGGTAGACACAAAACCTGCCTCCTCTCATAGCTACTCATATTTACAAAGTGTAGTTAATGCCTACACTTCCACACTTTCAACCTTGACAAAGCCACTGCTTTATGTGCATGACCATGTTGCTCTGTGGCCTACTTCCTATTCTTTTTTAATATTTTAGCAGTGCAACATATTAAAAGGAATATATAATCGTATTGCTACAGCAATATCTATGAAGGATGTTATTCCATTCATTACTAACTTTAATAAAGTAAAAATTGCTAAACCATAAATTATTCTTCTATTTATTATACTATACTCCATATAATGTATTATGATAAATTTTATTACCTTTTTAATTTTAGAACTTCTGTAATTATTTTGTATTGTATTCACTGTGCTTTGCTAGAGCTGCAGGATAGAAAAGGCTAACATCAGGGTAGAATCATAGAATCATAGAATGTGTAAGGTTGGAAGGGACCTTAGAGGTCATCTAGTCCAACCCCTCCGGAACACGCAGGGTCACCTAGAGCACATGGCTCAGGGCTGCATCCAAGCGGGTTTTAAAGATCTCCAAAGAAGGAGAC
>JAUBOD010000819.1:834576-860871 GCA_032353885.1 Nothura maculosa | reverse complement strand
CTGCTGTCTCATGGTCAACTTGTCGTCCACCATGACACCCAGGTCCCTCTCTGCAGGGCTGCTCTCCAGCAGGTCAAATCCCAACCTGTACCAGTGTCTCTCTTTACCAGGGTAAAGAGAGAAGTGTAAAAATATATCCCCAAAACTGGCCATGTTGGGAAGTAGAAAATTTACCATGTGTTCTACAGAGTAGGGAAGATTTTTTAGCCTTTCTTATTGCTTTACCTTCTCTCTTTTACATAGTATTTGCCTAGCAGTTTGGTTAGTGTTTTCAGGAGGTAGTAAGCACTGTAGTATCCTCTTGGAAATATCACCCAGGAAATAAGAGAGAAAATAATTTGACCAAGGTTCAAAATTCACTTTGATTTTGCTTTAATCAGCGAACTGTTTTTATTTCTTGACAAACTGATTTGGTCACCTTCATTTCCATGTGTGCCTCATGAAGTCATCAGCATTTACTTGAGTAAAACCAATGGAGAATTTAAAGCTGTGCTCATTCTCTTTTTTTTTCAGTCTTCTAACAGCCTGCTTTGACTGATCCTCAATACTGTTTTTATGGTCACGCCTGCTTTCCAAAATCCTGATCTAAATCTTGTGGAAGTTATTAAAAAAAAAAAGAGTTGAGAAAGACTTCTGGGTTCAACTGGCCAACTGGCTCTTCAACAAGTGTTGAATTCACCGGGGGAAAAAAAAAAAAAAAAAGGAGGGAGCGTTAATTAAAGCACAGTGTAATAATAGTAATAATCATAATCATAATAAATTAATTTAATGAATCTACTCAAAAGAGCTCATTAAAAGGGATCTGGTGGAAAACAATACCATAAGCCAACAGAAACTAAGAATTAAAATAGAGCAGATGATTATTCTATTTATACCTCTGTTTTTTCCTCCTAATATGCTTGTATAACTTCTGAGGTCTCTTCCTAAGGTTTATTTTTCTGAAACCTGACATGAGTTGTACAATTTCTTCTCGAAAATGTTCAGCCACATAGAAGTTTGGGTTGAATTTTCCCTCCTTCTAGCAATTTCTTGTGTGACTGTCCTTACTTCAGCTGGCCTGATTGTTCCTAGCAAGTGTAGGGTGAGGAAGGGAGGCTTGACCATACAGGAAATGATACCGAAATTACAGGTTGCTCTATCTTTTATATTCTATTTTCTGCCCCAGTGCCCGCTACAGAACTGCTTTCCACTTATCTGTTATTAAAGTATGTGCCATGACCGTATGGATACTTGTCAGTAGTGGTGAGAGCTAAAACAAGCAGCGGGGACCTTCACTTGATTTTCTGTAGACTTTGGGCTTCTCCCTCCTCATATTTGCCGGTAACCAGCCGTCCATGACCGAGTACTGAGAACGCGGGGTCTGCAAGGATCAGCAGCCTCTGTGCAATTTGGAAATGACTCCTAAGGCCTTAACTCATGATTAGTTATGAACAAATACTTAGGTGCGCGCTGCCTGGGTAAACAACTAAATTTGGGAGTGATGGGCAGATTCTCCATTTGCATAAATTTAAATATATTTCAGTTGAGAAGACCTCTCTCAATTTACGCTCGCTGGGGTTCAGCCTGTGATTTTATGGCGCAGAAGTGATTTAAGTGAGAAGGGTGCCATTAAGATGAACAGGAGCAGAGCAGCGAGGCACTCAATTCCTTTTGCTCGCTAATGACTGATTTCAGCTCCCTTTGAAAGAAATGTTCCTTGTCCACAGCTCTCCTCATCGTACAGCAGCTGTGCTTTAATTTTGACAGGATGTTCACGGAAAACCAAGTAATCACTTAAGATATGTACACAGCGGAATGTAAATATTCGCCTGTTTTGTTCATCATATTTATGCAATTAGAGTAGCAGGCTGACTGGCAAAATTTGACAGAGAATTTAAGTACATTTTATACATAAATCTCCTGGCCCAAATAAAAAAGCTAGGCAATCTGTTTATGAAACTCTGAAACTGCAAGAGCTTCATTCTTAAGTATTACCTTGATTTCTTCATTTGTCCATCCTCAAAATCCATGAAGGATTATTCAGACCTCCAAAGACTCCATACCAAAGAGTTTTTCTTCTCTTATCTAGTTACTCTCTTCATTTTTTTTTTTTTTAAAGTTAGGATGATGGGAAACCAATAAACAAAAGATGAATCAAAATTCAAATTTTAGTTCTTTCCTACACCTGACAGCCACTCACAACTTTCCTTTTGAAGCATATCAAATAAGTCATCATTTCTTTTCCTTCCTTCCTTTTTACTGAAGGAGGTTACCGGAAAACTCACCACAATTTATTTTAATTTTGCTTTCAAAGTAAAAAAATACTGTAGACCACATAGAAAGTGCAAAGTAACCCCAAACTGGTCAGGTATATAAGTGTTTAAACCAGGTGTTTATTAGCCACCATTTTATTTGAAACTTAAACATGAAATAACCCCTTCCAAGCTATAATTACAGACATTCAGGAACAAAAAATAGAGTTCTCAGAGAGAACATATGGCTAGACCAGCTATGTTATGATAAAAGCTTACTCAATATATGGGAACTTATCATGCTTTTTAGGGCTTAATAAAGTAGAGAGCTTAGCTAAAGTAGATAATGTAGTATAGCATAGGGCATAGAGCGTAGGGACCGGCGTTCGGAAGATCTCGCGATGTCACGGGAAGTTTGGGGCATAATTAATTAGCTTACTGATAACCCCATGCCAACTAATTGGGCAGGAGGTGAGTCTCCCCACCTTGTTGGAGTATATATACAAATCAAACGATGCAATAAATGCCATTTGGTGCATCCTCATATTGGGGTCTGTGCTCTATGGCCCTGGGGTGAGTAGAACTTCAGGTTGGTCCAGCTAACGAACGAGGCTTGCTGACCTCCATTTGACAGCATCAGTAGAAGCAAAATACAGGTTCAACAGCAATGTTAAACAGTAAAAGTAGAAAGCAAATATTATTTCTTTTAAAGAGTCTGAGTGTCACAATCTTTGATAAATTCTTGCCAGTTTTCACAATAGGAATTAAGTCAAAATTTCAGACCAAATACCAGACCAGTAAAACAAGAAGATAGTTAAGCCATGATGATGCAACTTACCTAAATGACTGAAAGTAACTTTGCCAACATGAATATTATTTAGAGCGCAAACTTTCTGAATCAAATTTTGGCATACCAAACTTTTCCAGAGAATTGAGACTTTTGGGCACTTTGTGCATTTTGACAATTAATTTTACCTTGCCTATGTTTTATATAGTGACAGTTCCCAAGAACATCTGTGTCTTAAAATGAAGTTTGTAAGGCATTAATAATATTGTATTAGCACCTCTAAATCATTTGCTATCTAAGGACTGAACTGTAGTTGAACAGCCTACGGCAAAGTCATGGACCATTAAAATGTTCTGAGAACTGATTAATTATTCATTAGTCATTAACTCATACCAATTGCTCTACGAAAACATTGAGGTTTTTTCCATGTAAAGGCAAGAATTTCTTTTTCCTCTTGTAATGACTATTTGGAAAGGTAATGAGTTTTTAATATTTAAATCTGAAAACATGCCCAACATCAAAAACCTGATAAAATGCACTGTTAAAACTTGTCAAAAATGTAATTTGTTCACATTTCTGATAGTCCTTAGGATGATGGTCATGTCCTACTAAATGCAAATAGCGTCCTCTCAGCAGACTAACTCATGAACAACTCACAGACCACATAGATCTTTCTTCTATATGCTCGATTTCTGTTTTCTACCATTCACCATAAAATTTTTGGGAACTTTGGAACTTTGCAAATAAAAGAAACAGTGAATAGCTTGAATAATTTAGTTTTAGTTGCAAGAATGTGGTCTTCTTTCTCTTTGCTTATGGTTTCCAACAGGAGAAAATCATAAAAATCAGTGTCTATCAGACGTCTTTTTGTTTTTTTTTTCCCTCAAAATATTATGCTTTAAAATGGCTCATCGTCTACTCTAAAATCTTAGAACCATGAAAATTGCTGCTCAGATCTCTCTGTCATTATATTTTCTTTGTATTATCATAGAAGAAGGGTGTTTATTTTGCTTGCTCAGATCTACTGTCCTATGTGCTCTTCTTGGAAAGATCTGTATAAATAATCAGACCTTTTTTGGTGTGTTCCCAAATAGATCATCTTTCCAGCTTTTCTGAAATAATTCTTGTAGTTGTTTTTCCTGATATTTCTACTTATTTGTTAGTTTTTTTGTATTCTATCTCCTCCAGTCCAGTAAATTCAGTCATTTTTCTCATGTTATACTTACTATAAATTCAGATTTTTTTTTTTTAATGTGTACTCTAGTTTAGCTTATAATCTTCCCTCCAGGCTACATTAAACACACTGAAATGAGAAAAAAAGCAGTCGCTCAATAAATCATCATTGAAACGTTTGTCTTCTTTATTTTAATGAACAATCAGTTTCTAACAAAAAAAAAAAGAAAAAAAAAGCGAGAGAGATCAGAAAATTTCCAGAAATTTGACCCTCCAGGTTCCAATCTTTGGAAATTCCTTATTAATATTATAATATCCCACTGTTGGAAGGCTGTGATGTGTTGACATGATCTTCATATGATGTTTTACACAAAATTGGAATTAAAAGGTCTTGGGAAATGATGACTAAGAATAAATATGTGAGACTGTAACACGCATGTTACAAGAGTTGTAATGGCCAAATTGAAAAAGAAATTCCTGAGCACCACAATTTTTAATGAGATCAGATTTTTTTTTTGCAGTTTTTCATTAGGAAGTGTCCATCCAAAACCTACTAATAAGCATCTATCTGAGTAAATAAGCAATTACTTCACAGAAAATGTAGCCAATGCTTTTTTCTTTTGTCCCAGTGTATTTTTGTGTAATTGCAAAAGTGAATATGAGCTAAAACCTAGTAGTCCCATTGATCTTCAAAGCAGAGATTAATGCAAATAAAGCTCCCTGGTAAATGGATATTACTGTCTTTTAGCTTCCAAGGCAATGTTAAAAGCTCCAGGAAAAGATCAAGCAAAATGTTACACGTTCATTAGCACAGTTTTACTCTTCTCAATCATTGTGTTACAGATGTTATTTAATCTTCTCCCCCTTGCTACTCTTACCTATCATTCCTCATCTTATTTTTTTTCCTCATCAGCATAACCAGGTGTTTTTTCTTTTCTTTTTTTTTTAGTATATATAATTCATCAGAATGTCTCAAAAAACCTGGAACTTTTCCAGACCTCTGTTTTGCTTTTACACTTTTGGCAAAAGAAGTAAAAAGAGGGAAGAAATTTATGCTGGGGCAGAGCCAAGAGTAACTCATTCAATCAAAATCATGCCTTGATGCATAGGTTATTACTCAGTCATAGCCACATACTACCTAAATAATTATCTTGTAATTTAGAAATTCTAGATTACTGGAACGCCCTTGAATTCTTCATGAAGTTTTCTGCCCACATTTACTTAAAAAACTACTTTAAAAAAATTTAGTGATGACTGTATCAAAGTTATCTGAACCTAAAGTAGCCTACACAATGTGTTATCTGGAGATGAAAGAAAACTATTTATTTCCCTTGCACTAATTTAACATGAAGGTAGCACTCAATAATTCTGTATGCAAAGCAGTCCTAAAAAGCAAGTTGATCTTCTACTTCGCTATATGCAAAGAGCAAGGACCATAGTAGCAACTCAAAGAAAATGTCCATCAAAGAAAGAAATGAAAATAAAATTCTCTGTAATAACAGATACTGTCAAAACATGGATTTAAGGTAGCCAGAATCTAACCAAAATGGCTCCTCAAATAGCAGGAAATCTGCCAGGGAGCCTGGGAACAATCTTTTGAGAATTAGGAATTTTCAGTAGGAATTCATCTTGGAGGGGAATTAGCTTAGGTGCCAAAACACACCATGGAGCACATCAAATTTTATTTGGACATCAGAATAAAACCTTTGGTGTGTTGAATGTGGGGATAGGTTTTCCAAGAGAGGCCGTGGAGCCTTCATCCTTGGAGATACTCTTAACCTAACTGGACATGGTCCTGGGCAGCTTGCTCCTGTTGATCCTGCTTTGAGCAGGTTGGACTAGGTCATGCCCAGAGTTGCCTTCCAACCTAGAGCATTGTGTGATCCTGCTTTTGATGGTAATTCGATAAAAATTGCTCAGATTTACAGTGTGTCTTTTGACCCTATTTCTCAAACTGTGTGAGAATATGAGAATTCACTCAAAATATCAGTCTAATAGGAGAGCACAAGGGTTTTTCTTTCACAAAACTACACACAACATTCTTGAACACATGTGAATCTTCCTTGTGGAAAGACATAAGTAATAGTGTATTTTGTCAAACTTAAATGCCTACGTTGTATACTAAAATTCCATAGAAATAGATCCAGATAGAATTAAAACAACTGTGCTGGTTGACCATGAACTATATTATCTGATTTTTGCTATGTATGAACCTCTCAAAGACTGACTGATGAATGTATATATGTATTTCTGTGTATGTATACATATAAACATATATATACATATATTTAAACTGCACCCATCTAAAAACAGAACAATAGTTCTAGTCATGCTTTGTTATGAATGACAAAGATGCTGGTTCCAAAATTTAAATTTTAATGTTCAATTTAAAGGCAACTAAAGAGTGTCAATTCCCACCAATCCACTGCATGAAGAGTTATTCTAGACAATTGAAAAAGAAAGAAAGTCAATTAATATTAATCTTGGTAACATTTGCCCTTCACATACTGATGGAAGAGGCTGCATTATCCTCTGTTGTTGGCTTGACCTTGGCAGAGAGAAATATGTAAATAATAACCCTTATAACTATAAGTATAGTTGTGAGCAAGGAGAGCTAAGTGTGGTTGATGGAAGGAAGGGCACAAACAAGGTTTACTTGAAGATTAGTGATGCGAAACCAGATGGAAAATAAACAACTGAGCATAGAGATTGTACCCAGAGTAATACAAGGAAGTAAACAACAATAGTAGATGAATGAGATAGATATTTGATGAGAAATCAGAAGTAATTGAGTGGTATCCTGTGTAGCAGTCAGGCATGGAGACTGGTAGTGTAGACCTAGTATGGTAAAGCAAACTGGGAAAGGTCCTCTGAAGACCCCAGACTACACTCCTCCTGAATATACCTAGGAGGATTAAGCAAAGTGTTGTGACTTACTTTGAACAGGAGTTGACACATCCTTATTGAAGGATTTCAATGCCCCTTACTGAAGTGGGATTGAAAGGGGCTGTTGAAGCCTGTCGGGACAGCTGAGCTATCCCGTTTTTATTGCAGCAAAACAATAAGAGGAGAAAATAGGAAACATTCAGTGTAATCCTCAAAGGGTTTAAAATAAAATGACATTATACAATCATTTGACTTGAGGGATTTTTACTGCAGCATTAGGGCCCATGAAGGAGGACATCAAAATGAGCCATGACAAGGCACCGTATACCTTTTCTGCAGCCAGTTAGTAAATTCTCTCTTATTTTCTCTCATCATTATGAAATTCAACCTACATTTCACAACTGTTCAAACACTGAGCGTCATATGGCTTCCTTGACCTGTCACCAGTACAGTTTTGGTGACTAGACCCAGTAAAGGCGGTGAGATTATGTGCATCTTGAAGTAATAACTCCTTAACACAGAACTTGGGAAACTTAGCCAAGAGTTTCCAATTTTCCATCTGATGACTTTAGTGCTCTTCGTGATACTGTGTTGTACCATTAATCATATTTTGATATGCATTTAAATGCCACTTCAACTTGCAGAGTGTTTCAAGCAGAGCAATTACTTAGGAGGTGAGGAGCATGTATCACCATATGCTGCCACAATAGTGTGGTAAATGCCTACTACAAATACTCTAATAACGCCTGATAAGAGACTCCCAAGTAATTGTTAAATAATCACAGTTGGAAAGGCCTTGTTAATTATAACAATTTCTCATTTGTTTTGGAGAGCAAACTCCAATTTAATATGATTACACATTTGTTAATATTGCAGAATAATCTCTAGAAGTGTGAAAACAGAGTCATCGTGATGGAAATAGCTCTATAAATTTGAAAGAAAAACATTTCCTTCTATAGCAAAATTCTTCCATAAAAAAAGGAAAAAAGTTACATTTGTTTGTTTGTTTTTTAAACAATATTATTATAAAAGAGCCACCAAGAAGCTCAAATCCCTAATTTACTCTGACAGATAAATTTGCCAAGTTGTCTTTGTCCTTAAGATATTTACATGGGTCACAGTTTTAACAGGGATTTCTCCAACACTTTTAAATGTCACAGGCGGTACCTACATGCTTTTTCTTTCTGACACCCACAGGTTTTGTGCATCTTCTCCATAATTGCTGTAGCTTACGTAATTTTAAAGGGAAACTTTATTTGTCAGAATTTTAAATATAACATAAAAACCATTGGTAGAAAATTATATATGTCTACACCAGCATTAAGGACTAGCAGCTCCCAACTGTTTCGTAGGCAGACGTTGATGTTTCTTTCTTATCACAGCTCCTGGCCCCATTTTCCCCCTCCACTTCTGCCTCCTGCTTTTCTTTTCATGCAAAACAATTTCTGTTCCATGCATCATCCAAGGGTTTGGGACGCCATAGTGCAGGTTAAGAAAAGATATTTTTCTTTAAAGTTCTATATTATTTTTTTATTTAAGTCCTTTAAGCTCTAAGGGATAAATTCCACCTGGATAATGAGCAGAGATACTCATTGTTGTATAATAAATCATCACCAAGCTGTTAGGCGCCCTCAGATTTCTTGTTGGTTGCCTGTGACACAGGTCATGCAAGGAGGCAAGTAAGTTCTCCTGGTTTCCAAAGATACAGCTGCTGCCCACTATCTTTCTCACTGCACCATATGGGCTTTGTTGCAAATCTTCACTCAAGTTACTCATCATAAAAGAGCAGCTAATTTACAGTCTGTCTTCTGACACATTTTTGTTGGAACTCATCTTTCCAATCAAAACTTCATACTGAAGCTTCAGTACATTAGCACTCTGATGTTTTCCATCCCCTATTTGAGTGAAGGGGTTTTTTTGATCCTTTCTTTAGAGATGGAGACTTTCCCTAGATGATCAAGTGCTCAGGAAACCTTTCCTGGGCCATGATGAGGAGCTTATTTCACTGCAGGAAGAGATGTTAATCATGTAGACAGTGTAATCCTCAAAATCACCTCAGAGAAGAATTTGTTTGAATTAGTCTCAAATTCTCCTCATATCACAGATGCTCCAGGCCCCTAATCACCTTTGTGGCCTTTCTTGGACTCTCTTGAGTAGCTCCATGTCTTGTACTAGGAAGCCTGGAACTGACGCAGCATCCTGGTGTGTCCAGAACGAGGCTGACAAGAGGAAGGGGATCAGCTCCCTTCTCCTGCTGTCCACGCTCTCCCTCTTGAAGCCCAGGATGCCTCAGGCCACCTTAGCCACCAGGACACATTCATTGTTGGCCAAAGGTAAAACTTGGTATTCACAGGAACGCCAGGTCCTTCTCTGCAAAGCTGCTCTCCAGGTGGTCAACGTCCAGTGTGTCCTGATAAATGGGATTATTCCTCCCCCCTCTCCCTATGCCTGACAACTACAGAAGATCAGGAGAAGGATTCAGCAGTATATTTTGTATTCAAGCAGCCAGGCTTTTTAGACAGATATCAATATTTCTCTTCAAGCGTAGGTGTGAGAGATTCACATTTGAGCTAAAAACTGAGTTGTACGTTTGTCCCAAGACTCCATAATTCATGGATTGAAAATACCAGGATTCAGTAACAGGATAACTGTATCCTGAGGCTTTCAAGAATTCCTCATACTTTTTTATAGATGTCATCAGCGATGGTATTCTCAGTACTTTAGGGAATCTTAGATGAGTTCATTTCAGTCATTTCATTTCATTTCACATTAATTTTTGGTCTCTTACCCCAACACAACACAGCAAAAATCTCTAGACTCTGTTTCAAAGCCTCTCTACAGCTTGTGTCCTTTTAGATGCTTGCAGCATCCCCAAGATGGCACTGTGCCATAGAAATATTAAGAAAAAAGACACTGAAGTAGAAACGAAGTTATGGAAAATAAAACCATATACCACATTTTGTAGCATTGATAAAATAGAATGTAACATGCATGTTTAAGTCGGGGCACACAATGCTAAAGTCTTGTTAATGTAATTTCATGAACGTAAATCATCAAAATCATCATAATCATCATCTTAATTACACTTAGATTTTTTTTTTGAGAATACTCTAGAAAGACTTTTATTATCATGTATATTGAAACTATAGATCACTTGAATGAAGATCCTCGCCAGTGCTGCTCACATTTTCCTGGGTCATCATTGCAATAGCCTAATCAATGTTAAGTACTAATTTAATCCAAAACACATATTTCTGGACAATTTTGTCTATGTAACATCATATGTGTGTCTGTAGCTTGCCAATTTATCCAAAGTGGATAAATTAGTGACAGTGAAGCTGTCAGACATAAATCATCTGGTCTTTATGAAGGTATTCTTTGTGTGAATATTCTTGCTCAAAATATGATGCGACCAAAAATGTGTTTACAGGTTTTGTTTGTTTGTTCATTTGCCTTTTTTTCATCTATTTATAGCGTTGGGTCACACAGTCACATCAAGAATATATCTGTTGAAATGGAAAAAAATGGCATCAACTGATTTATTTCTACCCTGACGTGTTTTGTTAGAAGAATTTCTGATGAGGCCCTAAGAATTAGATTATATATACCTTCACAAATACACATCACAATATTGAATATAAAAATGTAGATTAACAAGGAGTAACAGGGCCTTCTCCTCCACTAAACAAAAGCAGAACATCATTGGTTGGCTTATTCATTACAGCCTGGTTCAACGGGCAGTTTAAGCATGCATGCAATTTCATCACTCTCAGTCACAGAAATACTTACCTGCTTACAATAAGATGTTGGCAGGGAATAAATACCTAGGAATTTCATTACGCTTTTTTTGCTAAACCTCAAGAGCTGTCCTTTGCCTAGAAACAAGCCAGCGGAAAAAAATTACAGGAACGATGCTGTTGGAATAAGATGTTTATTACTAAGCAGTTGCCTATGAAAAAGAAAGGCTAGATAGGGTGTTCTTGGTGCAGAAGTCATGGCCTGCTTGAGGCAGAAGAGACTTCCAAGCTTTTAAGCTGGTGGGATTCAGCAGGGAAGTGTGGAAAATGTCATGTTTCAGTGCCTCTTGTTGCTGCATCATGATGCCAAGCTTGGTGGCAGTGTGTATGAAGAAAAGAAAAATAAAATCTTTTTGAGTATTACCAAGAGTTATGAAGTCCCTATCTTAAGGTAACAGCCACTCACTTGATGAGATCAACAATACCCTTTAGTCATTTAATTTAGTTTCGGTTATTCCTTATCTGTTCTAAGTCGCTACCATAAAAGTGACCATCAGGTTGACATGGTCCAACTGAGATCATTTCTCCTCCTCCTTCCTGGCTTCAATGTCAGTTAAACCCAATGAAAAGCAATTAGGCACTACACACAGTGCCAAAGCATCACATAGAATTTGAGTTATTCACTCATCAAAAAGCTTTGCAATGAAAGCAGGCAGCCAGATAGATCAGCGTGTCGCAGGAGGCAGCTCAGTGATGATCAATGCTCACAGATAGTCCTTTTTTTTATTTTTTTGTGCCACATGCAACCTACTTTCTCATTTGGAGAATGGAGGAAAAGAGCTAAAGTACCGAAATACAGCAATATTTTCCCTTGCTTGAAGTACCAGTGTTATTCCAGGCAAAACTGAAATAAGGGTACGTGTTAACAGGGATTTTAGTTCACCAGAGTAACTAAGTTTCACTTTGGCACTGAAAATCACATGGTGGAGGATTTTCCTTCACAAGAGAGTCTAAAACACAGTTCAGATCAAACATTACATACGCTAGGATTTATTCCTGACAAAGAACATGCTTCAGAGAGTCATGGAACAAATCCCAGGAGGGGAAGAAATAAAGGTGATTTCTATATACCATACAAAGCACAGAGTGGTTTTAAGTATTAAGCATATTCTTTCTCTTGCAAATACCTGCATCAAACTTTTGAATCTGAATGTTATATTTTGTTTGATTTATACTCAAAGTAAAAAATCCAGGACATCCACTCCTTAAATTTTACACTGATTATTATAGAAAAAAAAATCCATTCAGAATGAGACTTAGATCAATCTTTTATTGTATAGATGACTACATTTGGCCTGAAAACCTGCAGGGGCAGTTTAACAGCTTTTAGCAGCTTATTCTGGTTATGGAAGTCAAACCAGGCTTTTAGTAATTAAAGATATTCCTTAGCTGTTCATTTCTTTCACTGTATACGTGAATATGTGAATCATAAACTTACTCATTGTCTGAATTGTAATTAAACATTTTAAGCCATCTACATCTTTTCTATCATTTCATTCTAGAACTGCAAAACTAGTAACAATACTTCTGTAATTATTACAGTATTTTAAATATATCTCACATTGAAGTATGAGGAGAAATAATGAGACAATGAGCAGATGATATGCCCTAAGAAATACAAAATATGGAAATGCATTAAAATCTTGAAAATCCTCCTTCTCATCCATAAGTTATAATATGCTAAAGATTCTAATAGTGATAAGCATTACAAATTTTGGTGTATCCTAGTCCTTTCAGTGTTTTAACATCCTTTTCTTTTGTATTTTTTTCTGTCACAATCATTAAATTGGAACGCTAGGCTAATACTGTGAAATAGTTTTATATAATGATAGGCTGAAACAAAATCATAACAAATATTCATTCTTAATAAGCACTTCTGCGACTGAGGATGCTGAGAAGCATAATCTCTTTACAAAATATTTACTCTTGCATTTGTGCAGGATTCTTTAAAAAAGAAAAAAATAGAAGTTATTTCTGAGCAGGGTTGCTACTGGGATCCCTGCTCCTCCGGAACAGATCTTTACATGGTCGGTGAGGGTGGAAACCAACAGCCCTAACTGTGATTAATTGCAGTTGTCCACCTTAGAATGAGAAAGAGAGAATAGTTTTAACATGCAGAAGAAGAATCCCAGGAGCGCTTCCTTTGAACCATGCAGTCACCTGAAGAGGTGAGGTTCTATTACAAAGAATGTCCTGCGATTGCTAATTGCCTTCTTGGTTATTTTTAGCAAAAATGGACATGTTCTTGTATATTGGCCATTATTTATTTGGATATAGCACTTCTACTGTGTTTCACAGTAAGTGAATAGCTAAGGCATTAAGCTTCTAATTTGGAAATGTTTATTTCTGGAAGCTTTCTGTTAACTCCTCTCCTTTAAAAATATTTTTTTCCTTCTTTTTTGTCCCATACAGATTGCCAGTGTATTATACACACAAAGCTAAAAAGAAGCTAATAAATAAAACAGGCCTTTCTAAGTTATGTACGATTGTAATTCCAAAACTGCAGACTCTGTACTATTAGCTGGCTCCCAGCTGAAATTCCCAAACCTCATTCATATTACAGGCTCTAAAAAATCACAGATTGTCTCGGGTATCTCCGTATGATTTTGAGGAATAAAATTGGAAATATCAACTCTATTAAGCCTGCAGTATTTCCCTTTTCTGCTTTCTCTGGGTCTCTGTCACTGTGGCTGCTGTTAGCACAGACAGGAACAAAGCAACGTCTAACATGAGCAAATTTCTGAGCTCACCACATTTAATCTGTTTGAGATGCACATTATTAGCATCTGCTGCTGATGGTGGAGCGATCACTACTGGAACATTATTTGCTCCCTCCAGGAACTCCTATTTCCTGGAAGAGGCAGAACATCCATTTCTCAATCCCCATCTTAGTCCACGAGCAGGTGGGCTCCGAAATCAAGCTGTGACAACTCCCCACAGTTTTATTTCAAAACCATTTAGTGCACATAACAGCAGGTACATTCCTTTGATCACCGCAGAGATCTGCAAGACCTTTTCTCAATTACTTTGCCCACAGCAGCTTAACCTGCAAGGCATCCACAAAAGACCCGAGCCTTTCAGGAAACACATTATGCCCAGTTCTATAGCTTTAACATCTGTCATATTTGGTGCTTAATTCCATACATGGTAAAATCAAGAAGAGTATCACTGCCATACCTCAAGCTCTCACTGATCATTTTAGCTAATTCATATTCACCAAGAACAGCCTCAACTTGTTTAATAAGATCTGCATTTTTCAGAGCTCAGGCATCCACTTCATGGAATTGGGGACAGTGTTCAGATACCTACTTGAACCATCACAACCTCTTCTTTCCTTTTTTCTTTCTTTTTTTTTTTTCTTTTCATGGCATCTGTAGACTGTTATAGAAATGGAGAAGGAGCTCAACCATCTCTTCTCTGTGAGTAATGGGTTTGCCTTCAAGGCAGGACTGAGAAAAATAAGTCACTATAGAGAATACTATTGGATTGACTGTGGCCCAGCGTGTGCTTCATCTCCTGCTCAGGGTACAGAGGTATTTCAACAGTGACGGCTCCAAGAGGTCCATGTGCTGCCAGCCCCCTGGGCACAGGCCTTGCCAGGGAGCAGTGGGATGGCTTAAAGCCTCTATACCCTGGCTACACATCTCACTCTACAGTCTTGCTCCATCTCTTAAGAAAGGGAACATCTCAGGGATGTTATCATCTTGATTGAGGTTGCCCATATGAAACCACATGCTCGAAGAGACACCTCCCAATACATGCTGACCATCCTCATGCTTTCCCCTAATGCTGCAGCCCCAGTTCAGTGCCCACCTCTGTCTCCATGCCCAGCATAATGTGGATTCACCATCCACAGCACTCTGAATGTCCTGCCCAAACACAGAGCCCACAAAACTATAAACACTCCTGGTCTTCACAGTGAAATATGTAAGTTTGGAGTTTTATTTGTTTTTTGTTGTTAAGGACAAACAGATCTTCATGCTTTGATGTGGAGATGCTGTTATCTAGGTCCAGAGCCAATAGTCAGATTATGCTCGAGGGGACATACCAGATTATGTCCAGGGTGTATATAATCATATTTTAATCAAAATACCAGATTATGTCCAGGGTGTATATAATCATATTTTAATCAAAATATGATTAAGGAAGGTAAAATACTATTAATTCGACATCTGAAATCCAGAAAGGGGTTTATATCTCTACTATGTTAAAATAGAAAGTTCACAAATGGAAAATAATAAAGACCATAGACAGGCACGTAAATACTTAGTTCTTCCTCCACCTCCCAATTTATATATGTTAGAGCAGGTTGACAATCACCATGTGTTTTATGGAAGATTAGTGTTGTGACTTTGTTTTGATTCTGAACTGGCTTTTTGAATTTTATCAGAAAGCCGGCTAAAAGGATTTCATTGGGGAATTTAAAACTTAGTTCCAACTATTATTTGCCATCTGTGATATTTCTTTTCATTCTGCCATGACATGTCAGCAGCAGAAGCACATGAACTGCTTGACACTTTGTACTCATCTCTGTCAAAAATTTCAGCCTGTTCATTACAATCTAGAAATTTCAAAGGTGCTTTAAAGAGAAAACAAATAAGATATTTCAATCAGGAGCCATCAATAATATTGTGGGAGCGCTTTTACAAATGAAATTAAAATGGAATATTTCAACTCATACATAACTACATATGAGGAATTGCTGCACATAATGGCACCACCAAGATCATATGAAGTTCTTTAAACATAACTGCCTATAAATAATGAGGCTGTAGAATGCAGTTTTTCAAAAAAAAACCTTCCTTTTTCCCCATTAGAAGTCTGTGAAACTGAGTCAATTCAATAAAAACCAGAATAATTAGTTCAAATTAAGCCAAGTTTTTCACAGATTAAAAAAAAGCATTTTTCATCAAGCTTCTTTTCAAATGCTTATAACTATTTGTAGTTGTACCCTTTTCATTTTGTGAAAAAAATGTGAAAAACATTTCCTCTGAGGCTTTTTAAAAAAAATCTTATCTATTAGGGAAGAGATATAACAGTTCTAAATGGTTAATCATCTGCACAAAGGCAAAGCAATTCTTCATTAGGCTGGTATGTTCTTGTTCCATATATTCATGAGCAGTTGGAAAAAAACTAAAATACTCTTTTTTTCTTTATGTAAACCGGACTACTGCAGGATCCTCTTAGAATAATGACCTCTTCAAGGAAAACAAGAGACTTGTTTGTACTTCACCCAGCTGCTGAGGAGCCGTGATGGAGAAGGAAGTGCCTAGGAATCCTTTTATGTGCATGAATCCCAACCCCTAAAACTTTGGGGATGGTGCATAAGGCATTGGAGGGGAAGATTTTTATATTGGAGAACAGACTGTTTTTAACAAACTTCCAGATTCTGAACAGGGAAAGAGATCACATTATATTTAATATCTTCAAAGGTTATACTGAGAATATATTTTTTTAAGGCAAGTTACTCTTTTAATGTACTGAAGATTCATTCCTGTCTTTCCTGTAATCTATCTCTGCAGCTTTAGGTATCTGGAGATGCAGAAACCAAACACCTTTTTGCTGCCAGCTGCAACCCAGTTTTGCACTGGGGTAGAAGCTGGGAAAACCAGTCTGATTTTGATTAAAGACACCTGGGTGCCTGATTACGGACACCTGGGTGCCTGGGTCAGAAGGCAGTTGTGGCCAATGTGATCATTGCTCTTTGTGATCTGAACAACTAGAGAAGCAGACATGGACAGCAGGTATGTTCACAGAGTGACCCTTCTCTGTGATCAAGTCCTACTGGAGGGAAATACTGAATAACTACTTGCTCCTTCTCTACTGCTAAGACATCATTGTCCTCACAGGTAAAGCAAGAACTCCCAGAGCCCTGAGCAAAGTCATCTTTAACCTTTAAAGAAAGAATATTCTATGTCATTCATTTGCAAAAGTTAGCCACCTCTAGGCAATTTTTAGATCAGATTTTTGGAAATTAGCTCCCCTACTGTCTCTGCTCACCAGCTGCTGTTGATGAAACTATCTTTGGACAGCAATGGTTTAACAGAGTAGGATGTATGCTCCAGACATGAGATCCATTAATCCTTTCATGAACAAACACTCACATGACTTCATAAATTTCCCTTGACCTTCACTAAGAAGACACTTAAAAGTGCATGGAAGAAAGAAGTGCTGATTTTTTTAGAGAGGTAAGTACATTTTGAGTTGGGAAAAGTATTTCTCTGTATCAGGAGTGATTGAAATATCTCCAACTCATGTTGGAGAAGCTTATGTTTAATTCCCTCTGCTCTGAGAAACAGCTAGGCTTTGAGCTATTTAGAAAATTCTGACCAACTTTTAAGCACAGCATTTTGGTAATCTCCAAATACCTGGGGCTTTGCACAGCTATATGAGCTTTGTTTTTATATGAGAAGCATGCCCAATAGGCTAAATATGAAAGTCTAGAGTCTAGTACTAATTATGTATCAATAGATTTTGGCTTTAATGGTCAATACTGTTCCAAACCACTTCTGCTGATCCGTCAATATGTCTGCAACAATTCTATCTTTCCTCACAGCTGTGTTGGAAAAGTCAGTGCTTTTGAGACTTTTATTCTCTCTTTTCCTGTGCAATGTTTTGTCCTAAACATCCTGGACTGTGGCCAAAGAAGGCTATGCAATAGTAAAACGTCTATATTTTAATTTTTACAAAGTATCAAGAATTGCATTAAATGCAAATATGACTGCTCTGCTGCTACTGCTCTGACATGAGTCTAGAAAAACACTTTGGCACGTGAGGAAAAAGGGGAAGCTTCTTCCTTCAGACTTTGTTAGTGCAACTCATGAAAAAAATGCATGCATTCCAGTTATATACATACATATATATATATATATATATATATATATGCAAAAAAAAGCGAGTATTATTAAAAAATTCTCTTCCTCCTTGACCTGCCAGTCACGTCTGCTTACTACTTATTGCGTGGACATTCCATGAATAATTTCTCTGTGGTACCTTCAACTCTGGTGCAGATGATACTGCTGTGAAAGAGGAATCAGGATGTTATTCCTGTTTCATGCATCCTAAACAGAATTATCCCCTCCATTTGAATTACAAAACATTTTATCTGACTTTACAACATCGAGTGCTTTGAAAATGAGGACACTCATTGCGGGAGCAGATAGTCCCCTGGCTAGAAAGAGCAGGCTCATTTTCAGATTACTAGCACGTCCCTAACGTGCATCATCACACTTGCAAACAAGGTGCATTTGATGATGTACTGCCAACAACTAGCAATACGTATTACTTTTCTTGAGGGCAAAAATCCAGCTTTAAATGAAGAATTTAATGTAGAAACTGTGTTAGGTCCCTCACCTTTAAAAGATGGTTCCTCACCCCATACAGAAACATATAAAAGAGTGGCACAAACCAGAGCCCCACAGCTATTCACAAAAATGCATAGGGGACTCCTCTGCCACTCAGCACGTTTTATTATCCTATTCAAACTGCACCAAATCAATAAAATATTTCCAGGAGATTTGACAATATAGTTGCAGCTAGAGAACAACTTTTAATATATAGATAGATCTACAAATATAATATATACTTGTAATTAAGCATTTAAAATGTGACAAAAAAACTTGGTCAGGACTGCAAATCAATAGAAACTTTATGACAGATTTGTGTAGACCTTCCTCTTAGACACAAGAGATTGACTTGTCTTTCCTTGCTTGTTGCATTTTTATGAAATTAATTGTGGATATATTGGAATATTGCACTGATTTTGAGAAGAGAGAGACTGCTGTGATTACTGAGCAAGAAACTGATTTGGGAAGGCCCAGGCCACTTAATCTGCAGTATCGAGTGCCCTGTTGCATAGAAATGGTAAGCTTTATTTATTAGAGCTATTTGGGGAAACAGAAGCGTCTCAAGTGTTGGACTTGAAGCTCAGATGACTGATCTACATGTTCTTCTCAACAAGGTCTGTTAAACTTCCATACGCAGTGGTCATGCATCAAGACAGAAAAGATAATAAATTAGTTTTCACTACGATCCATGCTCTGAAACAATGCTCCCACAACCCAGGCAGTGTGCTCTAGTATGGATGTGCCTAAAACATGTTAAAATCTTCTCACGAAAGAAATTTTCCTCTTTTCACAACCGTTCTGCTTAACTGTTAAATCATATTGGCTTCATCTCTGTATTTCATAGAGAATTTTCATAAGGACATAAAGTATCTGAGATTATAAGATATTTAATTCCCCATGCTGCAGTATTTTTATTTTTGACAGAACCAACATAATTTATACTGGGCTATGAAAAAAAATCTATCAGGGTAACTGTAAAAAGTCACAGAGCTGGGATGCTCATCTGTTATCATTCTCAACCTTATTGTAATGCTGCGAAGAATATAGTTAAGGCAAAACCATTCACTGCTTTCTGTGACTTGGAGGCTTGAGTCTATTAAACCTACATAAGTATTGGTCATTTGTTAGGAATGGATTTAATAATCGTACAAAACCATTTTTTATATAAATAGCAGAAAGCACTGGACCAGATTAATAACTAAGGAATTGCCTGCCAAATTTCCTATTTAATTAAAACTTTGTCTTTTTCACTCTAAAATGGGCAGAAAACTATCTAAAATAGCTCAAAAGCTATTTTCATGTTGTGCAAAAATAACAATATTAAAGTTTTATTGCTTCGTGTCTGAACTATTTTTAGAAAAATTGTCCTGCTCTATAGAATTTCAGATTCAAATGGCGTCACAGGAAAGATTACATTTTCCTGTAACAGCCCAGAATTCAAAAATAGGCCTGGAAAGGACACCAGGAGATTGTGCAGACCAGCCTCTTCCCACAAGATCTCCATGCAGAGCCACTCTCCAGAAATGATAGCTGGCTTATTGACTTGGTGGATCATCCAAGGACTGTTCACTTCCAAGGGGAACATCATCCATTCAAGGTCAACACATCATAGCTTAGGTATCACTTACCTTGAGAGCAGACCCCGACTTACACCACCACCAGGACTTCCTGGGATACAGCCCACCTGTATCTCCAACAGATGAGGCAAAAGACTCAGAGCTGAGCTTAACTCAACAAGTCTTCAGTGATGACATGCAGTAAACTGTTTAAAGTGATTAATGGATATTTTCTACAAGTCAGAGCGTTTTTATTCTTTTACCAAAAGGAAAAGGTATGAGGCAAGCTGAGGAAATTTATTAAAATATAAAAATAAAAGAAGAGCATATTTTCTCTAAGGCTTTATCTTCCCTGACAAGTTATATTAGGCTGAAGATACTCTCGTGACCTCAATCTCCAGGTGGGGAGAGACGACCTGAACTGCTTAAGTATGTTCCTAGTCTCACTGTCAGTGGCAACTGTTGCTGACATCTTAATCAGCTCCTTGTCCTCTACCTCTACTCCCTGCCAAGTGTGGACTAGTATCTTTAAGGCTCTTTTATGCCCTTTGATCTTCAAATCCAAGATCTGCAGTTTGATTCATTACAAGCATTTCTAACCTACTAGTGATGTAACCAGAAGCATTTCTGAGGACCTTTTAGCATTCTTTCCAACAGGGATCTCATCTCTGCCACCTGCCTTTTTACATGTCCTTTGATATAATTCTGTGGATTCTGATATATATCATCAGATAACATCATACAGCTAAACCAAGCTACATATTTCACTGCCAAAAGTACTTAGAACTCCCTCATTCTGGACAGCTGTGCTTTATATTGTGATTGTCCCAATTTGTGAAGGTCATTTTAACCTCTTCAACCTTGACCCCTCCAGGTTTCTTTCCCATTTCCAGAAAAATCATTCACATGGAAAAGGACCCCAGGAAGTCTCTAGTCCAATATCAGACCAGGTTTAACTGGGTTTTGTCCAACTGCGACCTGAAAACCTCCAAGGATAGAGACCACACAACATCTTCCTGCAACCTGTTCCATTACTTGATTGTATTATTTTCATGCGCCATGCCACCAAAAATGCCAAGTTGATATTTTCAGAATGCATATAATAACAAACCAGCAGCAAAAGAATTGCAATGCAAAAGTAATTTACATAGAAATCCAACATTATTAAATAAGAAAACTTGCAGGGAAGCTGTTGCAGATAACTCCAGAAAGAAACAACCTTTAGTTGTCTGACTTCCTTTCCTGATCTCCCCAAAGATTTACCTGCATAGATTTTCAAAAGAACACAAGCCAATGGAAACAGCAGTCCTGATTTCACATAGAATGACCAAGCATGGATGGATCAGGCAAACAAACAGGAAATACCACATTTTGTTAGACAAATATGTTTATGCTTGCAAATCTACCTATACTCTTCTAATTTAATTTTCCGAACTGTGCTATGCTTAGGAAAATATCCACATGTTCCTTCTGATGTATATGAAGTCAAAGCAGGTATTTTGTGGATCCCAACCTCAGTGTTTTCTATCTATATTGTCTGGTACTTTTCCAAATTCCTGTGTCCAAAACAGTTACTGCCTCCTGATAGTTTCACTCTGTTTTCCCTGCCATTGCTCCTCACTGCTGTATATTTTAGGAACCCACATTATTAATGGAGACTGGATAAATGACTTTTAAAAATGGATGAAAGCTGGGTAAGCTCATGATGTCTGTTTGCTTCTTCATACATTGGATAATACATCAGCATTAATTCAACATGTAACTGCATGAAATACAGGCAGAATTGAGGAAAACTTGCAGGCATATGTGCACAAGAGAAATCTTCATCCATATGCATCTAATATTTAATTCAGTGTCTTTTCAGTATGTTAAGTCTTGTGTTTTATTGGCATTTGACATGAGCATTGCAGCAGAAGTCATCACAGATAGAGCAGCGTTACTGCTATTATATTTTGATTATCAACATTTTTAAAGTAAAAGATCATTATTTGCTAATGAGACAACATCACTTGACAAACAATGTTATTAGTACCGGTACTGATCTCAAGTAGCTCTATTCATAGTTTTAAAACACCCAAGTTTTTATGTTCAGTGTTTTGACAGTAGGAAAAAATGATCTGGAAGGAAAGTAAAGAGAGATCTAGAAGTATCTTTAAATGTGTTATAAATATCTGTATGTAATATATGATATATATGTATATATATACATATATATGTATATTATAGGTATGACATGATATATAATAATAAAATATACTGCATGTAGTACCTAGTAATATATGCACATATATGTATACATATACTACATATATGTAGTTTAATACATATAAAATGTGTTATATAGACTTAGGATGTCTATGTATAAAATAGATGTATATTTTTCTCTGTTTTAAAAAAGCAGCCTGATCTTTGATCAATCTGTTTCATTCTCAGTGACAAATATTGTCCTTTTAGGTACTTAATATGATCCAAGTTATTTTTATGAATCTGAGAGATAAAAGGTGTTTCTGGCAAGAATGATTTAGCATCCAGAGGTGAGTAAACACCATTCAAAATTGGGCATTCATCCTAATCCCTTCTTTAGTTTGGTGGCAGAATTTTAATAATAGAAGCTCTTTTCAGCATATCCACACATGATTTATTATGGGTAGACTACAAGGAACGGCCATGCTGTTTTCCAGGTTAAAATATATGCTATATTAGCACTGCGTGATTAATAGAGAGGGCTTGTGTTTTGAGCACAAGGTTACATAGAAAAATAAGTGCTTACCCTAAATTTTACATTAAAAGTATGTTTTTCTTTCTAACAAACATTTCCGCCAACCATGACTATCTTGATATGTATACACGGCGTCTGAAAAGTGTCTGGCAAATTATTTTGACTGCTCTTGCAGGAATGGTAATAGTTATGTTAAAGGATATCATATTTGTACAATTACTTAACAAATTTGAATTTGGAATATGTGATCTGAAGCAATATATTCGATTGATACCAATGTAGGGTAGCTCAAAGCAATCCCAGTCCCTTCCATTCCTAATATTTTAATTTAAAAAAATATATATATTTACATATATAAAATATATATTTGCCTGGAAAGATTTTCTAAACTGCATCCTTCATGGTTTTGTGCCTTTCTTACTCTCCCTTTTTGCAGTAGGTTCACTCTTGGGCCGCACTCTTCCCTGTGCTTTTGTTTTCATGGACAGTTCCTAACTCTCTTATTCTAGGCCCTGAGACCTAATAGGGCAATTGGGATAATGCTGAGCAATTAAAATATAAATGAATAAAAGCAGGCTGAAATAATCGGGGAAAATTTTCTAACAGCGAGATTTAAACTGCAGAATTGTTTCCTGAGGGAAGCAGCAGAAGTCCATTGCTAGAGCCCTTGAAAACGAGCTGTGGCCAAGCCCAGGCACAAGCAATTTGAAGAACGCTTTGAATCTTGAGGGAACACTCACTTTTGACTTAAATAACTCCCCTCGGTGGACCCAGAGGACTGACTTGGCTGATGTTAAGTAAAGAAAATGCACCTTGCTCGTGGAGAAGAATAATTCAGGCCATACTACGGTATTTATGCTGAAAAGATTATAAATTGCAATGACTGTGGTACATTCACTGTCATTTGGGAGATGGAAAATTAACATTACATTATAATCAACAGGAATATTGCATTATAATCAACAAGTCAGTCCATACTTTTTTTGCAAACTCACTATATTTATATATATGCATGTGTGTCTGTATAGATAGTGATGTATGTTTATATGTATATGAATATCTATGCATACTAACCTGTATTAATATGTATATATGTGTGAATAGGCAAGTGTATACTCTGCGCCCAAAATTTACTGAAACTAATGGGGAAATGCAGTTTTGGAGCTCCGGATCCCAACTGTTTCCTCTAAACCTCTTGCTGCAGCCCAGTGCTTTGTGAAAATCTCCCATCCCAGAAAATCTGTCTGTAACTACTGTGTTTTGATTTGGGCCAGAAGAGAAGAAGGGCCCACACCTTTCTTCCCAGCTGCTAGAAATAACTAAACCAAATGACTGGCCTTAAGCTAGAGTTTGCATTAAAAGCAGGACGGGGCAAAATTTTCATCTCATTTTGATTTCTTCCCTGTTAAAGCACTTGATCATAGTTATCACAGTCGTCTGCCTCTGACAACGTGTAGTGGATTAATCCTGGAAAACCTTGTTTAAAATGTTAATTCAGGAAGTTCTTAAAGACTGGAAAGAAAAGGGCCAAGGGCCTAATTAATCCAAATGACACTCTGCTTGTATTTGTGTTTTCACAAGTAGATAACAGTTTCCACTGAAACAAGAAGAGAAGCAAGAAAATATTTAATCCTAATGACATCCAGAGTGCGGCAATATTTTTCTGGATTGTAGTACTGAGCAGAGATAGATAATGTTATTTTTCCCCCTAATGGAAAACTGCAGAAAGATAAAAGGGAATGGGCAAAAAAAGCATTTCTTTTCAGGAAGTGATGAATTTAACTCTATTTAAAATATAGATAATTCTCTTAGTAACTCCTTAAGAGAAATGATCATGTTTTCTGCTGCACTGACAATGAAAGGTAATCCTAGGAGATTATATTTTAGCAAACCATTAATCACAGAGTGCAATATCTTAAACCGTATGGTAAACACAGAAGATGAGCCAAACAACCCAAATCTGTCATTGCTTAGCTGCCTTGGAAAGCCAAGGATTTTTTTCCCCAGGAGAGATTAATGGTTTTTTTCAGATGTTTATTGTGAGGCCATGATGCCCAAGATCAATAGCAAGTGTATAAATTTAAGGACGTTTCAATAGATTCTCTTCCTCCAATTCAAGTCTGATAGGTCGAATCCACATCAGATATTCTTTAACAGGACAAGTGTAGCACATCATTAACAAATAAAAGGAGTAGGAATATGTACGTGCCTTCTGTTACAATTAGGGCCTAGGCCTATTCCAGTGGTGTTTTTAACAAATGGTAAATGGGTGAAGGTCCATAAAATATCACATTCAGGACATTCAGAATCTATGTTAATAGCAAAAGATACAAAAAGGATTTAGAGTGAATGAGATCAAATGAAAAGCAGATGTGTTGCATATCTCAAAGGTGGTACTGAAATCATTTGTGATAAAATATAATGAGAGGAAATAAGAAAAGAAAGGGATGGTAGTGATTAATATACCAGATTGTAAATGCAACCAAAGCATGGAATAGGAAGCAGATGGGTTTTGTACCTGTTCCTCCAACTTGGCCATCTCTCAAAAAAAAACCAGAAAATAAAGCTAAGTAGAAGAGGTGGAAAACAGGAGAAGTGGAGGCCACAGGCTGCCCAAAGCAATTGTTGCGGCTGCTGTTAGTAGATGTGCGCTCTGATCCAGCACAAGGCTCTTCACCCTAAACTTTATTAAGCTGGACCTAAAGACTTATCTTTTTGGCACATATTGGCAACGCAATGATAATAACATGGAGGAAATAAATACTACTGTAGACAAACTAGTTTGTTGTTGAACAATAGACTTTTGTTTCAAGGTTAAAACCAAAGTGATTTGTCAATCTTCTAAGCACTACTGTTACAGCAATCGCAAATATATATATATATATATATATATATATAAAATCAATGTTTTTTATTTGCATGTGAGGGTGTGAGGTCCAAAAAGTTGTACAACAGAAGTGAATATCCATTGGCTTCTCACATATTTTGGTTTATTATTTGCAATTCTATTGCTGACAGAATTGAAATTTGACATCACGTAAAATGTAGGTCTGCATAAATTAGGTTTTTTTTCTGTTAAGGGGAAAACAAAAGTACAATGGAAAGTGGGTGAATAAGGAAAAGAGGGTTACACTTCTTGAAAGAAAGACAATATCAGATGAACTTTTTGTATAAACTAAAGAGATTTTTTTCACTTGCTGTTTCCACATCTTTTTATTATTTTTTTTCCCTTTAACAAAACTGTTTACTGAATCTTACCTGAGTTCAAAATATATTCATGAACTCAGCATCCCACTTTTAAGTCAATTTGCTTGTCAGTCACCTACCATTATTTATTTATTGTTCCAAATCCTTCTGGATTGACAGGCAAATACAAACAGAAGATGGATGAAGGTAAAAGAAGACAGAGGCTTCGCTGCAGGTTGCAGCAGCATTGAGTAAAATGTTTCTAGGCATTACAGCTCTTAAGTAAAGATGCTTCCTTGCTTTGGTTACTTTGCCAGCCCTGCTAATTTCTTGACAAGTGAATGACACAGCGTTGGCTACTGCTGCGACCTGTCTTGCAAATGCCGGGAACACAGTATTTCAATATTTTAGCTTTCCCTGGAAAACAAGCAAGTAAACAGAAAAATAATCCCCCCTGCCTTCATTCAATGGCTCTGCCTGTTTGCATGTTTTGGATATGAATCGTGGTAGTGAGAAGAGAAGCAAGAGGAAAGAAGCAACAGCCTCCATAGGCCTAAGTAAACCAGCTCCATCCACTGGAGAGAAGAAATAGGGACGGAGAGAGGAGAGGAGAG
>JAUBOD010000819.1:792544-834334 GCA_032353885.1 Nothura maculosa | reverse complement strand
GAGGAGAGGAGAGGAGAGGAGAGGAGAGGAGAGGAGAGGAGAGGAGAGGAGAGGAGAGGGAGATTTAGGGGCATGCGAGTTTTGCCCCATCCTGATTCTCATGCAAAGGCATTTTCTGCAGCACGGAGTAGGCAAATAAAGGTGCAGTTAAGCAAACTACAGAAATAAAGCAGTAATATATTCATGTTTTAACAAGAACCAGAGAAATCACAAGCCACCGAATATAAGAACAGAATTTTATTCCAGACTGACATTTTACAGATCAAAAGAAAAAAAAAAATGCAGACATTGGTGCCTGAATCAGGAACAACTAGTCAGAGCATTGGCTGCTATCAGTCAGTCTTGAGTGAGCCTTTATTTGCAGCATCTCTAAATATGACTCAGAAATTCATGGAAAACGATAATGACTCAGTTACTCTGCAATTTTCTTTCTGGAGCACCAGACACTAATATTCCTATAGAAGATGAACAGCATGTTCCAGTGTTTAAAAATCCAATGTTTAAATTTAAGTTTTTAAAAATATATATGTATTTTAGTTCTTCACACTTAATTGATACTTTCAAGAGCTCTATAATTTGTAGCAACAGCAGTCAAGAAAAGAGCTGAAATGCTTTTTTTTTAGGCAGTCAGCAAAACAATGAGTTATTGAGAGTTCTGCACATTCATTTATAGTTTTGTTTATATAGACTCACCTGAAAACCTGCACCTAAATTTCTGCTTTTCAAGAAAAAGGAACAGCACCTTCTTAGGTCCATGAGGAGAAGTATTTGTTTTGGTAAAACACATGAGTGACCAAGCCCATATCCCATTTTGTGTAAGTTGGCCCACGATCTCCCTTCACTTCTGATGATGCCAGTATGACGGCTCTGGTTTAATTTCTGATAGTAAAAAAGAAGTGTTGGGAGAGGTCAAAAGCAGACCCTAGAGAGAGATTTGCAGGAGGTAACTTAAGAATATTTGTATCTGATTATTAGATAGAAACTCTTCATGTTTCTCTGCTCCCCTTGATGATTTCAGAAAGGACAAGGAGAGCTGAACTAGTCTAGGAACCCAACAGCCCCATTTTGCACTACAAGTAGACTCACTGGCTGAGATTTGAAGCACAGTGGCTTGTCTTGCCAGGCTGACTTTGAGAACTCACTGAATTGCCTCGAGGTCTTTTCTTCTCTGAAGAATATATTTAGAGAAGTTCTCTAATCAGTTTCTGCTGCTTTTGAATCACTTAAGAGATGCTCAGACTGTACTGGCTCCAGATCTTATCATCAATTCCCCCTCTCCCCTCAAGAGAGGACACGCAACTTATTTGAGCATGCATTAGTGACCATGCCATGGTCATTACTTGTCCCAGTTTGTCAGCCATCCAAGCACTCCTTTGACTTGCTCCTCTTCCCATTTCGTTTTGGATGAATTTCCTTCTCTTTTCTAATTCATAATGAATTACGCTGACAATGGGATATATATGTTAACAAAATAATGCATACGGGAATTAGAGGTAAGCCATATGCCAAATTCTGGCTATAATTCTTAAGTTCTGCCTATTAGATGATATGCAGTCTCTTCTCCAGGCATTTAATATACTGTTTGATTTACTTCTATTCACTGTTTGGGATAAAGAGAAAAAGTAGTTTAAATGGAAGGAGGAGAGGGAAAGCAATTCCAAATGTTTTATAACTTTAAAAAAATGTACTATTCATCCTCTAACAGTCATGTCAATTACAATCGAAAAAGGATGCATTTCCATTGCTGCTCAAGGTAATTTTAGCTCTCATAGGTGGATTTTCATGGGATTATATACTGGGTTTTTATAAGAAGGAATTCATTTAAGAAACGCAGGGCATGAAAGCAGGAGAGGACTGTGCAATAATGACACTTGCATGTTGTGAAAGGAGAAGGCATACTAAAATCACAAATATGCTCTTTGTGGGAAAAAATAGATATCAGTGTTGAGCAGCACTGCATTGGTGCAGTGGGTCATGCTTCCTTCCTCTGCAGGAATAATTGGATCCTTGTCCCCAGTGGGAACACACAGCAGATGTTAAGTCCAATCCATGCCAAGATAAATAGGAAGCAACTTCTCAACATGGACCAGACCTCTGTATCCCCTTAATTGGGCCCACTTTTATTCTGGTTTAGGGCAAACCACTTTTGTGCACAGTATTTAAGAGTCCTCAGGGTGGGAGCAGTAATCCTATAGCTGTGAGTGTTTAGAGGAGTACACTGCAGAAGGAAAACCTCCATCAGAGAGGAGAGCTTGACAGGCAGAGTCAAACCTAAAAGGGCTACAGTTCTGTTTTAGTAGTATCCAAACATTTAGCTGCATTTGGTTTAAACAGACTCTTTGGCTTCCCATTTAATGGGTCACTAAAGGGCTGATTTGGCACCTGAGTGGGGAAGGAGAAGGCAGAATAACAGGAAGTCATTTGACTCCTTATCCCTTTTTGCCTGGACTCATATTGGGTATTTTTCCTTATTCATAACCAAGCAATAGCTCCTTGAATAATTTTAACATTAAAATTGAACATTAAGTCAGCAGATCCCTTTTAAAAAGTCAAATCTGGATTTAAACTTCTCATCTCAGGCAAATTATTAGATTAGCATCAATTCATCTTCTAAAAGTTATTAAAAAAATCATGCTGATCTATCTAAGTAAAGTAACCCAAACAGATCTAAAAAAAACCTGACATATTATACCACAGGTTGACATATTCTTATTAAAAAACAGCTACAGCTTTCTAAAAGGAGGAATTATATTTGAAAATATGGACTAAGGAGACATCATTAAGTCTATAATAGAATTACTGGATGCCTTATGATTTGGAGGTCCTTAAAGCTGCAGTGTAAAGGACATCTAAAAATAAATCAATATTCCTTTCTCTGTGACATTTTCCATAATATTTAATATATGCAGCTGAAATCATAATATAGCTAAAAATTAGAAGTAGAATGGATAATAACACAATAAAATATCTCCCAAGTGGACAAAGGCCTAAGCTATAAATCCAGCATCTATACTGGGATCTTCATACAGCTGTTAAAATTTATACTTTATTTTATTTTATTTTAGAATTTAGCCAGCTACGAGGATCTCAGCTCTACAGATCATACAGCCATATAAGAGTTGACAAATACAAATGATCTTGCAAACAAGACTGCCGTTGGGCCCCCATAACATGACTGTTAAGCAACAATTAACTAACTACTAGATCCAAAGTCCAAATTCAGATCAAAAACCCAGTCTATATTTCTAAAAGCATTAGGACCCACAGTTTGGGTCTTGAGGCATTTCTATTTTAACAGAACTCAAAATGTGCATCAATGGTTCCCAGTTCCTACTAAGAGCTTCCACCCAAAATACACCAATAAACAACAGCAAAAAAGAGGTTCAAAAGTTCATAGTGCGTAATAGAAATGCTATGCATTGTCCGTGATGCTGCTCTTATAATTAGCAGACAAACCAATCAACCTGAGCAAATTAATCTGATTTGCCCTATAATCTCGCAATCCTTCTGGCTTAATCATATTATATATTTTTTCTTTTTTTTTCAACATCCCTATCTATTAATTTGTGAAAAAAAGTTGTCTAGGTGCATTTGGGAATTCAGATGAATTTTGATTTATGATGAGATTAACACCTCTGCGGTCATTCTTTTAATGAATATATTTCATATATTTCATTAGTCATGTGATCTTTGCATGTTTTGTCCCCTTTGGGTCCTCTTTTCTCAAGGGAAACGGCAGAACAGAGACTTCACTGACTTAGTGATTCTTTATCATAATATTCTATTTTTTGGAAAACTTTTTATTAAATGCTATTTAGGAGACAGACAGTACCTCTGGATGAGAAAATAGGAGGAGTCATTTTTGAAGCATAAATTTAATTAAATATGCCTCAAACTGAAGCAGCTCTGGTCACGACATTTTCATACCTTACCTTATTCCTCATTTTCAAATTTCAAATTCCTTGCTTTTTCTTCATGAATGGATCCAAAGACCTGGTCCACTACATAGACATCACCAATAAGCAGCAACTAACAAACAAGCTGATGAAGTTTTCCAAAATACTTGAACTATCTGAGAATCTCATACAAAGGCTTTAGAAATTATGGTGTCTTGTGCATGTGGGCATGGAGTGAAGTAATAATTACATAGTACACAATTGGTTTCATCCCCATTTTTCTTGTCTTTTCTGGAACTAATTCAGCAATAGAAGTGCATCCCATTGTATTTCTAGAAATCTGTTTATTGAGTAACTGATCTTTTGTGGTGTTAGACTACTTGTCAATCTTCTTTTCATGACAGATACATATTATTTTCCTTTATCTCCTTTCTCTCTTTCCCCGGTCCTCTTTCTTGTCTAATTCAAAAAACCCAATACTCAGGGAGTAGAATAATCTTAGAGCTATATTCTTGTCAGATAATAAGTGTGGGAATGCATTATGAAAGCAAACTGTTGTAGTTGTTGTTCTTCCTTTCTTTCCTCAGCTATCCATTGTGCTAAGGAAAAGGTGTGAATTGGAAGCTGTTTGTTCCATTCTGTTATCAAAGCACAGAATCACCATGTCAACTGGAGTCTTACAATATCCAGTGACACATTTTCCAAGTACCAAAAGGTTGGACAAGTTGGAAGAAGTGATTTTCTAGCAGGTCAGTCAAATTACTGGTCGTAGTAGGATGCAATTGCAGTTACCTTGTCTTGTATTTCTGGTATATCACCGACAAAGCCACTGATAGGACGATACTATCAAACCAACCTTCCTCAGTATATCACTTCTGACAAATCTGTAATCAATTCGTGCTTTAAGAATTAATGTTAGCTCTAACAAGAGACCAAAGCAAAACATGGAAAGCTTCCAGGAAAGCTATTTCCTGTTTCAATATAGGGGACATTATTTACAACTGCAACACGCCGTACACAGTCAGAGCAGTAAATCTGCTTATTCACGGAAAGAATAATGGGTGCCATGTAAATAGGAATACTTATGGGGAGGCATTATAAAAGCATTGTTTCTGCTTTGAACGCTAAGGTGAAATATTAACAAACACGCACTCCTGATAAACTTGTTTCCTGAAAAATGCCCAGAGAATTGAACCCTAAATCTAGATAAAAGGTTTTCAGCCTGCTTGAGTTCCCTTGTGCTTTAATTGTATGTTACTCTCAAATGAATAAAGCAGTAATGATAGTGGCAAACTGTTGTCTCTTATTAACATCGCGTTTCTGTTGTGGGTGTTAAATTAACTATGGCTTTTCTTCCTCTTGCTCAGTTTTCACTTTGTTCATGGAGATTCACTGAATCACAGCCCAGCTGAGGTTGGAAGGCACCTCTGGAGATTATCTGGTCCATCCTCCCTGCTCAAAGCAGGGTCAGCAAGAGCAGGACACCCAGAACCATCCCCAGCTAGGTTGTATCTTCAAGAATGGAAACACCACAACCTCTCTTGGTAAGCTGTACCAATATTCAATCTCCTTTACAATGCAAAAGGGTTGTGTTGTGTTTGGTTAGAACTTCCTGGACCTCAGTTCACTGGGCATTTCCAGCATCTTATCACTTGGATTGACATGCATCCACTGATGTAGAAATCACCCCACGGATGGTGAGACATATTTGAAATAAAATGAGAGTAGATCTAAACCACAAGGAAAGTAGGAAAAACAAATTCAGCTTTATATGCAATATCGCTGCTGGAATTCAGCTTGCCCTTTCTCCCAGAAATACTGAAAAGTTTACAAAAAGATGCTTTGAACACATCTGCTGGGGGCTGCTCTGCTGCAATCTTTCCAACACCATTGGAAAGCTAAGGAAACCAAAGTGCTCTGGTGGTTGTTATATTCCCTTCCCTGTATTAAAGGAATTTATTCATTGAATCTTGGCCAGGATGGAGGCATTTGATACAATAAATCAGAACTACCCCAGTGTTGCCCACAGGCGAGAGGTCCTTGAGTCTCGTTGAATAACACTGATTTTCTGATTTTTTTTTTAATACTCAGAAAGGGCAGCAATGCCCTTGTCACCAGATACAGTGTACTAATAAAAGAGCACAATTTTCTTATGTGTAGTATTCATATGCCAGCTCAGAGAAAAATAAGACATTTTCCCATTTAATTACTGCCACATCTGTCATGTTTCAGAACACAGCCAAAAATAAGATGTCTGCAGACTGAGTGCAATAACGTTGATTTTTCTACAAGGCAACGCCTAGTACATTCGCTATGTGTTTCTCAACAGGAGGAGTTGTTATTTTTTCTCTATGCATGTAAATTTTATTTCTGGACTTGATTTCGGAGACTGTTCTTGTTTAATTTTAGCTTTGGTAATCAGCGATCTTATAAGGATGAGGGTTTTTTTGCATTTTTTCTGTTTATTTTTCTTTTAAACTAAAGAATGATTACCTGCCAGCTGCTAGAATTCTTTTTTAAGATTATGATTTATTTTTCCCCACCAAAAATAAAATAAAATAAAATAAAATATTCCACTTTATGCAAGGAAAAGTTGCAAAAATAATTTGGCCATTTTGGTCCTCACTAACCACTACCAATGCAAAGCTTTGCTTAGATGTCAAGCTCTATGTCCACTTGTAACTCGGTAGTATAGCTTTTCAGTGCTTATACTACTCCACTTATTCTGCCCGTTTGGAATCCAAATAAGTTTTCTGAGCATGTCTGGGAAATCTAAGAGGGAGAAAGGCTCCATCTTGGTCCTTTTTACCCATGCCCAAAACCATAGAGGTTTTGCAGAAAGAACTGATCATGAAGCTACTGGCTACTTGTCGCCTGTGCTATTGAACAAGTCAGACATAGGATTTCCTTGGAATAATTTCAAGGCTGAAATAAAAAATGCTATGGACTGCTCGACATGGAGAATTAAGTAAAACCAAACTAAAGCTGATCTGATTTTTTGGATTACTATACCTTCTCAGTTTAGCTTCAGCAAAAGTTAATCATACTCCAGAGGACGACAATTTGCATGTTTCATCAGAGAATCTCTGGAAAAGGTTGAGATTTATAACTTTCATGAGCACCAACTCTGCAGGTTTCCAGAGCCGCAATCGACACATGCAAATAGAAAGCCAGTTATTAGCCATTCACTTCTAGCACATTTCTTCTCCTTACCTTCCTCTTGCAAACTTGTGAAGAAAAAGAAAACACAGCTGTGAAAGAAACAACAGCTGCTTGGGGCTAAAGCTATTTATTTCCACAATTATCTACTACTCAACTGAGCGATTCTTAAAGAACAGTGGTAATTATAGTATATTACAAGGTGATTGCAGCAATAGCATCTTGTGACTAGAGATGCTTTGCCAGTAATTCCTGCCACAGTTTTTAGTACAGCCCTGATGGGACAGAGAAAACAAAGTATTATGTTGAACATAGCAATAGGGTACAATTTCACCTGTTCAGTAGAAATACAGAATTAAAAGCAAAAAGAAATCCTGCAGGTTTGATTTTGTAGACCCTCTAAGTAACTCGGTGAAGGGGAAATCATATGAGAGATGTAAAAGATGGGGAGGGAATGATGATATCCAAAGCTTGCTTCAGAATAGGATATATTGTTCATAAAAACATACCCAATGGGCATTTATCCTCCTTAAATCTTGAAAAAGCATCAATGATGAAGACACTATCATTAAAAAATTATTTGAGTAGTATAAAAGACTAATCAATAAAATCTCTCAACCTATTATAGAATGTTATTTTTTCGACTACTTAATAATTCAGTACTATAACGTATCAAAAACAAGGCTGAAAAAATAGTCTCATAACCAAAAGTAATGATAAAAATACTAAAATATTTAAATACCCCAGAGCTCTTTTTTTTTCTCTTGTGGTGAGTACTTTCATTATCCAAGGGTGACTGGAAAAGTACTTCCAAAAGTCTTGTAGACCCATCCACATCGTTTTCCTAACTCATTAAGGCTATTTGATTTAATTTTATGGATTTCAAGCCATGGGCTTGCCTACACTTTAATAAAATGTCAGCTGGTGATATATGTGAATTATTAGGATGCAAAGTTAAAAACCGGAGAATTTTACAGGCACTAGTTGGTGTTTTCATTATAAATCTATAAGCTACCACTACTTTCTAAATTGTATCCTGCTTCATCCATCTAAAATGCCAGCTGAGCTGCGGAGATGTCATATCATTCATTTTATTTTCGACGTAATGAGATTGTCAATGCACATTAAAAATGCTTGCTCCACAAATCTAAAACTCAGATCGAAAACTAAGGAAAAACAGTATAAACAAGCTCGAACATGTATTTCCCTGCCTGTCCCTGGCCAGAGCCATGGATTGACTCTTTAACTTCCCTCACTCTGTTGATCTCGGTTACTATTAGAGAAGATGAATCAGTTACTTATTTTTATTCTACCTGCTACCTTGGCGCTTCCTGGAATCCTATTTAAATAGAAGCACTGACTTGCAAATTCACATGCAATCGGCAGTTTTTATGATGACGGATGTTTAATTGTAAGTGCAAAGTGCTGTGCGTGTTCTTTCTTTTCTCCTTTTTTGTTTTTTTAAATATGACTGGCTCCTGAGAGTCTCATTTTAATGAAATAAACAGGTTTTCTGCAAAGAGAGCAACATTGGAAAATGCTTTTCTATCAGGTCTGTAAATCAGAGAGTGCACACGAACGACAGACTTCTAGGGAACAGCAGACTTTGTGCAGAGCAAGAATACATGTGTAATATTGTTCATCTCTTCCCTACCCATCACACAAGGAGTAGAAATGTGATTGTTCTGCAGCTAATTACCCTTCATTTTGCTCAAGTTTATCAGTAGCATTCAAACGTGGATCCTAAACAAAAAGAAGACTAGCACCTTTTTGCAAACCTGCGTGTCGTCATTCAAGCGCTGCAGAGATAAGAGATTTGCTTCATTTGCAGCTCTACTCCCAACCTGTTTCACTTGTCTGGAATAAGAGTTTGTTACATGCTGGAATAGATTCCCCCAGCTGTATAACAGTGGAGAATACACCAGAAAAATCAAGATATTGCAAGCAACAAACGGAAAATGATCTTCCTAATCCCATACTAGTTGGCCACAGCACAGGCTCATAGCAGTACATTTCTTTCTTCTTTGTGAGAAGATTGTTTTTGTTGGGTAAAGATCATGTTTGCAGGTCATTGATGCCTAGGAGTCCCATGCAAAGCTTCTCTAAATGGAAAAGTATGAAAGTATAAGTTTTGGAGGTTTTTTCCCTTTAGAAATACTGGCTACTTTCTTTGTAGTCAGTAAGATTTTGGTAAATACCCTGTTAATTTGCAAGGATATGCATGCAAACAACGATGGCCCAGAGTCTGCTTCCATTAGTATTTCCAGAGGTGTATCATTAACTGGATATTAAACATGTTCAAATTTATAGCCTACAGTATTCAAGTACAAGTAGAAATCAATTATTGTTTCCTATTAAAGTAGGAGTTATGGACTATTAAGCAATGTCTCAAATGGACCAAGGTTATTACTAGGAAAAAAAATTAATGGAAAACATTCTAACTCAATACACTCATGAGCTCTCCTAGCAAAAGCCTTAATTGTCAGTATTTCAAAATGATGTAGCATTACTAATCGATACAGAGGTAAGAATGACCATCAGATTATATCAGACCTCTGTGTAATGAAAATTAATGAAGTTTATGGGGAAGTGACACATGTTCACACACTTGGAGATAGGCTAAAGTAAATGAATTTGCTTCACAATAATATGTAATTAACTACTAAGCCCCAGACTGCATAAGACTCTCATTGTAGGGCTCATCTGCCTCTCTGCAATGGACTTCAGATGGGCCTCTAGTGCTCTCTAACAGCTGACAGCCCTTTCAGAGCAACTGCAGAATTCAGAGATGGAGATGGTCACTTAGCACATTTGCAATCCACCAGACAGTCATACAAAAGCTAATTTAAATTAACTTTCCAATTAAGATTTTGAGACATGGTAGCAAATGTATTGCTGGGGTCCAAATAGAATACCTCTACTACACTTATTCTTCTCACTAATTGGGATTTTTTTAATGATAAAGAAAAAATGATTTGTTAATATAAATCTATTGATTCAGTAATTATTCTTTCCATTTTAATCCAAATCCCCATTAAGACACTTGAAAATCTCCCACTGTCTTGAACAGAATGGGATCAGGCTCTTATTTACTTTTTAAAATTACTTTTGCCCGGGAAGGAACATTGATAACTAGCAAGTAGTGACAAGTGCTCACTTGTAATATTATAAGGCCTTTATCTCTGTTAAATATTGCATCATGCAGTCCTATGCCCAGATAATTGAAGGAAGAGAAGGAAAAGCCATAATATTCTTGCTCAATGACAAATTAAACTGTAAAAATTGTGTTCAAAGTCCTGCCTGCATTAAATATATTATTAAAAGAATTTACTGCACCAGCTAGACAAAAGGGAGCTCTTACCTGCCTTATGCCATTGATCCATGGTAAGGTGAGATGCAGGAAACAACATCACCTCCGTATTCCTTACAAAAGGAATAAACCTCTGGGGTTTTAACGAATGTCTGAGAGAAAAGCATTATAAAAACTAAATTTAAAATGTGAATGTAAAGGTAGGTTAGTCTTTTAAGCTGTAACTTACAATATCTCTTTCTGCAAAATGTAACCCTCAGAAGACATGAATGTTTTAGGAATAGCTTATTCATATTGGAAGGTCCAAGTATTTGGATTAGAGGAGTTTTATGCTAACTGAGAACGGCGAAAATCTCCATTCCTCCAGCCTCCCATAGGAACAGGAACATCAAGCGGTTCTATGAGGTCTTGTCCCTCTGACACTCTTCGTTTTGGATTCTTTCAGTGGCATCATTGCAAGGTTTTCAATGCAAAGGCAGTGGGATGCGCTTGGAAAACAGAGCTGCAAATTGAAAAGAAGCTGCAAACAGGATGTCTGGAGCTGTCAGGTCTGTAATATAACAGTATATACTTATATGATTATAATAATCCCCCATTTTTGAGAGTTTTCTGCACTCAGGACAAAAAGGATGAGAGGGAATTACATTTTCCAAACAGTTTTAATGGGTTAGATATAGCTCCTTCAAATCACATAAATGGTGGTTCACTTGAGAACTGCAGACTCTTTCAGACACCTACTCCACACGCTTGGCTAGATGGAAGTCACATCTACAACACCAGCCAACCTCAGAAAATATGTTCCCCTTGGTGAGATGCAAAGGTTATCGGAGGAGAATGCAACACACATAGTAACATTTCACAGCAAGAATAGTTGTAAACACACTGGCTGTATGTCCTATAGGAAGGAAAAAGGCTCTTTCCTGTTATTCAATAAAGTTAAGTTAAATTTGCTTTATGATGACTAGTAGCCCAAAGCTATTCAATTGCTCCTGTTAAAAATGTCAGGCATGGTCTTTACCTTACCTATCAAAATTAATATCAACATCCAATTAACATGTCAGCCCCCCTGTAGAAACCCAAGAATGGGTTTACCAAGAAGGTAAATTGCTACTGTTTTCTATGGAAATACAAAATGTGAAGAAGATTGAGATATTGCTGTGGAAATTCCATATGTGGAGCTATTCAGTATTCCCCTATATAAGGCCCAGAGCGACTTGGTCCAAGCTCCGTCAGGCTTTCCTTGAGCAGGAGACTGGACTAAAAGATTTTATGGGATCCTTACTAATTTAAATTAACCTATGAGTAAATGATTTCAAGTTTGTTATATGTAATCAGCTCAGGCCTCAGTATCTTCAAAGTTCTCTGTTTTTTTTCCCTCTAAACAGTTGTTGAATTTATCATCAGAATTTTGTGATAGGCAGGATCTGGTTATTCATTTATTATTTGTCTGGTTATTAATTTATTCTCAGTTTGTAAGGTGAAGTGGGGAGCTTTGTTGAATGAAGGAAATTTTTTGGTTTTCTGGAGGAGCTCCTATGAAGTAGAGGTATGACCCAGCCTGGGCTCTGGCTGACTCAAGGTCCAATCACCAATGTTACAAAAATAGAATGGAGTGAAAACTTTTTGTAGTTTCTCTGCCTTTCCACTGTGGTGAGTTTTGATTTTACGCAGAAAATATCTTGATATTTGACTTTTTCTATCATCACCCTAGAATGTTATGCCTTGCTCAGCCAGAGGGAAGCCAATGAAATGAGCTGGGAATGGTGCTTATTTATCATTTCATGCCGTTTTAGTCAAACTTCACGGCTGGAATGAAGATTTCTAGTTCACTCAGGGTTTCATCTAAGGCTGTCAAATGGAGAACAACTGTGACTACGTTTGTTTTCTAAAAATAGATATTATATATAGTTTTTATGTCACAAAGGCTACCAACTTTTGCAATTTGTAGATACTGTGGTGGTCATCTTACTGCATGAATAGTTTGTATGTCAAGAGCAGTTTTCACAATCGCATGCACAGCTCAGATATGTAATGTCACACACTCAGGACTTCTTGGGTGTTTCAACAACTCAAGTATTTAGTTGCACGCATTTTGGAGACACTGTTTTTTATAACATAAAATCTCTAATATGGAGTCGATAGATGAGCTTCTGTTTGTTCTTTTCAACCCAAATAACTAGTGAGAATCAAACTGCAGACAACTAAAATTTTGCAGCCAATTGTCCAAAGCTGCAGCCAATTGTCCAAAGCTGCAGCCAATTGTCCAAAACTGCAGCCAATTGTCCAAAGCTGACATAGTTCCAGGGAAGTTGTCTTAGTTTCTATCAACTACCTTTATTTCTAAATACATTGCACTCCAATACTCCATTCATGAATTTTGTTCTGTATAAGGTGGCAAAACAAAGATTACACAAAAAAAAGGTTGCGTATTGATAAAGAAGGATTGACTCATGTCTTAAACATCTCATTTAACCTCATATTAAATAAACAATTTAGTGCCATAAAAATATTTTAAGATTTTGATAGAGGTAATATTGTTTAGGTGAGATTTTCTTATCTCAATATGTTCTGATTGTAAAAGACTGGAAGACAGGATCAGAATTTAAAATAGTGTTGGTAAATAAATTTTAATAAGTTGAGAGGCAAAATGCTTAACTTATAGGCATTCAATAACATAAATATGAAATGGAGAATGGCTGAAAGGGCTGAAGAAAAGCTTCTAAAGTGTAGAGAGTCTTAAAACCATCCATAAATCAGTGGTAGCTTTTTGTTGTAAACAGAAGAAAACTTCTGATGTATGCATAGGACTATCACGTCTAAGATACACAAACCAATCCTTACCTGTTGTTCAGTGTGACTATGCTGAAGATGGAAGACCTTGACTATTCTGAAGATGGAAGACCTTCTCCGGTGTAGGCAATAGATTTCATGATCATGATTTCTTATCCATCATCCAACCAACCTTAATATTTCTCCTACAAACCTCCACAGAAGCAGGTTTCAGCTGTGGCAGCCTAGGCAGGATTAGATTTTATCTGCTGAGTATAATTGAAGCATATCAACAGCAAACTGATTTGTGGTGCAAAGAGGCAAACACAGGAAAAAAAACATGAAGCAAGAAAGATGGAGCATGAAGCTTTGTGCAGGCTATGAAAAGGATGTTCTTGCAGAGATGAGTGCAACAGTTTCCTGTTCATCCTGCCTGAGATTCTTATCATAAGACAGGAGACTCCCCATCTCTGGGAGGGAATAATTCAAAATTCATTGGGACATCTTTATTGCAATGCTGAACATTTTTACCTTGATTCCAGATTCTTGAGACAATGCCTTTCTTGAAGTCTCTTAAAGCTCAGTAGATGCCGTAAATGAGAATGCAAGATGCTGCTTGCCTCTTGCAAGATAAAGACCATATTTCCTTTTTGATCAGACATAAAATAGAGTGTGGTTTTGTGCCTACTAAAGACCCTAATCATGTCTCGTACAATAACTTATTACTTAAAAATGCCTAGATTTATCAGTTCCTGTAACTAGACTAAAACTCCAATAGGAGGATGATAGCTTCAGTTGGCAGAGACATTCATCTCTGACCAAAGGAATCATTTCCCTTTGCTTTGGTGGAACTGAAAGCTGGATCTGGCCTGTTACCTGCTATATGAATGTTAATGCAGCATAAGGTAGTTGACATGTACTGCCTTGAAACTGCCTCTGTGTCAGCAAGAGGTGATCTAGTTTGTAGAAGGCTTTTAGAAATTTCTAAAGTGGTTTTGAACCCTTTGGGATGAAAATCACAGTGTAATTCCAACCTTATTACTCTTGGTTCCAGGCTAATTTAACTAACAGGAAGCTCCTTTTCCACTATATGCCAAAATGAAAAATAATTGTGCACAGGATATTAGATTACTAGAAATATAAACAAAGACATAAATGAAAATTATCCATGACTATAAAATAATCAAATGCAATTTTGTAAGAAGTACACAATACTGCTCTAATGTGACAGCAAAACTTGACAGTTTGTATTTTTTTCAGCAGACTGGGAAATACAAGCGATGATCAGTCTGTTTTCTCAGAAAACAGACTGGAGCCTCGATTTCTTGGGGGACTGATTGCAACTATATTTGAAATATAATTTTCTCCTTTCATTTAAAAGGGCATTTTGGTGAGTCTCATTCTGGGAAATAGTCAACAATAAGGTCAGCTTGGGTATGTTGTCCTACATCCAGCAGACAAACATAGATCATGTGGGGACAACTCCTGCCGAAAGAGCATGAGTATAGACAAGAAGTTGTTCTTCCATGTTTAAAATAGGAGTTGAGATTCAGACTCAACATTTTTGCATCCTGAATGAGAAAGTTTTGATCCAGAGAACAGAGATAGTTACTATCCATATTCTCAGTTGTGGCATCTGATAGAAAGCTTGTTTTATTTTCTGCTGAATCCTGTGTATTTAAATTATAATGCAAACAATAGAAATTACAAAGGGGAAGTTTTTTAAAAAAAAGATGGACAGATTTCACTATTACCAGTGCCATGTTGCATAAAAGCAAATTGTAAGCATTGCAACCAGTATGTCATCACAGAATACTAAAAAAAAAAAAAAAGAAAGAAAAAGGAAAGAAAGAAAGAAAAGGATAAATTTAATGACTGGAGAGTCAAAAAGATCCAGTATTTGATTTTTTGATAAAATAATTCCAACTTGACATGCATGATGCACTGGAGTCAGTTGCCCTGTACCCCTAGTCCTGCTTGACTGGAAACTCTTTCTCTGCTATGCTAAAATGAAAAATAGTCTGTCTGCAGTCTTCACTGTGGATGGTCTGAGAGGTTCAAATAAAGAGTAACTTAATAGGCTAAATGTCACTGGGATGGCAAACTTTCTCCCTCTGTCTGTCTCTTTCTTTAACCCCAGTTTTGGCATTTTGGCCAATATCATATTTGCCAATAGGATTCTTTTGATAGGTATCCTTTCTCCTGCAAGTCTCGTAGATGGTGAGAAGCAAACGACAAAAGGATGGTTTAATTATTGTGCAAAGAAAGTTATTCTTCTTTTTATGCTTAAACAAAATAATTTGAGGTTCTTATCCCTTTCATTCTATTTCAACTTCCCTCAAATGAAAATTAGTCACATTAAGACATAACTGAGTTAGCAATTCAGCTCTTCTTTATTCTTTTTTGCAGTTTGTTATATATGCAAGAAAATGATATGTGCAAGCTACAAAAGAGATGGAAATATTTTTATATTATATATATTCATTTTCAAGTTAAGAGTTGCTTTTCTATATAAAGCAGTTTGCAGATACTGGTCACTTATTATTCCTTAAAGCAAAGCACCTCACAACACTAAAGCATTTCTTCAGGCTGCCCTTATGAAAAGTTTCAATCTTAGTATCCCACAGCAAAAAGGTGACATATTAAATATCAAAGAATTCCTAATAGGAGGTGAACAAAGTCCTCCTCCTAATTCTAGGGCAATTTGTTATAACTAATCAAAAGTTGCTTTTATCTATTGTTATTCTGAATTGAGTTCTTCTGTGCATAGTAAATAAAGCAGGACAGGACATAATGAATAAATGCATTCAATTTTGTGCTCAAGTAAGAAGAATCAAAATCTTGACCTTATACCCTTTCTATGGAGAAAAAATAAGTTCACTCCCCTGAATATTGTTTTCATATTTTTTATCCTTGGATCAAAAGATCTGATCTGTTTAAGCCAAAGTCTGGAGGCTTAGCCAAAAGGCACTTGGAATCAAAGGCTGGTTCCCTATAAATCTTCAGAAAGAGAATGGCTTATCATTCATAAATGGAGAACAGAACATCGACTGCACATCTCTAGCCATTGAGTAATAATGCATCAGGTTCGTGCAGGCAACAGCGGGAGACATTCCTGGAGGAAAAAAAATCTCCTTAAATAGTCATTTGTTCTATTCTGCAAAGATTAGAACAAAAGATGAAACTATCTCAAGTATTTCAACACTGCACAGGACTTGATCAAGTTTATTTGACATTAGCTTAAGCCAGAATTAAATAGTTTTTAGGTGGGCATCACACTATTTCCTCCCATGGGCTAAAGGGAAGGAATGAAGGAGGAGTAGAGAGAAGGAGAGTGTGTTTCTGTATGTGTGGTATTGGTGCATAGATCACCATAATGTATAGAAAGAGAAAGATCCTACTCGTGGCATGCAAAGACAGCTGAGATCACTGAGATCTGCCTTAGAGAAAGAAATTTCCCCAACCCTAAGCTCTCCGTGATTTCTAGTGTCTTTTATTTGCTAGGATAGCACTATTAAGGCCGGCATAACCCAAAATATGTTGTTTACAGCATAAAAACTCGTGAAAGGCTTTCTTTAAGTAGATATACTTCACTGAATATGAATTTTCCTTTAAAAATTGCCTTAAAATTCCTCCTTTTCATCTTTACTTTCCCAAGCTGCAGAATATCTACATTTCTTTCAAAGTAGGAACAAAAATGTATTGGAAAACATCGGAAAAGACAGATTTTGTGTAAATATATATATCTTTGGAATTTCAGTACATTTTAATTAATTACAAAAAATTATACTTTCTTTTCTGTAGAAATCTGATATTTTTCAGTAAAACCACTTCGGTGGCATATATCTGAGAAAAGATTTATATTTTCTGTTTTTTAATAGTTACGACAGACTGAGGCATTGAAATGGACACCTGCAGTTAAATATGAAATATTAATTCAACCAAGTAATAAATAAAATAACTACACTCTCAGAGGCCCCAATTATGAGGAGACCTGAACACTCTCCTGGCACCACAGTTTTAAGCAGTTCTTTTGCTTCACGAAAATTATTCATCTGGAGAACAGGCTATTTTCATATAAACAACCGGAGAAGTTAACCCACTTTAGAAACAAAGAGCAAGATAAGTTCAACATCATATATATATATGTATAGAGAGAGAGCCTCTTTTATTTACTTATTTTTTAATTATGGGAAGTATGGAATACGTCAGAAGACACGTACTTGTGCTAAATACAGATTTCATGGGACCATAAGAACACAAAAGTCAAATCTAGTGCCTCTATACTAAAGGGAGGGCAACTTTATTCTATAACTTCTTTACTGTTCCCTTGGTTGAGCAGGTAAATTAAAGTAATCACGGCCCTTTTCTAATGTAGAGCAAATGGATGTGTTCCCCAAAGGCCATTCTCTGTGCAGATTTGTTGGACAACACCACCAGCTTCATCACATCTCTTCCTCCATCGAACCTGTCCTCTCTTTCTGCTAGGCTTCTTCTCAGAGATCAATCCCAGATGTCAGGAATACTAAATTCTGGATTTCACTCAAAAATTAATTTTACAGATCGATACAGCAACTCTATATTATTGTATTATTCTATTTGAGGCCAAACTGCAGCATAGACGGCAGGTATTTCACTGAAAATGTGTTATTTGGGGTGTCAGGTAGAAGCTGGAGGCTTTGATGGTGCAGCAGGGCAGGACTGCTTTCATTGCTGCATCCATTTGAGATAATAAAAGCATTAGAAATCAAAACACAGTTCTGAAAAAAAATAATTAAAAGTGCAGAAATACAACTTAACAGAATGTTGTTTCTGGTTTGTGAAACTGTTCTGTCCAACTTTCTACACCTAGAGAAAAGGAAAAGTTTGACACTTTCAAAGATCAATCCCATCTTGTTATTCTTTGCTAGTTTCCAATATTTCTGGGCCCCTTTGTATTTATTTTCCCTTCTTTTTCCCTAGAAATAAGCAAGTGAGCGAGGACTGTGCAGTTGTTACAGGTGCAGGTGGCATCCTCACAAAAAAGAATCTGTCTTTCACTGAGTTGAGAACTTCCTTCTGTAAGTTATTTATGAACTTAATTCTTCAGGTAATAATAATTATGATCAGTGGCACAAAGTCTGAGCCCTATAGCTAGCAGTGCTCCCCTGGGCTCAACACTAGGTCCAATATTGTTCAACTTATTCATCAGCGATCTAGATGAAAGAACAGGCTTTAGCATCAGTAAGTTGCTGGTGACAAAAAAAAAAAAGTGGGAGGAATGGCTGACAACCCAGAAGGTCCTCAATAGGTTGGACAGATGGGGACCCTTTCCCATGAGGTGTCTGATGATACGATGAGAGGCAACAGGCACTAACTGCAACACAGGAAGCTTTATCTGAACACAAAGGAAAAGCTTCTTTAGCATGAGATTGCCCAGAGAGGCCATGGAATCTCCATCCTTGGAGATGTAGCATCTGAACAGGATATGGGCAATGTGCTGTAGGTGAGTCTGCTTGAGCAGGAATGGAGTGGATAGATGGAACTGATCTCCTCTCACTGCAAGACTGATTCCATGGATGTCTCATTAATTTGATTGTATCTGATTGCATTTTCCTCTAGAGACTTATCTGATAAGTTATTTTCATTCAAGGAGACATACTTAGAATTTAGCATTGTAAATTTATGATAATGGTTTGCTATAGGCTTAACCAGATCAGTAACAGTTGTTCAAGAAAGGGAAAAAAAAAAAAAAAAAAGAAGAAATATTCCTCTTCTGGAGTCACTGGAAGGACTGCAGTCAAATCTAATCATTCTGAAATTGCTCTGTATGCACACATTTCATTTTTCATTTTTCTTGTACCTTCCATTCCCTTTTGTTCTCGGATGTCTTTGTGGAAGACTACAAAGAATCATTATTGGGTTATTTCTCTTTCTCAGCCCATCTCATCCCAACCATATAAAAATAATCTCCCTTGTGAAAGATCTAATGGCAAAAGCACAGTGAATCTTTCGAGCACTCTTTATATATACATATATTGCAAAGCAGCTGTCAGCAAACTGGATGCTAGCAAAACAGAAGGAAAATCTGCATGTACATGGCTAAATTCCTAATTAAGGTAAATCTAACGAATGGACTGGGTTTGACTTTGGTGAAGAGCAGGTTTCTTGTTTTACTAGCAGCACAGATGCTAGTGTTTCTTTATGAGTCCCTTGCACCCAAGCAATAAGTGTGTGAGAGGGATTCTTGTGAGCAGCATCAGCTGCTACTTCTGATGATTTTCAAGCAGACTCCAACTGATGCAATTGAGTAAAACTAGATGGACATTACCTGAAGGAGCACAAATATGAGACATACTCCTTAAATACTTAAACATATCTGCTCTGGAGACCAGGTTGTATTTCTTTTTCTTCTTATGCTACCTGTCCAAATTTATCCTCCATAAAGTTTTTTTTTTTAACAAAAATTACTATCTAGGAATCAAACATTTGTTTCCATGTCCATCTGAACTGTAATTATAAGAAAAATGTATTTTGCAGAGAATAACTTACAAATATTGTCTGCAGTTCAAGAAAACGTTAATTCAAATACTCCAAGAATCTTTGTTAGAGCCATACAAGACTGAAAATAGGAATGTTTTAATGAAAGAGTGAGTTTTCACTTAGAATAAAAAGAGTAATATTAAGCCAAAATTTAGCTTCAGATTGCATATAACTTTTTCCCATCCAGAAGTCATCTAATATTATTATTATAATTGTTGCTAGCCTGTTTGGCTGTTTTTTTTAATTAGACCCTGGTAATGTGCTTTGTCCAAGTACAAAGCTGCACTCTCTTAAGGTCAGTCCAAGGAACATGCTGAGGTTTTAAGGCTTAGTTTGCTTTTCATTTTCTATCTTGCTCGATTAGGTGTGCAAAGACAAACCAGCACCTTGTTAATACATGCCTGGGACCATGTTCTTTTCTTGCCACTTACCTACTTGTCTGGAATAGCAAATAGCTGTGCTCCAGAAAGCACAGGTCACACCTAGTATATTTGTGCATATGCTTGAGAGAGGGAAAGCAACACCGATAGCTCACTCAGGGATCTAAGTAAGCATTTTATGTCCCATTAGTCTCCTTGATTTTATTCACGCTTTCTCCAAGAGAAGCAGACCTTGCTACTGCATCTGTGCTGACTTATGGCCCATTATACAGAAAAAACAGAGAAATAAATTTGCAGATCCCGTAAACAGCTCAGCTCCGAGATGCTTTGCCCTGCATTATCTTCTCTGAGCCATCTGAGACGAGTCCACTGATGGCAAAAGCGCACAAGAAATTTAAGTTACATAGTTTGAACATAAGCAGGAGGATTAAAGTTCTTTGGTTCTACTATAAGGGTACATAGATCGTCGAGTCGTGTGTCACAAGCTGTCTGGACCAGCAGAGCTAGGTAACACTTTGGGTGCACACACCTTAAGATTGATGGTTTGAAAGCCAAGAGATCATGAGTTATATTAACTCGCCATTAGACAACAGCTCCATCTCATCCTCTGGCCTCTGGGACCTGGTCTGTACTGCTCATCTCTAAAAGGTAGCACTACTAACCTTGCCAAGAGCCCTCCAGTGTGACTCAGTACTAGTGCAGCATAAGGGAGGCATATTTACTCTAGCATAAAATGAAGATGAGTAGCAGAGGCTTTAGAGGTGTACGTTACACAGGCAGGGAAAATTGAATTTACTGGACCTTCTGCATCTCTACAATCCTCTGGAGATATCTCAAGAGGTTGGAAGGCTGGAGTATATGATGATGGTCTCAGCTGCTAATGGGAGGTGGCCTCCATATGGGCAGTCTCTCCTGACTTCAGCCTTTGAAACAGATTTTTTTTTTTATTTTATAGTAACTGTGGTTACTTTGCAACTTCTAACTGCGCAGACCAAAAAAAAAATCAGAATTTAATTGACAACCCCACTTGACTAAGAATTTTTCATTTTCATATGGAATGGAAAGGAGTCTTTCACAGATGTCTAAGAAACTTATTTAACAGAAAGCTCCTCCCTCAACAGAGCTGAAAGACTAAGAAAAAGTCCTTAGAAAAGAGGAAGAATAGAAGGTTTAAAAAGAGCTTAAAAAATTAATATCCTTTTTCCCCTGGGAGATTTCCACACAACTCCTTTCCTTCTTTTATCTATAACTGCAACAAATCAGAGCCCACATGACTTAGCAAATAAGTTCCAAATCTACTATTTTCCCTTTCTTCTTTTTAAAATTCTTGCGTACCAATTCCAAACCAGAAACCTATGAAGCCTCCTCATGGCTCTCTTTATTTGCCCACATTTACTAACATCAGCGACTGTGTAAATCTTCTCAGGGGAAAACAAAGCATCTTATTCTCTTCCAGTGTGTAAAGCAAGCCAAAAAAAAAAGAGTATTATGCCTGTCCTTTTATATTCCCTTCTGGTCAAAGACAGTTAATGGAGTCTAACACTCTCCAGAGCAAGTAGATGATATTGGAATCTAGCCTTAAAGCTGACATTTATCGCCAACATTTCAAGGCTTGTCAGTATATTCAGCACTAAACATAATTTGACGTTGCTACATTTTAATACAGTTCCTGGTTAATTAGGTTATCAGTATAGCTAACAAGGATGAATATCACCCTTTTAGCATTTTTTTAATACAGTGTGTGCAACATGAACACCTCAACTGTGTTTTTAAAAAATCTTTTTTATTTCATGTGGAGTTTGTAATATCAGCTTCAGGGAGGAAATTGCTTTAACCTTTTTTGGCACAAGCAATATGCAAGTCTATGGAAATATCAGTGCTTCTGTTTTTTCCATTATAAGTTGTCAAAAATCATTCCATGTTGTCAATAGCTACATCCAAGAAAATATTGGCTGTAGTACCATAAGATCAGTTAAGAATCCCAGGATTTCTAGCTAATTATTGTATTTGGGTTAGGACATAAATCCACACAGAAATATGTGTGGAATTGAATTAAATGTTATTTTTCAAAACCTCTCTCTAATGTCGCCTATTTTGATCCTCTGCCATGCTCCATTGTTCTGCAAAAATTATGACAAATAGAACAAATAAAGCACTAACCACACATTTACATGGGCACTAACCATGCTACACACTTGAAAACTGCAAGTCATTGACAATTTTAAGATATCTGAAGTTAAACCAGCTGACTCTTGCCTTTCAGCAGGGCTGAAACCTTCTGCTAAAACGATAAGCTCTTTGTAAACAAATGCTTGTTGTGTACAGTCTTTATTTAGCTCGTAATATCTGTCTACAGAGATAAGGATCAATCCAGAAGGTGATGTCTTAGAGAACAGTTTGCCCGACCAGACTCCAGTAGATACGTTCAGACTGACATGCATTCATATTGACATATGCATGTGTACATTCCATTGAGGGTGAGTTTTCCTCTCTCTTGTGACATTGTTCAGATGCCAGATTTTAAAATACAGCAACATTGTTTTCTCATTCCTGAATCTACACATTTATTTTACAATGCTGAAGAACTGAAAGCCAAAGAAACCTCACTAACCATATCAAAAGGAATTTAGTTCTTTGGGTAAAGATTTACAGAGTGTATGTAAACACCAGATCAGGATCGTTCTTTTCCCTGGAGAAACCCAACAGAAAAGAGACATGTTGTGTGAAAATAAGCCACACAGTTGCTTACAATAGTGTTCTCAAGTTCATTTTATTTATTTTGCTTTTTTAGCCTATTTGAAGCACTCTGGAATTTCTCATGTCAAGTTTCCCATTTTTCTTTCTCTGTAGGTCTTGGCTTCCCAACAAGTACTTTAAGTGGATCCTCTTCCTGTTGTGCACGCTTTTATTTAGCTAGACACAAAGAACAGAGAACTTTAGCGTGTTATAGAGACAGTCTATGCCCTGTAACAGCTCTTGCTTCTCCTTGCAGGATCACTCTTCGGGTCCTGAGGCAGAAATGGGAGCTGTCCACATCCAGAATTAAACACTGTGGCTATCTACAAGGTAACTCAAATCCCTGTCTGACTAACAGAGTGCTTCATTATGGGGCACATGCCATTCAGCTTCCCGTTTTTCTCACATCTTGTGAGCCCTAGAGCCAAACCCTGTAACTTGGATGTGAGCAAGCACTTGCTTGCTTCAGGAGGTTTGGTTTCATTCAGCCTAATTCCTCAGTATCCAGTCAAAATCTAGATGGTCAGAAAAAAAATCAGATTTTCTCTCCTGCTTTCTTTTTTTCTGAAGTCCAGATGCTTTGCATTCTGCCCTCAATGTATATGAGGGTAATGTAGGAATCCTGCTTCCTCCACAGCAATGATTAAGGAGGCTTATGGGGTTACAGAAGTTAATATTATCTGAGGCTAACAGGCCTGGTAGAAGAGTTTGGATCGCTTGATACAAAGCCCATGGAAGTTGTTGAAAATATTTCCAGTTATTTTTTGCTGTAAGAAGTGATCCAGATGCTGCAGTGATGCTGCTTTCAACACCCGTGTACAAAATAGACAAGGGAGCCTTCTGCCTCTAAAGTGGAGCTGTTGTATTTAGTTTGAGGTGAACAATCACATCAGCCATATCAACCATGGCTGAATACCCATGAATGACGTTTCGAAATGCATAGAAATGTATATGTTATTACTGTGCCATTACTGTCTACTATGTAGAGTTGTTATATTACATGCTCCTTAGGATGTTTTGCTATGAGGCTTATTATTGTTTAAAAGTCAGAAAGAACTTGAAATACCAACTAGTCATCTCAGAGTCAAATTATCTGGTTGTACACACAAATTAATTTCTATCTCTGATGAGAGGATTGTCTTTCAACTTCATATACATGATTACAGCAGCAATATCTTCTGGGTAGTTTTCTTAGCGTGGTAGAAATTTTTTCTTTTTTCTTTTTTTTTTAAATTTAGTTGTAAACTAAGCTTTCCAGTTGAGGAAGGTAAGTGCAGCAAGATGCAGAAACCATGATTTTAACATATATGTACTGAAAAAAATGCTTACAGATTTTCATGTCTTATGAGTAGGATTTGTGCGCAACTCCAGTTCAAGACCGTGATTTCTGCATCTTGAATTTTGAAACATCTCAGTCACTGCAGTATTTCACAAAACCTGAAGTCTGGGAGAAAAATGTCCACCATCAAGTGTGACTAATCGGTTCTAGCAGTTTTCTGGCAGCAGAGCTTCTGCAGAAAGACTCCAGCCACATCTCTACCCTGCAGAGCAAGCCCAGATATTGAATATGTGTTTCCTCTCACTAATCCAGCAAACAATGGTGTGGCAATATTTTCTTGCTATTTGCATTTAAGGCTGGAAACCTTCAGCATGTCCTTGTCACCATGCTTGGTTCTCAGCACACAAAGTCGCTCGCACACAAACACGAATCAATCTCATGCCTTCCTCAGGAAAGCAGAGAAGGGATCAGAAGCAGCTCCCCTTTTACTTGCTCTGTAGCCTTTGGCAATATTAAGCTGTTAAGTTTTTGTTTTTTTTTAAATAAGATTATCATTCTGTCATTATTAAAATTCCAGAGAAACTGTGCATGACAAAAAACAACTGCATGTATCACCCTTTGGGAGGCAGAATGCCTTACAGTAACACCTCAAAATCGTCAGCACTGAAGAAAGTTAACCTCAGATGCAGCAGGCAATATTCAGTGTCAAACTATTGACTTGACTGAAATTACACAGGAATGACTTTATTATATTTCCTTCCTTCAAAAAACATTAAATCTAAAATCCATAAAAAAAATGATCATGCAATTTTTTCCACCAGGTTACTTATTCTGATATTGAGGGATCATTGAGAGCAATATTGAGAGATGTGGGGCATTTGTTCTCCACCTCTTTTTATTGACTTGATTTTCATTGCCTGAGAAATTTAATGCATATAGATGGAGCTATGTACTTAAAGAGCAAGTCAATGGGACAGCAAGACAATGGGAGACTCCTTTTTGTTGGCCCGCAAAGTCATCCCCAAAATAAATAGGGCCACAGCCTTGCCATATCCCACCCACTTTTCTGAGTCTAAATCCAACCAGACATCCAATTGCTGTTATTGAACAAGACCAAGCACCAGATCTGAACAACTCAAATTAACCAGGGCATAACTTTATCCAAACCCAACTTTCGTCGATTTGGAGAAGAAAGGAAGTGTTTTTCACTTTTCCTCTCCTTCTGGCAAGCCTTTATTCCACTGGGATGTGTTCTTGACAGAAGAAAGACGTTTTCTTCCTTCCAGTCCTACACGTGCAAGTTAAATCCCAACCTCTGCCTGCTGAGTGGGAATACAGATGATACAGTCAGTGGAAGATTTCCCCAGCAACGGCTGCGTATTTGGCAGTGGCCACTGCAGCTTTGGCAGGGAAGTGGTATTTGCTATTGATTTGGTAGGAACACAATTTCATCCCTAAACTGAAGTGAATATTTGTACATAAAGCCTAATCATTCGCAATCCTATTCTTGATCAGTTATGAGTGCAAATCTTGAGGAAATCTTGAGCAAATCTTCGTATTCTCTATCTGCTCCTCACCCTATTAGCATGTATTAGCTCCTCAAACTATTATCATTTAATAACGTGAATTGATACTTAAACGTATCTGACTTTTTAAAAAGCTATTTTATGATCTAACAACACACATTTCCTTTCTGTAGCAGATGGTACTTTTTCTTGTTATTGATTCTGATTGCATTTCATTTGTTTTCTAGTAAAAAATGCAATGCCACTGACATAACATCACACCTATCTTTTTGCTGAAATGGGTAAATGAGCATTTGGTACCTAAAGAGAAAGGAAAGTCCTGCACTTCTGCTCCTTTCTCACCATCCTGAAGCTTCTCTGTCTTGAGCAAGCTATGCCCAAACAAACTCTGCCATAGGAAAACAGCAATCAGTCGTTGGCTATCTTCAAAAGGCTCTTTCTTAAACTGAGAACAGGAAGCTATTTATATCCTCCCTTTTCCTTAAGCTGCTCAGCTAGTTGCTGATTTTGGCCTGAGTACTGTAGGATTTTAGAAGAGAACTAAGTATGTTGTCCCTTTGAGAATTAATTCCTCCTAAAAGGGAGGGCAGGTCTCCACCTGGTTCCCTCTCCGTATCTCTAATGGCTTTGAGTCCTTTGAATAGCAAGTGGATTCTTCGTCAAGGTATTCTTTTAATGAGAAAACATGTAGTGAATAGTAGTCTGTGTAGAGTTATGCTGCTTTGCTTTTGAAGCATCTCTATGTCATAAATCTGTGCATTTTTTCAGATGACATTTCCTTTTTTCATCTTTGGAAAGCAGTCATTTGACCATTCTTCTCACATCAGCACTCTCCGAAGTTTCACCATAAAGGGGTCTTTTGAAAGGACCTTTTTGTTAAGGACAAGTTTTATAGGTTGGGCTGCAGATTATACATGCTCTGCATCACTTACACTATAACAAATCCGTTCCAGACAGAGAAGTCACCTTCTTATATCTGTTCACATGGATGTGTTGATTGTGAGTTGGGAAGATAAATTTGTTTGCTTTCCTAAAGTCCCTCCATGGGCACAGTCTGGCTCTCGTTAGCTAACTAAGTACTCCTTTGATTTGATGGACCATCTTTCCCTTTTGCAATGTGCAACAGCTATTTGTGCATGTCCTAGTTTCTATCCAAATTACTTCTGGCTACTAATCCCCACCTTCATTTAAACCTTCAGATGTTTGCTTTCCAATTAGCTCTTATTGTATTTAAATGCCTTACGTTGGCATCTGTCTTTCCCTTTTAAGGTATTTTCAGATCCTAGATTTTTCTCAGCATTCTCAGTTTCCTTTGTGCATGTTGACTAAGTCTAGTTACCCTTTCCTAATGCAGCATTTCCTTTACTTCCAGTGCTAGTCTGGGTACCTTCTGTTGCAGCTTTTTGGACTTTTCTATCTATAATTCTTCCTCTAATTTCAAAAAAAAAGAAAAAAAAAAGAAAAAAAGAGAGAGAGAAAAGCCCAGAGTAATCCAAATGAAGTTTTGTTATTCTTTCATATGCAACTGATTAACTTTTGATTTATACATCTCACTTGTACAGTCATAATACATGCCAAGACCTTGTTTACCTTCTTGTTGCTACCAGACATTGTGCAGATGGCTAATGTATTATCCTTAATCACTCTCAGGTCTTGCTACCGCTCAGTTTTATAGATGAGTATTCTTATTGGTGCTGTAAAATTTGTGTTGTGTGTTTCTTGCTCTTCATTTCCACATTTCCCTACACAGGAGATAGCTTGTGTACATCTGAATCGGCCTGCAATGTAGAAAATCGTGGCATGGGAAAGCTTTGCAGGATGGATGTTTCTTAGCACTGCCATCAAGTTTTGCAGAAGCTTTTTCTGCATCTTATTCCCATCTTTTCTTCATTTGGTGCAATGTTTGGTGCACTCCAAACTTGGAAATTAAGCAGCTAAAGATTTTGGGGCATGCGCTTTAAATCCTGCAATACAGAATATAGATGTTCTATAGATATTCATGCCCATAATCATGAACATTACTGGGCCAAGTAGTACCAGAGGACAAAAGTCTACAATATAGTCACAAGACCTAAAACTAGTTGATAGGTTCTGCTGAACAAAGCCCTGCAGGAGCATTCCATGTCCTCTACAGTTTCATATAAATGTCTCAGTAGTTGTCACAGCTACTTTTTTTTTTTCTTTTTAGGATATTTTTCTAACACAGAAGCTTACCAGCCATGGATGAAAGCAGGTTGGTAAACTGAACTCTGAGCTTTGGCTCCCTGAGCATCATGCTCAAGAGTCCTATGTTTGTGGGCAGTCATTGATGGGGCTGCAATAGAGCTGAATGCCCAAAGGGAAACCAAAAATTCCCATTTCCAAACTCATCTGCTTGCCTGCAGGGCTCAAATCTCTCTGATCAGGAGGGTCAAACGTCACCCAAATATAGCAAGAGTAAAGGAGAGGATCTTCCTCCAGTTTCACTGATAACTTGGCAATTTGTGTCTCCCTTGCGCCACCATCACCAGAAGAAATGTGCATTTCCACTTGAGTTGGGAAGGAGCTAAACAAACCATTTAGGAACAGCATGTGAATTGGCTGAGCTGTTAGGTCTCAAAAATGTTCTGTTTACAAAAACTGCCATTCAGAACCTCATTACTCGAAATGAGCTCCACCTGCAGTCTATTATCATAGCTTGTTTTGACCAAAAATAAAAAAAAGAAAGTTAGGAATTTTTTTACCTTGCCTAGAACGAAGGCCATGGAATTATAGGGAGACACAATGGATGTACAAGTTTGAATAAAAGTTTTGCTTGGCAGATGAATCAAGTAATGGAGGATTTTTTTAAAAAAAAATGTATATAAAGTATTGTATCATTGCAAGCAATAGGGTCAGAGGCGTTTGCTGTGTGAGTGTCTTCTGACCTTGTCCTCTCTCAGGCTATATAGACTTTTCTAAGTCAAATGCATTATTCAGTTGCATTTTTTTTCTGCCGAGAAGCAAAAATGCCTTCTGTTCTCTGTTTCATGAGGAACTGCTTCCTTTCCCCTGACTCCATGAATAAAGAAAAGAGCCGTGAACATGGACACAATAGATAAGTACAGCATCACCAGAGGGAAAATATGACTCCCGGTGCAAGAAACTTGTTATCCTAGGAATTCGGGGAGAATAGAAGGCTGATATTTTGAATTTCAATAGATACGTTATCAAAATAAATCATCAGCTTTGCTCTCTTCCCACCTCATTTTTTAAATGTTTGTAGAGATGTTCAAGCTACTGCTGTGAAAGGCTGAAACCCTTCTCATTACCCCTTGCCCTCTGGTCCTGTTTTCCAGGCAGCCTTTTTTCCAACCAATTGCCCAAACCCCAATGCCCATTTTAACATACTAGCTAGGGAATATTCTTGCCTTCCAAGTTTCTGCTTCTCTCGTATGTCTGGAAAGCCTCTCCTTTCACTAGACCTTGCCAACCACAGTGATTTAATCCCATTAATTCATGCCTGTTTGCAAATAGGTCTCATTGCTCTCATGAAAATAAAGTCAGTGTCAGTGATGACGAGAGCAGCACCTATGTACTGCAGGACTTAGTATTGCTTCTTCCAGAGTTTTTCAGTGCTCTGTCATGCTTTCTGCAATATTTTTGAGAAATGCCGGGGGATATTTTTGTCTTCCACTTAAACCATCACTACAGATTTCAGTTTCATATCCCATGTTGAGATCATTCCCTTTGTACAATTTCCCATATAACCTTTCCAGCTGCACATAAAGTACTCTACCTGAAAAAATAAAAAAAAAAAAGTAGTGAGATATCTGTTTTTTGTGCGGCATTTAGAAGAAATCAAAACCTCTTGGTGGGCAAAGGAAGTACATAGCAGGCCATCAATCTGGTAACACAGAGGGCTCATGAGACCCATGCCTCTTTTCTACCCTATCAAGACCATAGGTCTTGAAATACAATTTTGTACAGCTGCCAGGCTAATAATTATTTTTTGACAGTTAACCATATGTAGACTCTCTCCAGAATCTTTTCTTGTGCAAGTTCAGTCAGGAAGTGTGTTCCTACAAAGACACTCCAGTCTTTGAAAAGTTAACTTTTGCAATCAGCCAGTGTCACCATGATGACAAAGGCTTCACATATAGTTCACTTAATGATATAAAAACACCTGAAGACTTTGTCTTAGTGCAGGAAAGATTTGCTGCTTTTGAAGATTAGCTATTGAGTCTACTACCTACCTTCATACTTATTAGGAAAAATATTTGAATTGTTTTCCTTAAATATGGAGTCATACTTGTTTTTCAGCATCTTTGCGTGAGAAGAAAGGGACTTTCTGTTCAAGCAAATGCATCTCTCATGCTTTCCTAACAAGATTTTTACCTTAGCCTGTCTGAATCACTTATATTCCATATTCAGAAATTCATTAGAGCAGGTTAGCTTTAAACCTGCCAATCAATGCAAATGATATCAAATGATATGTGGTGGCTTATATATTTGGATTATTGCCACTGACAAATGAAAAAATATTCTATTTCAAAGCAGAGGTGACCCGCAGCATAGAATAATAGAAAAGGAGCCAAAGGGTTTATTAAATTTGACACCTAATCTTTCCATCAGCTTATAAAAATAAGACTGTTCTACAGTAGTGGCCCAGAGCGTTAAGGAAGCACAGCTGCCAGATGTAGTGTTCTGAGCTGCTGCTGTAAATATACTGTTTTAATATAAATGGCAAGACATTAGTTCTTATTTATTTCACCATGCGGCTATGTATTTATCATGGCCAGCCTGAAAAATTGTTGCATTTAAGAATATGGAGTCCTGTGTTCTGCCTGTGAATATGACTAAAAATAACAACAAAAGGTACTTCACCTAAAAACAAGAGGCCAGGGCTGTGTCATTAAGTCAATAATTTAAAAATTGTAGCTATAAAAAAGGTACAACTTTGTTGGGGATGTCTTAGAATGGTAGCAGGGGTGGAAGTTGTGTCCATCCTTTCGCCACTCATCTCTGCAGGGTTGGTGTTTGTCTCATTTCATCAAGGATGCACTGGTCAACAACAAGATGAAGAGATTTCTAAGATAGGCATGAAGGTCTGAACGCAGGTGAGGTTTTTTCCAATACAAACATAAGAATTTATAGGTGTGCAGGGAGGCTTAGCATGAGTAATTAACATCCTGAGAACTTTACTGGGATGATTATGATATACATGATGAAGGTTGATTTTCCCTTGGGGTCTGCTTGGGGATGCTTTCATATATTCTCTTTAACATAGTTTGCTTCCTTCCATGCGTTTCCTAGCTCAAGCTGCATGTTACCCCACTCCAGCCTAAAACTGCATAAATGGCAGTTATTTGTTGCTAGTGATCCCATAGATTTGTTAGACCTTCAACACATGTGGTATTGGTGGAGTCCCATAGATACAGGTCAACTACAGTGTAGACAACAGACAACAGAGCAGCAGCAGTTGCTCCACGCTCAAACCAGCTCAGACCAAGGCAGAAACCCTGAAACCCTGTGCTGCCAAAATAACATAAACCCCATAGATTTTTACTGAAATGATAAAACTCATGTTGACTGGGCTACAGTGCATGTCTGTGTGTAGTTTTAAACATTTTATTTTGAGAAGCTGAAGTGGGCCAGATGCCCAGTTGGTGCAATCCATGCACTGCTATCAATTATTTTCTTATAATAGCAGTGCAGGATTTTATCTGCTATACCTAGTAGAGATCAGGAAAAGGAATCTGACCATTTTTGCTAAGATTAGGGCCGTTTCAGAGGCTCTATACCTTTGACTGCAACTCTGTTATTTTCTTTCTTCTAAGAGGCTAAAGTTTATGAGCTGCTGGATCTGGCAGAAAAAAAAAAAAAAGATAAATTTTTAAGCCTCTATCAATTTCTTGATAGATGAATATATGAAATAAATGCATGTAAGAACCCAAATTACAGATTTAGTGATTTGATTGCTGTACTTTTCCCATACTAATTTCTTTTTATATATTTCCTGTAGCATGCATGCCCTACACGTGGATTTTCATACCCTTTAGTAATTATTTGTATGACATTATTTTTTACATCTAATGGAGTCTCCTATAATCTGAGCTCTTTCCAAATCTCTTTATTTTAATGGGAAATGTACACTCTCCATCAGGTTACAAATAAATTGGATTGTAAGATAAATAAATGGCTGCTTCTTCCATGGAGCAGTAAATATGAGAGAGAGAGATAGGACCTTAGGTGACTTTACCCGCTCTACTATCAGCAGAACTGCATTTCTGATAATAGCTGGAGGATTTTTTTGTTGTTGTTGTTTTCCAATGAAAGATATAAATTCAGACATATGTTTTAGACTTGCTACTGCAAAGAGGCTCCATTAATTCCAAAGCAACTACCATGAAAGCAAAGTTGAGAAGATACCTACCGTATGAATCAAGGATATAAGTGTGATGCCTGGAACAAAGATCCAGATCTCATATTTCTAATATTTGCTTTGAAAAACTATACTGTGAATTAAAATATTGCTTTTTTATTCTGTAGTACAAGTTGGTACAAGTACCTGATCTAGGTGAGCACAAACAAGTCGGATCAGCAAGGAAAGCTTCACCACTTTTGCTGAGGATGGAGGTGAGACATTCTTTCTAAAGAAACTTTATATCTACTTGTGACACTTATTTTCTTTTATAGCAAGTATTTCTTGTGCATCTGGGTCCCCACTAGAAGCTTTGATTTCCAGTCCATTGTTCTATTTTCCCCAAAACAACTAATCCTAATGAACAACCTACTCATGGCAGAAATGTTTGCATGGGAGGTTTGGGAAAAATTCTCCTAAACTTGTCGAGGATGGGCAGGTGGTTCTTGTACTGCAGCACAAAGAATACTACAAGATTACTAGAGGGTGTTATTTGTCAAGTTATAACAAAGAGGAAAAAATCAGAATTTTTATGTTGGAATTGATAAAGGCAAAAGGTCTAATATGGTTATGCTACAAACAGCACTATAACTTTAACTGAAATGTAGTACAGTATAATTTGCAGGGTCCGTTTGTGTGGCCCAGTCTGGACTCTGGGCTATGGAAATATCTAAAACAACAACAACAAAAACCCTGAAGACAACCAAGTGTAGCATGCAACTGTATTTCTACTCAAGGATCAAATCCTCTCTGAACGGAGAAGTGGTTTAAATGTTAATGTCACATATTCACAGATGGATTGTCATGCTATTTAATGTTGTTGTGGTCACCTGTGACATCTTCCTCTCATAGAAATGGGCATTTTGAAAAACCTCAAAATAATACCAGTAAATAACACATTATTACCAAAGGATAGCTGGAGTTCAAGGGTATATTCAGAAATGGCTATGGACGAGCCTTCCTGAGAGCACAGAATGCAAGTAGAGTAAATGAGAGCCCTATGAGTTTCACAGAGATACAGTCCACAAAGACAGGTAAACAAGGCATTCTGTTCATCCCCTCTCATATCATTATCATGTAATGGAATGTCATGGAAAAAGATAGTCCAAAAGAGCAAAACTTCTTCTGAAGATAGGCTGCTTTACCCCTTGTATCATACTTGGTCTGTTCCAAAGAGGAAGCAACAAGAAGATCAAAGAAACAGAGCAAGGACGAGTTGTCTTAGATGACTTTTGACCTGAACATTTTCACACATGTTGTTGGCACATCTTATATATGCTCAGGCCATCACTAGAAAGCACAGAGATCATGGGTACTTGAGGACTCCTTTAGTGGATTGAAGTTTTATCTTAGACCAGCTTCCTGCTCAGTCGTTACTTGACCGTCATCATGACCATCATCATCATCACATCAAGACTCCTTGATAAAATGGAACTAGTTCAAATCTTCATAAAAGTCAGGTCAGCACAACCCCAGATTGTCCCCATAAAGCCGCTAAGCGCCTGCACTTCCCTACTACAAATCCCTTGTGATACACTGCCAGTCCCAAGGCAATTGCTTCCTATATAACCCAAAAATAGAGCTTGGGAAGAACTGAACGCCAGGTGCTATACAATGCTGAAAGGTGATAAGGACATTATGATTGATTGTGAGAAAGGCCACGGCTAAATCAAGCACAATCAAGACTGACAGCACACTCTGGGATTTGTTTGTCGTTATTGAATTCTTATGTATACAGTGCATTGAGAATACATTTTATAAAGAATAATATACACACAAAGACATGTTGATGATCGTGCACTATTACTCTGGAGGGAGAAAAAAAAATACAGTGACAGAAGTGTAGACAACCAAAGAGTAAGGAGAAAATAATGAAAAAGAAAATTATGGTTGGTTGGTGACACTTTTACTGATCCTGTCAAGGAGGCAAAGGTTAAATTCTTCAGCTCAGTCTGTTCTTGCTGCACCTCATGGGGCTGGTATTTTTGCTGGCAAGGTTTGTGCAATGCAGAATTTTAGCTGGTTCCCTGTATAGATGACCTATCTGGTTGCAATGCTCTACCTAAATAATGGGATGAATGTGACAACATCAACATTTTAATTCAAATCAGAAGCGTACTTTTCAAATGAATCTGTTCATTATTCCCACTTACCACAATTGATTCCTACCATGGGAACCCATTTGGACATCCCAAACTGGAATCCTGACTAATAAAATTAAAGCAGACGACTCACTCTAAGTGTTAGTGGACATTCAATCTACAGCACCAGAGTAGAGTCCATCTGAAGCAACCCTGAAATGCATATAGTGTGGCCTTCAGGTCATCACCACTAACTCTTACAGTCTATAAATCCTCTTCTGCTGCAAAACAGCATCAGTGTTGGTGCCTCCACACCTAAAAGCAGCAATAGGTAGGGACTGGAATGTCGCTAACCCATGAGGCCATTGATGACCACTCAAAAGGTGTTGGAAAAAGGGCTGAATGCCTTTGCTGGTACACTTTAGTCAGAGCAACTGCCAGTGGTGTTATGAGTCCAGAACCAGTAATAAGTTGAGAACATCTTAGTTCATCTCACCTTCTGTTCTCATAGAACATGAGGAAAAAGTTGATTAATTTAGGAGTTAAGATGCTTCTAGATGCCTTGAAGACAGTCCCCTACCCAGGGGGCCTCTTCTGAGGTCAAGGCACGTAAAGCCTTTCTGCGTTGCCAGCATGTACCAAAGCAATCAGCCAGCAGGCACTGTATTTTTTCCCCATCTTTGGAACATTTATTTTTGTTGTTGGTGTTTTTCAGCAGGGAGTAAGATGTGCTTTCTAATCTGCAGTTAACATGATCTTTACTGCTACCAAAAAAAAAAAAAAAGATGTTTGCATATGAAGTAATAAGTAAATACATTTTTATACACAGCAATTTTGTATGCTTTTAGAGTATTTGCCCTCTGAGTATTTAGTCATTTAGCCTCATAGTAATTACCATTTTATTTCCTTGTATTTTCACTGTACTTTGGCACTGGGCATAAGTTATCTTGCACTCTTATGCTGATCTCTCAGAAAAGAGGCAAATTAACAAAGTTAATAAAGCAGAAGAGAAATTTCTATTGTGTCTCCTATAGTGATAGCTGAAGATGCTGGAACACAGAGCAGAGGATCTCTTCTCTCCTGACTTTGTATTTATTTTGTCACCTGCTTTGACAACTTAAGGAAGGTGCTTGCCAATTTTCTCTTTTTTTCTCTTTTCTTTTTTCACTAATAATATCTTTACAATAAACTCAGAAAGACTCTCTTTCATTTGCGTATAGATTTTGGCTGCAGTTCAGGAGAGCACTCAGGCACATTTTTGGATTCACTTATTTTCAAGGCAGCTCATAAGCACCTGAGCAAAGACAAAACCTGTATTTAAGTGTTGGGAAAAGCACCAGGTAAAATCAAGACCCTTGTTTTGAGTGTAGGGTCTCCTTTGTCTTGCTGCAAGTACACCTAGAAAGTCAATTCTCCTTCTGCCTGATTCATATAAAGATTTTACCAGCCTCAGTGGTGCAGAATTATGAATGTGATGAGATTTCTCACTGTACCAATGAAATATTATGGAAAGAACTTTTAAAGAATCTTTTCAAGATAGCAGAGATTGGATGTTTTTAGTATTTTAGGGGGAGCATGTACCACATTACATATTTACCCCTGTGAAGAACTGCTTGTGACCAAGCCAGAGGTATATTTGAAGCTGGCTGGGGACATCAGTCATTTCAGTGAAATGCTTTGAGTGAGGATTAAATATAAATGGTACACTACAATGCAATAATTATATATAAATAATCCTGGGAAGCATCCAAGAAGGATAAGAACAAATTTGAGACTAAAAGTAAATTTTCATGGAATGGCCAGTAGGATCCCTGTAAGCCTACTTTAGTTATCCTGAAGGAAAAAAAAATCCTGTAAAAAACCTGCTCAGACAATAGTTTAATTTTCCAGCCCTGCAATATGTTGCAGGTGATGATACAGTAATTACCATGCAAAGAGCCCATTAAGAAACAGCATAACTCAAAATGACTTCATCGTTCCAATTGCTGATATGAGGGCAAAAAATACTCCCAGGACCATTGTAAAAACTGTGGATACGCTGGCAAACTTCGCACAAGAATTTGTATTTGCTGCTTGCCCACTTTACAGCCCTATCGGAAGAGAAATTGTTTAACCAAGCCAATGCAAAGTGCACCCTAATCACTTGTGAAGAGCATGAAGTATTTCTTTCTTTAGCAGAAACCTTATTATCAGCTGACGCTTAGGGTACCTTGTGCTATAAAAAAGACCAGCTACATACAAACATCTCAGATAAATGAGCCACAGTGCTGAAAGAATGAGAAATTTTAAAAATATTTGGAAGCATTTTCTCCTGCTGGTCCAAGGAAGCATTTAGCATTTGGAAAAAGAAGAAAAGATCTCCTACGCGTGCATTTTGCAAAGCTTGTCTCTTTGTAGACATTTCAAAATGAAATGGGCTGGGTATTGTAAGGATGGGACATATTGGAAGATTTAGAAGTGTTGAGTCAACAGAAGATGTTTAGGCAATTACATGATTCTATGCAGGACAGGAGATATAACAGAAGCTGATTAAGAATTATTCAGTGGACTCGACTGCTGAACCTCTTCAGAAAATGAGATGTAGAAAGAGAAAGATGAAGCTGAGCAAGTGTTCTCAGGTCTAGTGAAGAGGCGAGCTATCCACTGAGCAACAAAACTGCAAGGCAGAACAGTGAGGATGCGAAAGATCCAGCACCAAGTGAACGTTTTGGGTTGCTTCTCATGGAAAAGCAAATGGGAAAAAAAAGGGATTCATGTCTCTTCTTCTGTGGGGTCAACTTGACACAACCAGGCATAGAGGCAAGTACACAATAAGGTAGAGCTCTTAGCCATTAAGGAATAAAACATCCCAAAAAAGTGAGCCCAGGAGATCTCATCTCTCCTAGAACATGACTTAATGCTCTGCCATGTCAGAGTTTTCTGCCCATAAATGAATGTTATTTCTAAGGTTGAGCAAAAATATGGCAGCAAACTCCAACCTCAATGTACATGTTTTCTGGATTGGGCTTCTAGATTTGTTTTCATGTGATAAGAGCTTGTGATAAAGGCTTTTACCACCTCATATGTGGAAATTACTGTAGCCACGTGATTCAACAAAACACAGGCTCAAGAGCGAGCAGAAAACAGCACCATCATAGTTTGCTGAAATACTTAAGCCAGTGCTTAAAACCAAGCAGATTCTAGGCTTTGTACTCCACCATTGTGATAAATGGGGACTGTAACGAAATAAACGGAGTAAGAGACATCTTTTTTATTCCTACCTGCTCTCTTTTGCGACTGAGAAGAACACTTGAGATCTTTCTAATCTAAATCTGGGCTGCGGCTGACAAAACGAGACCTGCTGTGCTCCATAATGACCCAAGCCATGGCAAGAACTGTAGAAAAGGACCTCATACGGGCGTAACTTATTTTTCATATCATTATGTTGGAGTTGGAAATTAAGTAAATGGAGTTCATCCATCCAAATTCTTCATGTTTTTTCTTTTTTTTCTGTCTCATTAGCTCCCATAGTCCAGACAAATGATAAATGCTTGTAATATTGCTGTATTTTAAATGTATGCTAGAGAGTGGAAATACATTGAACAGATTGTTCAAGACACTGTATTGTTCTTGTTCATTGTCATTAGAGGCCCATGTATTTTGATTCGTATGAGGTAATGGCATATAATAACAAAGGTTATTTTCAAATCTTGCTACAGATCTTTTGCTCAGCTCATTTCTAAGGGAGATAACCACATCTATTGAGATAATGCAGCAGACGTTATTCAGGGAATGACTATCAATTTGAACTAATATCTGTAAAATAATCTATTTTCCAAATGCAAATTGCTTTTTCTACATGCCCTTTTTCTTCCTGGCATAGCCATCCTGCAACACTCTACTTCACTGGTGTGTAATTCCTTGACACTGCCGAGCGTCAATGGAGATTTTCACTGGTAACTGGCTGTTGTTCCCATTTCAGTGCACAGAAAATTTCTTTCATATGCTCTGGCAAACATATCTTACTTATGTAAAAATTCATAAAGAGAAAACATACAGATTATAGTCAGGATCTTCTCCATCTCAAATACAGAATGGCATTTGCTATAGTTTGTAGAAAGTCTGTCTTTTGGTGATGCATTAGATACAACTTCCATAAGTTGTCTTATGGGTCTCACTCTTCTATGCACTGCAGAAAATACCTCAAAGAGTCTTCCATTCACGTCAATGCTTCTTCTGTGCTCCTTCATTGATTTGAATACATGGCAGACTCTAACCTTTTTTGGGCTGGGATTTTTTAGTGTTAATACTCCACCTTGCCTGGAAAGGAATCAATTCTGCTCACACAGAAGAAGCACAATAACAGCTAGACTTTATTTTGATGTGTGTGAAGGCACTTAGGTGGGGATAGGAGCAGAAGACAAGATTTGGGGGCTCTGGATTGAAACACAAGGACTCTGGAAATACTCTCTGGTGCTCTGCAAACATCTAAAAATGTTGGGTAATGCTTCTCACTGTGCTTGTAAAGTTGATGTGTTTGAATGGAGGCACAGCCTCTACTTCCTGTCCAACGTGCCAACTAGTATAGGGATGTGCTACACTACTCTCATAAGACATCTATTCTGGTGCTGTAGTGCGGACTATGCCAGTTATGGAGGAGCAATCATTGCAATCTTTGCTAACACTCAATCTTTTTCATTTAATTTTGGGGGAAGAAATTAAGGAAATTTAGCAGTGCCTGTGAGTTCTGCTTCAAGTTAAACATTGGGGAATCTTAGCAAGAAACTCCCCTGCAAGAAAGCAAAAAGTCAGTGGGCATAACTTTATTCAAGTGAATCATCTCTCTTTTTAAAGTAAAACCATATGGGTCAAAATGAGTGTACAAAATAGAATGCTAAATATTGAATAGGTGTTTCTATAATGAGCAAGCAACGGCCTTATTTAGATGCTCGGTTCACTTTATGGAAGCACTCAAACAGCAGCCAGAAATGAAACCCGGCAATATGTGACACATGGTTTTCAAGGCAAAATCTGAACTCTAGACACAGGCAGCAATTAAGCATTCCCTACATTTTCTGGCTTCATATGCAAATTTGACATTCAAATCAGACTTCTGAAAAGATCTCACCCATGCAAAAACACTAATAACATAAGCAGTCCAGAGTTTGAGCCTTTTTGCTTTAACTTTAATTACTTTGTCATAATTTCAGTGGAGGGCAAGGCACGTTAGGAGGTTATCAATGTGCTCCTCCCAGCTGTTTTGGAAGTCAAGTGTGGTTTCCCCCGACAAGACATGAAGTGGATAGAAATTTTAGATGGAGAATTTACAGCAGAGTGGCATGCAAAGAATTCATTATAAGCAGGAGCAGGGTGCCTTAAGAAGGTGACAATATTGTTTGCATAAGGGGTTTGCAAGCTGCAAACTAAGGGGAACTGCTGAACTGGGGTCATAAATTGCACACCGTTTCCATAGCCAGGAAGAAACACACAGCAAGTTCTGGAAGGAAGGGCCTCCAAAGGTTGTTTTGCACCTAACATCCAAGCTCACCCTGGTGTGGTGAACATCGACCCCCACAGGTGCACACCTGTATTTAATTGTAGTCTAATGACCTGCAATTGAGGGCCACCATCCTCCGTTGAGACTGGGTGACCGGCTTAACTTAAGGATTTTCAGTGGGAGGTATCAGTTCTTGCACCATTCAGGTACTTTTAGGTCCATTGCTTGTGGGTTTTGCTGTTCTGTCCTAGGACGATATTTCATAATATTCATCTTAAGGTCATGTATTATTAGCACCATTGAGCAAAAAGCCTAAAAAGTCCTCTGCAACACTTGAATTCTACTTAAGGATTATTTTAGGAAGTAAAATGGAACCAATTTGTGGCAACTGTGGTAACAATGAATTAACACCTGTGGAAAATAGGTGTTAACTCCATGAGACCTTTTCTTTCTGGTATGGAAATGAAATATAATAGAGAACTGCATCCGAATATCGTCATTCCATTTAAAGGAGAGAAGAGGACAGAAGAGGTGCTGCTAGCCAAGAAAGCAAAGTTGCACTGGTTAAAACTTACTACTAGGTTACAGTAGTAAGCAGGATGGGAAAGACTGCTAAGAAATACAGAGCGGGCTGTGTCCACTGCATCTAGACATGCTGTGAAACGAAAACTCAATCTCATCACGCAGAGCCTAAGCCAAAGCCTAGTAATAGAAAGGTCTCGCTTTGGGGGGTTGGGGAGAGAAGGGAGATGAGCTGATCTACGTTCGGCACAAGGAGGCTGCAGATGTTCAGTCTAGGACATCATTAGGGCTAGCAGGAAACCTAAAGAGAAGAGAGGAAAGGCATTAGTGTGACAGCAAGGCTCTTAATAACAATAATAATGAAATTGCAGCGGATTCTGCAGGCTGCGACCGAGCAGCACGTGGCCATCGTGGCGCTGCTCGCGTCTCCCATTCACAAAGCGGCGTCACGTTTGGGTGCCGCGTTCCCTCCGGGATTTATCGCTCCCACCGGCTCATCCCAGCTCCCCGAGCCTGCTTGATAGTCACTGCAGGCGTGATGTGCAGCAGTCTCCGCTAAGAAACACAGTGATCTTTACGTGAAAGGACTGACCTTTCTCTGCTGGCATTTTGTCAGGACGGGCTGAGGGGGAGAGAAGCAGAGGGGGCAGAGAAACCTATGCTACTTGTTGCTCTAAAAGAAAAGTGTATTTTGAGGCAAAGTATCAATCTGTGCCGCTCATTTTTCCCTATCTTTCTTTTTTTTGCTAGCAGCATAAGGCATCGTGCATGTGCCTACGTGTTTAGCAGCGGCTGCGCTCGAGAGGAACACCGGGTTTTCTCTTGGCACTGGCAATAGCATCTTCTCTCCACCCCGTCTTTTCCCTCCCCCATAAAAAAAGCACAAATGAAAAGGCCAGCTCATTGCTAACAGCGTTTGCTCTATCATTCCTTAATGCAAAAATAACTAACTAAAAAAAAAATTAAAAAATGCTGGCACCAGCATGACGCTCGGGTAGGCTCTGCGCTCACTGAAGCTCTTGCAAAAGCTGATGGAAACGTAAAACCACCAGACTGGGAAATTTATGCAAACGCTCCAGGCCAGTGCTTCGGGTGATGTTTTGGGGGGAAAATGCAAAAATTAGGAGAGAAAAAAAAAAACAATAGTTGCTTTGGAAGGAAGAATATATGCACATTGCAACCCTATGCATCCATACGAGCCCTTCTCTTGCTGGTCCCCGGGCATTTTTCCAACAGAGCCGCCTTGGGTTTCCCATAGGGAAAAGCAAGAAGCGTTGGAGGAGCGTGCGGGAGGGGGGATGCTTTTCCTTAGGTAAGGATAGCGAGGGATGGGAATGTTTTCCCACGTTTATCACGGCGATATGCACCTCCTCCAGCCAGGTCTCCCCCTCCCTAAAATAAAACAAAGGGTTGTGAAACAAAAGGTGGGGACGGGGGACCACAAGCAGGGAGGTTGGGGTCCTCTTACCCGCTCGGCGCGGCCGCCGGGGCTGCAGGAGGAGGAGAGAGAGGAGGAGGAAGAGCGAGGAGACCGCGGCAAAGCGCCGCTCTCCTGCCGAGATGAGGGAGGAAAAAAAGAATGAAGAGAAAAAAATGAAGAAAAAAAAAAAGAAAAAACCCACCCACAAATCCCGTTTCCTTCCCCCCCTGGCGACTCCTCTTGCCATTCGGATTCCCTTCCCTCTCCCCATGCTCATCTCCTCCCCCCGCGCGTGCCCATTGCGCGGGGTGTCCGCCCGCCCGCCCGCGCGC
>JAUBOD010000819.1:770033-781447 GCA_032353885.1 Nothura maculosa | reverse complement strand
AATCCTCCTATACTATCGTTTTTAGATGCAAAAGGGCTCAATTAGTCATCATTATATTTTAATGGCCTGAAACACTTCAGTGTTAATAAGTATCCAAATGAGTAAACTCCTATTTAAATTCTCATAGTTTCAATCGTTACATGATTCTTTTTCTTTTAAAAAAGTTGATTTAGGAAACCTAGAGGGCATATGTTTAAGCTTCTACTTTTTCAGTAGGTGTAAAATTTATCATTACCATTTTGCCCTTTGTAGCTGCACATACTGTAAGGAAATTACGGCCAGAGACTTACTATGAGGAGGAGGAGAAGTTTGCTCTGCAGCTCTGTAGTGTGTTTTTCCAAAGATACTATACTGAAGGCAAGAAGAAAGACAGAAATATTCATGGATTTTAACTCTGATGTGATACAAAAGGCAGTTGGGAAGTCACTCCATTGCTTCACTCACACTGAGTTAACTCCTAACAAGAAATGGCCACATCGTTATTGCAATTTTTTATTCTTTTTTTTTGAGACTGAGAGGAAACAGAATTACTTTTCAGTTTTGGTTCAGATCCCTGCATGAGTGCTCCTACGGTGTCAGGAGGATTGTACCCAACGTAACCTTATGTACATATGTTTCAGTCTGCAAAAGAGAAAAATCACTGGCCTAGGGGGAAAACATAGAAACCTCATATACGATCAGTTGAACAGCTGGCTGTTTGTTTTTTTTTTTTTTTTTTTTTTTTTTTTTTTTGCATGGAAATGTTTGCATGAGATAATAGGTAGGAATCTAAGAACTCATTGCAAGAACTCATAGACTCCTGAGGCCTCATTTCTGAAGGATTCATAAAATTGATGCAAACTATGTGCTATATTGATCAGCTACCACCACCACAACTCAATACTTTGGTCTGTGTGCAAGAGGGAATAGATGAATAATCTGGTATTTTTTTTCAGTGAGATTACTTACATGCATATACATATATACATTGAAATAATGTCAATGTTTGCAATTGTGCCTAGAAAGAAAACACATTTTGGTTACTTCTCTGACTGTATAGAAAGGTTATTCCATTGTCAGGCTGGTTGGTTCATAGCAACTTATATTCTTCACTGGAGATGTTCACCTTTCCGCAGCTAATATGTTTACCCTCTGTAGCAAGACTCTTGAGACTATTAATAGCCAAAATATATGTACAGTGCATACTTATTCAACTACAGTATTTACATTATAATGGGGTGATTGTACTGAGCATGCAGGTATAGCACTGTTGTATTTGAAGCATACTGCAATTAGAATATACTTAAAAATTAAATAACTGACAGGGAAAAAAAAAACTCCTGCCAAGTTGCAAAAAAATCTGTGTGGTAGGGGGGCGCTGTAAAAATGTTATAATGAGTGCTCTTTTATTTGAATGTGGATTAAAACTATGTGTCTTTTTGTTTTTCTCCCTGTAAATTCATCAACTAATGAAAACCTTCCCATTCCTACAGCTTGATGAATTCTGTGTTGTTTTGCCTTACATTGAAAATTAGAACTGGTTGTTTTTATACATTTAGGGATGTAAGTGACATTTGATATTCTGGTATTTCTGAGAACTTCATGCTCTTGAATATCTGAAAAAAAATAAAATAAATGCATAATAGGCCATGGGATCACAATCTCATCTTGCAGATATGGAACTGAGGTGTAGGCAGAAACCGCGATTTGTCTTCACTGTATTCCCAAGTAATGCTATGATTCTCATTGGGTTTTTAATTGGGCATCCAACAACCCCATCGTCTCGATTGGGACAGTGTTTCTAGGCTGATCTGCTTGGCTGGATCCATTAATCCAAAGCCAATGGTATTCGAGCAGCTGGAGCTCCAGGAGCTCGTGGAGCTCAATACGATGGGTGACTGGTGCCATTGAGCTGCTCAGTCGCTATTTGTCCGGCCATACTAGTTTGAACTAAATAATTTGAGTCTATTAATGGAGCCTGCAGTGAAGACAAGTCACCAAGAGACTTTCCTAATGACAGAACAGGAAAAAAAACAATCCATCTTTTCTGCATCTCCCCTATTTCCTCCTCAGCTGCCCAGCTAAGAGCTTGTGCCTTGACCTTGCCAAGTTATTTTGCACTGGCACAAGCAGGTGGCTACTCTTCCACCGCATATTTTTCACAAATGGCCAACATTTTATAAAAATAAAATAAAATAAAATAAAAAGAGAAAAACAAGCAACACCTCCCCTAAACAATTTTTGAAGGTTTCCCATCAACAGTAAATATTATTGCTGCTGATGTTAATGAAGACATTAGTCTCACAGCATTTGAAGTACTGCAACATTAAGTAGCCTAGCGGGGTTTATGCTAATGCAAAATGTAATAAAGTGGAGGCCACTATCTCTTTAAGCTGAAAGAAAGGAAACTTGTTTCTACTTCCAAGGGATGCCTAGTGTGTGCTTATCTAATTGACTGTGTATTTTGTCTAGGTGTTGAGGGAAAGCTAAGAGAATGAAGGCTCTAAGTCCCCAGTGGAAGCATGATATGGCGATGCAGCGCTGGTGCTGAATTGTCCTCTCTGATGGCTCTATGGGAGTGGATAGCCCTGAGTCTTCATTGCTGGGTTTTAGCGGTTGCTGCTGTTTCGGATCAGCATGCCACAAGCCCCTTCGACTGGCTCCTCTCTGATAAGGGACCCTTCCATCGCTCACAGGAATACACAGATTTTGTGGACAGAAGTCGACAGGGATTTAGCACAAGATACAAGATTTACAGGTATGAAGCAAAGGGAAAGCCATCGCAGAGGTACCGTCTGGAGCTGCTGTGAATGAATGCTGAGGGTTTCCTTAAGGGAAGGTTTCAGCTGTGGGGACAAAATCCAGAGATGCAAAACTCATGGCTGAAACACTTGCAAATCCACACGTGTGCACGGTGTACTGGGGAAATGCCTGCTTATGATGTTTTTTTTTTTGTTTGCAGAAATTTGGGTAATTGCTTCTGTTGCTTTGGAAAACACTCCCCATTTCTGTCTAACTCTAATTTTCCTGAGCGGCAGACCCAAAGTTGGAGGTGTCCAATGCAAGTCCCTCTTGGCTTGCAGAAGGCTGTTGCAGGACACCAGGGAGATCTTCTCCAATTGCTCTCAGTGCAACTCACTGAGACGCAAACAGTGACATTAAGAACAAATTTGTGGTTCTATGGGGCAAAAGTTGTGTGAATAAAGGTGTTTCCAAAGTGACACAGAAGATCTCCCATGGGTTTGTGCCAGTGTTTTAAGAAGCCATTTTCTCAACCCTGAGGGGCTGAGCTCTAAGATCAATGGATAAGTTTAACAGAAGCTGCTCAGTGTCTGATCCATCAGCAAATTTAACAGTAGGTGGGCTTTATTGGGCTTTATTCAGATTAAATGGGGGGAGAGGGGAGGGGAGGAGAAAAAAAAAAGTGGGGAATTTGAAAATTATAGGGTTGCTTGTGAATTTGTGCCTAGTGTTGAATTGCTTTTGTGATGCATGCATAGCCTGTCCATGTCCATTCCTTTGAGGAAGCGCTGGAGATGCGTCTCCTGAATCATGTGCAGGAGGTGTAATTAGCATCTGATAAATGCGGGAATGGAAATGAGAGTTCAGTGTAAATACACTGAGCTAATGGCAAATAGAGGGAGGGAGCGAGATGAAGGAGTGTGAGATATTAAGGACAAAAAGGCAAATCTATGTGCAAAGGGACTTTCTCACCTCTCACCGTTCCAGATCTTTTTTGGCAGCCAAGAGAAAGAGGCTGCAGCAGTGCAATGCTGACAGATTGCTAACTTCCCTAATAACTCTCCAACCTATGAACGTGAACCGTTTTGGGATGGAAGGACACACACTGGTTTCATTTAAACCCATGAAACCGTCCGTGCAAATTTCATACCTACATTAAATGATCATCCCCAGCCCTGCAGAAAAGGGGCAGAGGGAAATGTGGCTGTATGTATTTTAATACTCTTTAATTCAATGTCTGGTGGCCTGTGACAGATCTCCTCAATCCACACAGGTTTTGGTTTTTATTTTTAACTTTTAAAGATATTATTTTCCTTTCCTGAATGTGTGCAGCAGAGGGCACTCTGTTGCAGGTCAATTTTGCAGTGGGCTCCCTTGCCATATAAAGAGGAATTGAAAGCATTTTTGAAAATCAGGGGTGATTTGGAAATATGCTTGATGAAGTGGCTTGTCTTAACAGAACAGCATTGCCCAATATTTACTGCATTTTAAAAGCCAGCTGTCAGGACCAATAATGTAAAGCCAATAATGTGGAGACTGAGACAGCATATTTTATTCCTATTATTCTGTATTAGTCAACACCGAATCAAAATTATCTTGCTAACAAAATGAAAGATGGAATTGTATTTCATTTCAGTGCTTTCAATCATGTCTTTGAGAATTTTGCTCCTCTGAGCCATCATTACAGAAACACTCTTAACTTTTATAGATCTGTAATGATATCTCCAGTATTTACCTGTGTTTGTGCATAGGTTTAAGGGGAGTTTAATTTACAGCATCCCACAGAGAGCATTGCTGCTGTTTATTTCCATCTTCTGCCTATTCCCTTCATAACATGAGCTGGGAAGCCAGAGGAGCTACATAGATCAGTAGGAAAACTGCGGTTTTTTTTTTGATTTAGTCACCTCACTACAAACCCTGCTGCAAAGTCTCCTTATAAAATATGGTCCCATTAGCAAGCAAGCGCAGAGCATGGTGACCTTGTTGCAAAGCACACAGAGCCAATTTAATCCCTGTGGCTCCTCTGCGAGTTTCCCCGAGCTGAGGAGCCTGGAGCCTAATTGGTCCATCATTCCCTCTCCGATCTCTCAGCTAAGGAAGGAGATCCCCCAGGGACGTTTGCAGCTCTGTTTTTTGTGGGTTGCTGTGGAAGGAGATGAAAGAGAGGGATGTGCTGATCTCCCTTGGCTCGGCAGAACTGGGAGCAAGTGGTGCCAACTGGATGGCTTCCTTTCTCTTCTCTCTTCTCTCCATCCCTTAAAGACCATTCAAAAAGCAAAGGTATTTTAAGAGCAAAGAAGAAGAGAGGTCGTCTCCCTTCGTTTTGTCATGAACATAAGATCAACATCCATGAGGAGTGAAAAGGGAAAGGGTTGGGATAGGTGGCAGCTCTCTTCCTGTGCTCCAAGAACAGGGTCTGGAGCAGCAGCTGGGACTTGGTGTTCCCCTGTCTCATGGATAAAATCAGCTCAGGAAAAATATCTGAAAGCCAATAGTGAGCTGCATATACAGCATGTAGTATTCTAAAATATATTGTTCATGGAATTTATTTTTCCTTCTGGAGGAGAGCTCAGCAAGAGGAGGCTGCTGTTTAACTTCAGTTTTCTGACACTAGAACAATTACACAATGATTAGAATGATTTTTTCATTCTTATTATTATTTCTCCCCTTCTTGGTAGTCTCAGGAGAGGCAATAACAATATAGAAAAAAAAGTCTTAGTTGACTCATTAATTCCCCCAAATATTTATTTCAAGGTAGCATTTTTTGTTATAATCAAGATTACATTAAAAACACAGAGACGACTTGTTATCTTGCTTTTGCTTGTCATCTGTATTTATACAAATACCACAGTGCTAGAGATGGAGGTCTTCATCCTGCAGCCTTGTTTGCATTGCTTCACATAGGTTCGAGGTCACGTGCTGCAGCCCCATCAGAAATGCAAAAAATAATCAAAATTGAGGCAAAAGAATAGAGAGATGGAACAGGAGATAACAAGGTTTTGCTGTGCTGGCTGTTAAAACCTTGGCTACTTGAAAATTGATGGAAACATCGTCATTACCTGTCAGCTCCCGCCTAAAACGGTGCTGTGCTGCTTGTGTTAGTCCTGTCATTTACATGGCAGGGGACAGACCAATTGCAGACTTTAGTTTCTCCTAATCATATGTGGCAGATAAGACGATGAGATGAGCGATACGGCCGACCTCCACGGCGCCCTGCTACCTTAATTCTTTTCCTGTTATTAAATTACAAAACCTGCTTATGTTTTAAATGGATAGAGCCCAACTTCTAGACTGAAGGATGTGAAAAATAAGATCTGGCACTGTGCAATCTCCATTCTGGCATTTCACCCAAATAACTGGCATTGTTCACCCAAATAACTTTTCCACCTAGCTTTTGGCTACTGAAACCAAAAGAAGGCCACTGTTCTGCATCCACTCTGTCTAACTAGTGCAAACAAGTATCCCCTTGGCCATGAATTTGTTGTAAATTTTAGTAACAAAGCCAAAGGTTGACACTGAGAGAGTTCACCTAATGCCTGAGCCCAGTTTCTTATGGAAGGTCTTAACCTAAGCATGAGAGGAAGTTTTTAAAGGTAAAGTTACACTGTGACTTATCTTCCTCCCTAGCTTTCAAATTGTAGAACTACTATGGGAGAAAAAGAGCTGATGGATGAAATAGGGAGTAGAGTGAGAAAAAAGATCCTTTGTCACCCATTTTTTGACCTACACAATAAAGACCAATTATGGCACTGAATCAACCTGATCCTACTGAGTGTTTAACTCTTCATGCTGAGCAGCTTTGAATATGAAGAAATAAGGCTGGAAGAGACTTATATCTCTTCACTAGCATTTTTATGAGGTATTGTATTAAGTAAATTAAGCAATTAAGTAAAGCTGATGTAATGAGTGTTGGGAATGAGGGTTACGCAGCAGTGTGGTATTTCCTATAATTCTTCGTAGGAAATATCCTCCTGCAAGGCCTACCATAGGTTTTAGTGGCATTCTTTGCCACTAGTCTGCAAAAAAGAATGTCAGGACAGCACTTGGATGGCTGCTGAAAACCTCCAAATGGGTGGCAATGTGTAGTTTATGTTTTATGGAAAATGACTGCTGCATTTAATGAGGGTAAATATTTTGGCAGGGAAATCCAAATTTATTATTTGCTTCTGAGTACCCTGTAGGAGCTTTGTGCCACTTTTATAAATCAGTCACAAAGGCATTTAATTCCAAGCAGAATGAGATTGCATGATACTAGGATGGACAGAGGGATTGAGAAAGTAGGCGAAGAGTCTCTTTCTATCAGAAAATGTAATTTCTTTAGAGATAGGGAAGGTTTAATGCCATCAAATAAGGTCCTGAGAAAACCTCATTAGGACTGCTATATACCTTTGCCCAAATAAAATGATAGGTAACTCAAAGCTGGGGTGGAATATTAGCGTAAGGAAGAGTCTAGCGTTTTCCTGTAAGACAGAGAAGTTTGTCATGTTTAGCCTAAAAAAGAAAAGAGAGAGCTGAAAGAGGATAGACTTTTGGTCAATATATTGATATACGTCATAGAGTGGGAAGAATTGTTTTAATCAAAAGCCTAATTGGTGTTAATGGGCTGGTCATGGATACTTCCTAAACTTCACCGTAAAATAGTTCTGGGAGAAGCAAAATTACCAAATCTTGCATAATGACATTGGGAAAAGGAATAAGAGTTGGTATTCCTGAAATGGAGCTAGATTTTAGTAACAGCTGAAGTCTCTTGGAGTTAAGTGTTCCTAATAAACCTTGAGTACCAGTCTGCAAAAGGGAAAACAAATGCAGCACTTAAAAACCTGAGCATCTCTGTGCAGCAATATAAGAACGCAGCTGACTTTAAAGAACATGCCTTCAGAAACAGCTTTAAGAGGAGTTGTTTGTTTGTGAGTCATGCAAAGTAAGGAATTAGGAAATAGTGCTGTGAATCTAAAAGTTTTTGTGTGTTAAGCCATGTTGAGTTCCTCTCACGTACTCTGTGTCACTTCTGAATCCCACAATTGAAGGTATAAGGCAAAGTGAGCGAGACTGAAGGTTCTCCAGTAGATGGCTGATGTTTTTTATCATTTGTGCATGAAGTCAAACAGGGCCACTTCGCATTCTAGAAACCACTATCATTGACATTTATAGGAAGAGCCCATTGGTAGGAGAAACATCAAAGGTGCTGTTTTCGAAAAATGAGGACGTTTGTTGACATCCAGATAGGAGCTCATTGTCAGCCTCTCTGCATTTCCACGTGCCATTTCCTTGATGCCAAATCCAAGACCTGCAAAAGTCAGGAGAGGTGGTGACAGGAGGAACACACCAGGATTTATCAGAGAAAGCAACGAGTCAAATGACTGTGGTAGAAGCCGAGGGAGGAAATGGGTTGTGCTCAGCAACCTGTAACTCCAACAAGCCACAGCGTGAGGTCGCTTCCAAGAGCTCTGCAAACTGGGCAGCTGTTGCTTTTGCCTCTGTGGAGCTTTTCTTTCTTGCACGTTGCACTGCATGTGCGTGGGCGCTGAGAACAGAGATAAATGCACTGAAGAGCAAACAAGTTTATCTCCACAATTGCCGTATCAGTAGGGAATAAAGAGCCGGAAAAGCCCTGTCTGCCTTTTCCAGAGATTCACTGCAGCCGTAAATTGCTTCAGGCCTTCATCGTAGTCGCTCGACTTGCTTTGGGGAATTTTCCATTCAACGTGCTGGATAAAAGGTGCAGTAATCAGATAGATTATCATTCTCTGAAGGTTTACACGGGTCTAGTCTGCTGAATGTGCCAAGTCCTCACTTTAAATCCAGGAGCTCATAGATTTGAGAGCAGAGAAGTGCAGGTCAAAGAGAGTTTTTGGCATTGTGAGGTGATAGAATTCCACCAAAAACACACAGTATTGGATTTGTCCAGGGCTGTGACCCCATTGTGATAGGCAGGGACACCAAACAGAAAAGGCACTGATACCATTTTTGAGGAATCAAACTGCAGCACTTTGTCATACTAGAAAAATCCCTAAAGAAAAGCATATAGTTGGCATGAAGAAAAGCATATAGATATATAGAAGGTCACTTATTTCTTAAGAATGCCTGAAAGTCTAATACACCATTGGAATTCATCTGTCTCTCTTGGAGTAGGTAGTTCTGGCCAGTAAAGACATGACATGAATTAAATAACAGCCTTTGGTGAAACTACTTGTATGAGCATATATTTGAGAGAAATAAAAGCTTTAAATAGTCATCTTTCCAGTTTTAGGGATATTTGAACAACGTTCCCCACCAGCATCTAATTTCTAATGCTTTGTTTCAAATGCAGATCTCCCTTTCTTAAGAAAGCATTTCTATGTTACCTGTAGGGCCTAAATAGATACCAGCGAGAAGTGCTTTACACTTTGCAACTGCCATTATCAAAGTTATACCCTGATTAGTTTCTTGACCTATTTATTCATGGGGATTTTGCTGAATGAGCGTTAAATCATGGGGCATCGAAATGGAAGTAGGGATGCAGATAGAGTGTGTCTCAGCTAGACGAGCAAGTGTTGGTGCTGGATCAGGTACTAGGCAATGATGTTGGCTAGGCCAACCTGATGAGAATCGTCCCCAGGAGTCAGTTTGCTTGACAAGAACACAAGTGTGTTTCAGCTTGGCAAAGTAGCAGAGTATTAATGCCAAGGTTGCCTTCTGTGTGTATTTATATACATATATATAAGTCTATAAAATACACTGCAAGAGTCTATGTTCTGAGACAATTTCTCCTTGCATTTCGTCTTATTCATCTGCTGTATTTAATCAAGGATCCCAAGGAGGCTTAAATGGGGAGGAGGAGAGTGGATCTTATATTTATGCAGAGGTTGCAACAATCCATTTCCTGAATATACCCATTTTACAGAATCTAATATTTTAAAGGCAACTGTTAGCTCAAAATCCCTACTGATCCATCCCCCAGAGCAAAGTATATCTGTTTAGCAACTCTGACGTATCATTGTCTCAGGTGGTAAGTTCATAAATCCTTTAAGTTGCCCTAAAAAATTAAGATAATAGAAGCAGCAACTTAATGGTTCCATGCAATCACCGAGGTAGTATAAAAGCTGTTTAACACTAATAATAGATTCATTCTCTAGTCAGCAGGATGGTCTGCCAGGACCTTGGGAATAAAATCAGGTCATTATCATTAATTCTTTGAAGATCTTGGGTTAGTTGGGACTTTGTTCTTTCATTTGCCTTTCTGTTTCATTTTTGTATGAATACCCAGCTAGGAAAATCCCTGGCAGTCGTGATGTAGAGGAGCTCTAACAGTGAGCACCTTCAGCAAGGGGCATTACAATTACAGAGATTTATCTTGGTCACTGAAAAAAAAAAGAATATAAAGGGTTTTATTACTTAGATCCATTTCTCTATACTATAATTTTAACACCTTTATTGTTATTATTCATTGTTGCTGCTAGGCCTGTAGTCCTCTCCAGAGAAGCAAAATGTTTCTGTATTTTATTTAATTATATTAATTATATTATATATAAAATAATATTAAATAATATGGTTTAATAAAACTCAGCTGCATTTTATGCATCAGTGGCACGTTAGATCTTGTGCAGAGAAAATAACTATAACACAGAGGTCTCATCTATATATTTCTGTTGACACCAGTACAGGTCTGAAGGTATGATTCTTTGCATACCAAGGAATTCCTAGCTTTCCAATGAAGCAGGATGACTGATACTCACTTTAGGATTTTTTTAATTCCTTCTCCTATCATTGCTTAAGGGCACAGCTAATAACTTAGAATCCAAGTTATGGCTGTTGTCTCGCTGTGATTGATGCTGCAGGTTTTGCTAATAATTATCCTAGCTATGAAATTTTATGGTGTAGCCATAGATTCCTTCTAACGGAGACCTTGGGGAAGAAGAACAACACTTTGAAGTAATGTCTCACAATTTGGTTCTCCTTAGGATCCCAACCTGATTGTTGTGGATAATAGTGTTCTTTAGGTCATTAGTGGCTCTGTATCTCAATTCATCTTCTGATACACTCAACTTCTACTTTATTTATACAGTTTGGAGAAGAAAAACTGTTTTTACTGACCAGACAATTTGATATATATGTATATACATATATACTTACACACATAGCTTGGGAAAACTGCACAAACAAAGCCCATTGGCAATTTAAAAGTTGTATATGCACGTCTCACATGCAGAGAGAAGAGATAGTAACTGGCTTTAAGTAATGAATATTGATTTATCAAGGGAACAACAAATACACAAGTTTTCACTTGCAGGAGCAGCATAATTTAAAATCAAAAGCATAATCCATATTCTAGCAAGTACTTGGAAGGATCATTAGAATCTGTGACCTGAGGAAATATAATTGCTACATTTACTATAAATATAGGAAATATAGCAAATAGTATATTCTTTAAATTATCCCCTAACTTTTGATAATAGAATTGGGCATTTTGTTACAGCCGCAAAGACAACTTTGCCTATGTTGACTTTATGCTATTTTAGCAAAAAGTTAACAGAGGCAACAATTTTTGTAAGGAAGAGGGGGCCAAGCTTTTTTCAGTGGTGGCCAGTGACAGTACAAGGGGTAATGGGTGCAGCTGAAGCACAGGAGGTTCCATCTGCAGATGAGGGGGAACTTCTTTCCAGTGAGGGTGACAGAGCCCTGGAACAGGCTGCCCAGGGAGGTTGTGGAGTCTC
>JAUBOD010000819.1:707100-718881 GCA_032353885.1 Nothura maculosa | reverse complement strand
CACTTATATCTACTGCAAATTAACACACAGGCACTTGCAGATTCACTGTTTTTCAGTGGCTGATGTCCATGCAGTTGTAGTTTCAGTGCTGGGTAGCTTTGCATTTGTGAATCATTACTTGGTATCATAACCTCACATAACATTATCAGCAGGTCTCAATCCTACAGCCCCAAACAAGTTCATATAGCCTGAATGTCCCAAAGTAAGTTGATTAGATACCAGATAAGCTCAGAAAGTTGCCTGGCTTTGATGTTAGGGTAAACAGCAACTTCTTCCTCATTACTGAGGACACCTCCCAGAGTCAAGAGTCCCCACGGGGCTCTTGGTTTGCAGATTTGCAAACCTACAACAGGTGCAGAACAAACACTGCTCAGTTCTTAGTCCCCAGCCATTTCTCAACTTCTTCACACTGATCTTTATTTACTTCATTAGGTGTGTTTCCCAACTTGCATTTGCCTTATCGGAGCAGTTCAAAGTGTTTTGAAGGCTCATCCTTGTAAAGACACCTCAGGGAGAAGTTAGGTATTCAAATCACTGGAAAATTCCAGGTAGAGATACAAAGGAAGATGAACATTTGCAATTCTTTTATGCCTATTTTTGATCTTCTTTAAACAATTAAGTTAGTGGCCAAGTGGGAGAGGGGAAGAAGAAAGAGAATTACAGATACTTTGCATATTTACTGCTTACTGAAGCAGGTGCAGAACCTGGAGGACCAGATTCTACCTTAAATTAGAATTACTCTACCTTTAAATTAAATCAGTAAATTTCCTTCTGACTAGCAAAGTTTCACTAAAATGTCTTAAAATCAACTGTCTCCATCTTTGTCATACCGTGACATATTTTATAGGATGAGAATTTGCAGGGAGGGGGCATTTCCATTGACTCACTATTCTTTGGATTAGTAAGGACTTAAGTATGACAGATACAGTTCAGCATGATGGTGTATGCAATTGAAAAAATCTCACAAAATCGAGCACAGCCTCTAATCTCCACACTGATGCTCGGAATAATATACTGGCTGCTGTCAGCAGAGTGACTGACAGCTCTATGCAAAGATATGAGAACTAACGGAGCCATCTACCCCGTCTCATTTTCTCCTTCCCAATGACATGTGAGCCATGTCTAAGTGGTGTAACCTATTGGGCTATAGATATACCTGAATCTTATCTATTTTGACTATTGGCATTTCTTAATGCTCTCAGATCTACATGCTATCAGATCTACAGTCCCTCTTCACTGGGAGAGCAGGTATAGCTCATAGGGCTGTGCAAATCTCTACAAAAGTGCAGGTGACTGCAGAAAAAAAGGTGAGGGCGAACACAGGTTCTTCCCACAAACCACCCTGCAAACATCCAAGAGCATCTCCAACCTTATTTCAAATAATTTTTGCAGAAGCCATGGGATCTGTGAAGATGCAGCTGAAATCCCTTGCAAAGCCTCTTTGCTTGTTCTTCTCTCCCAATAAAGCAGGGCAAATGACTGGCTGGAAAGGGGAGAAATTTAATGAAAATCCCAAATTTGTCCCACATAAAAATGTCACTATCTTGAATTCCAGATGAAAAGAAATAGAAAGAATAAGGGGCAAGTACATTCCTCTGCAAACATTTCCAGCCACCATTCACCAGGTTATGTTCTCCCTGAGCTTCTCCTTTTAAAATCCCATTCTTCTTGTATTAAAGAAAAGCATTAATTATATTCCCAGCACAGACAATTATAATTGCAGAGTGGTACAGAATTGCACTTCCAGTAATATTTTAGAAATAGAATTATTATGCTTCCCATCTGTAAGGAATAAGTGTCTCAATTGCTATCTTTTTTTTCCCAGTGGGAAAGCTGAGACTCCATGAAGATAGGCTATGTTTAAAAATGTGTTTTTAAATGTTCCAATTTACTGTGGAGCCATAGCTGATTTAAGACATGTTTAGCTCTCAAAATGTCTAGAGCTCCTTCCCAAGAGCCACAAGATTGGGGGCACACTCACTAGGTAGGCAGGTTTTTGTATCCCAGAATCCCTGCTGGAAAATGAAAATATTTATTCTGCTGCTACTCAGAAGCATGTGAATATAATAACTAAGCTATAAAGAACATGCCTAGTCACCTGCAAAAATGGGGTAAGAGCTCTTCTATTGAAAAGCCATTTGCTGAACAAAGTCATTGACATGCCAGAGTTATCAGGTGAACAGGGAGTTTGGAAGATCATTTTCATTCTTAGAGATCTTAAAGTGAAAAAGGGAAAGCAGAAGAAGAGCAGGACTACACTCTCCACACACATTATGCCAGACTTTATCCTTGCTCTCCCTTGGCCACAAGCTTCAATAATGTTGTCTCCATCAATGTCCCCCCATGAAGGGCTATTTATCATCTTACTCCATCCATTAGGGCAATCCATCACCTCTCCAGTACAGGCATATTTGAATAGCGAGTTAGGGCAGGTTATGGCCACAGCTGTGGTTTACTAAAGACACACAGCTGTTCTACAGAAAGCTGGTAAACAGTTTCCCAATAAATAATGCTCCTCAGGTTTCAAAATTGCATTTTTTTTTTTTAACTCTTCTTGTTGAGGGCATTAGCTTCTAAAGAACCACGTGCTCTTGAATTAGTTATCTAAACTCTTAATGATCTTTGTCATTAAGAGGAGGAGGAGTGCTCCTCCCCTCTCCCCACCCCCAGAATTTTTGATATATTCAGGGTTGGTAGCTTGTCCTAAGAAGCCTTAGGTGGTTGCAGAAGTGTATGCTACAAGATGGTCTTTTAGTGAGGCAGCAACTTGATCCAGGAAGGAGCTAAAGAAGCACTTTTGCAAGCTAAGTTATTAAATACATAAGCTATTAAATGCTTATTTAATAAGTTATTAAATATATAAGATGTGTTTAATTTTTTTTAATTCATACATCTGAAACATGTCTTAGGTTCATAAAAACTTTAGTCTCACGGACTAATGTTAGTCTTAAGATAATTTTAAAATATCTTGCATATTCCTGAAGCAACTCCAAGTATAGAGAATCTCCTGATAGTCTAGCAAATACTGTGTATGTCACACTTCAGTAGAAAATAATATTCTTAACACTATGGCTGTAGACTACAGCTATAGACTTGGGCTCCCTAGTATAGCTCTACATGTGTCCTGCAACATCTACTGTGTGATTAATAATTTATAAAATATAATTAATACATTAAGATTTCATTTATTTGGGCCTCTAATAGTGACTTTTTGCAAATTCTTGCCCTGCACAAAATGTAATTAAACCAAATTATTTTTCTCACGGTTCTCTATTTTCCTTCAACATTAGCGTTTTTATATTTGGTTCATGTGTTGTAAAGGGATAGGACAATAATTGCCCCTATTATAATGGTGTATGTGAGGGACCTTCAACAGAGCAAGGCTCCTTCATGCTATAGTATGTGAGAAGGTACCTTGGGAAAGTGAAATAGCTCTTTTGCTAGCTTATGCAAAATATTCTAATTTTAGGTAAGAGTTGGCCATGTTTGTGGTGGAATATCAAGCAGATTTTGGTTGGTAGGTGTTTACACATATATTAGTTATTAAATTCCATCCTTTAGATTTTCTTGCATCTCTAACTTCTCAACAGCATTTTGATTCTCATTCTGTCCAAACTTGACCAAACCCTCTTTTTATTGCCACCTTAATGTTTTTATGAATATATTTTCCAACATCCTGCATAGTACTAAAAATTTACAAGGCCTGGGTTCAGGATAATAGCTATAGGCTCTCACAGGTGATTCCTTCTGAATTTGGTGACATGCCACCAGTAATATGCTCTTTGACAGGGACCAAAGTCCTAGTCTTATGTCAGACACACCCCTATAAATCATTCTTCCCAAGGAAGGATACCCCAAAACTTTATAAATTGTTTGGGCTGTAAATGGGTACTGATAGGCCAAATTGCAGCGTGAAAGACTCCCAGCTGATGCACAGCACATAGTTTTTGCACTTCAGGGTGATTACTGGGGCCACAGAGTTGCAGCAGCAATAGAAAAGATTGTGGGAGTCTGCCTTTGGGTCATAAATTATTGCATGCAAAAAATCTTTTCTTTTTATGTATGTCATAAAAGTGCCATTTATATTTACAGAATGCTACAAAAATTCCTCTACAGAGCTAAAATTTGCATGTTTCTCAAGTTTCGTGATATATATTTTCCTCACACAAGCCAAAGTACAATAAACTATTAACCAGGAAACAGAACAGAACAAAAGTTACTATGTATTGGATTTGATGAAACTAAGTACTTTCAGCTTTTGCATTTTTTGGTTTTCATAGACTTACAAAACTGAAACAACACTGAGGGAAGAATGTGGATTTTTTTTTGTACTATAATTTCCTTAAATTTTAGTAATTGTATGGATGATTATGCAACACTACATAACACCAAAAATTACAAAATAATTCAAGCATTTTACTTTAAAAAAAATCTTGGATTGTTGTACCACTTTGATTTTTTTTTTCTTTCCTTTGAACTGAAATAAGGGAATGAAATCACCTGCTGTTACAATTAGCATTTAAATAGTCTTCATTTGGCAGTGAATTCTGCAATCTCATTGAGGTTAGAGAGGTGAGGAAAGAGTTTGCTCCCATTTGTGTGGGTGCTGTGGGGTCAGGTTTCTCCAAAATCCTTTCAGGCTTTGTGACTGTGTCTGAACTGGTGTCCTACTTCACATCAAGGTGTAGAACCACACCATGCTTTGGTCGCCTCCATGTTCAGGCAAGGCTGCTCATGCTCTCTCTGTGCCTGGATTTCCTTGCAAAAATGACCTGTGGATGTGGATTGGAAGAGACATCTGGCTGGATATCTGATATATGGTGTGTGTTCAGTCTCATTAGGAGGGATGAAATCTCAGTGGGATCCTCCTGCACACAGGTTTGGGCTGCCCTCAGGGAGGAGGCAGCTTGTGGGTTCCCTATAGCAGATCTTTCCTAATTTCCAGGAGCATATTTGAGAGAACCTTGTTTTTATTTATTTATTCTTTTTTACCTACTTTCTTCTTTTTCCAAATTAATTTCAATGAGCTGGGTCACTTTGGCTAGCAGCCACCTTTGAATGTGGATGTCTACAATTCCCACGGGTCAGAGAGTTACCACTGCAAGGTGACTCTGTAGCAAGGGCAATAAAGCTCATATCCACACTGAATTGTCAGGCTCAAGATGAGCAAAAAACAGGATTAATCAAGATGATCGGTCGAGCTACTTGTGCATTGATATTGCTCTCAATGACACAATGTTTGAATTTGTTCCAAAAAATCAGGAGAGAAATGTTAACCTCTACCTCTTCCCACACACTAGAGACACAGCTTTGCATAGGGCAGCTGGGAAGAGTGCATTGCTGTGTGTCAATGGAAAAATAAGCGGAGAGGAGATATCTTTGCTTCCACTCTGCTCAATGCAAGGTAGATCACACTCTAATCCCAATTTATTTCCATCTTTTATAGCTTCCCAGTCAATCCCAGGTGCGGGGGTGAAGCAACTTGTTCCATGTGTGGGGTAAGGGAACTCACTCTGGAATTATCCATGACGAGCTAAAAAAGAACAACTGTTTGCAGTCCTCTTGGTCTAATTCAGCACCCAGGAACTCTAACCAGGACAAGACAAATGTATACATGAATGTTAATGGCAGCATGTAATTTTGTGCTAATGCAGCAATATGTTTCACATAGCAGCCTTGCTCCACGCCAGCTCTACGCACAAGCAGCAGTTAACATTTAGTGTTGTGAAAAAGATCTTGGACCATCCTGTCTTTTTTCTCGATGCTTAATGCTTTTTGAGACAATGAGACCAAACCCTGGTATTGTCTATTTTGCCATATTGTTTCTTTTGGGGCGTGTTTATGAATATGCTGATTAGCATCCGTCCGCAATATGTTTGGGAGATTCAGACACTTTCCTAGGGACTGAAGCTGGAGTTCCCTTCCTGCTGGCCATGATGCAATCATCAGATGGTAGAAAGTGCTAATTTGTCGTCCTTTTGAATTGCATTCAAGCTGGCAGTCTGGATAGGCAAAAGTTTATCAGCCTCTGCAGAATTGCAGCAATGCACTGGCATCATTTGTAGTTGCAATATAGATTACTTAATTTACCCTCTCACCTCTATCACTTTATGCAAGGCATATTTGCTACAGATAAAATACTAGGATATATTTAATACATTGAAATCTCTGAGTTCATGAGGCAGAGATTACACATCTCCTTTTGCATTTTTAATGCAGTCTGAGCTTCTGAATAGATTTAGTTGCTTATAAAATTGGGCGTTTGCAATCTAAGATGTATTGCAAAGGGAGCTAACTGGCTTTATCAAAGTCTTGGAGTCCCTGAAGCTCTGATACTACTGAAAATTTGGCTTCTGAGTTTGATAATCCCCCTCATTGAATAAATAAAATGCAACAGATAAACAGATTTTCTTTCCAGGAATAAAATCTCAGCTCACCTTCAAAAATTCCATATAGTTAAGAACATCAAAAGATTGACTGACATGCCTGTAATCTGGATCAATGTTGGCAATTTTGTTGGCCTGAGGCTCTGTTCAGTTCACTGTCAATGTGGGTTTTGTGCAGGTCTTGTGGAGATGCTTCCAAATGGTGTCATTGGAAGGAAGAATAGCACTAGGACCATTTGAATAAGACAGAGTACTGAGTTTAGTTTGGAACCAATATAACTGTTGGTAGAAAACTGCTGGTAGAGGAATACAAAAAAAAAAAAAGCCTTTATAAACACAAGTGTGGGTTAAGCAACTCAGTCATCTGTCAGTGCCATAAAGGGTAATTCTAGGATGTATTCTGATAGAGTGATGTCAAGGTAAATGACAGATAGAAAGTCTTATTTGGAAGGTTGTACTTACAAATTGTTTAGAAAATGAGCCAAAAAAGCTTCTACTAGAAGATTGTTTAAGTGTATATAGTGTTCTTACTGGAAGTAGCAATTCTGGAAATGTGTAGCCTGGTAGATAAGGCTTTGGATCAGTCTTGGTTTAAGAATTTGTTGCCTCTGCTGTCTCATTGCTCTTTGCCTTTGGGCAAGCAGTGATTTTGAGATCCCTCTTCCTTGCTCGGGGTAGGCAGGAGCAACTTCAGCCTTAGGTTTGTGCAGACCAGATTTTGATGTCTGCGTGACAATGAACCTAAGCTAATAGTGAGCGGCAGTAGTGTTCCAGAAAAACAGCAACAGAAGAAAAAAAAAATAAAGTCAAAGGATTTAAGAGCCTGTGTTCCCTGCTGTACTAACTTGACTATAAAGCTTTTTGGTCTGCTCTGAGTATGGGACAGAATGAGGTCATGTCTTCTCACGGCATTCTGTATAGATGAACTTTAATTCTAACCATGGTTCAGTTTTCCAACAGAAAATGATGTGAATGAGAAGCACGCTCAGCTTTAAATTATTTCCTGCAGAGTTTGTTTTTTTTTACCTCTGTGCCTCTCTATTAGCGCTGTGTAACACACAGTTCAACAGATTGATTTTGTAGTTCTCAAACACAAATGTTAAAAATAGCAATAAAAGAAGGTGACGTTTCAGGCTCTTGGAGGCTGTGAATTGTATCACATATTGAGCAGTCTGTGCTCCCCTGTGATTCATTTTGGAGTGTCCATCAACCTTAATCAATGAACCCTCTATTATGCTTTATTTTCTCCATCAGTCTCTTAATGCTGATCCTGTCTTCAAAGCATATTTTTTCTTGTATTGCTTCACACACTTCCACCCATTCAGCCATCCATTCCTTTTATTTTAATCAAGGCAAGAACAGAAATGATAAGGATCTGATTTTCTTGTTGATTTTATACCAGTAAGACAAGGGCAAATCCATAAAGACTCTCCTTAGGGAGATTTTTTTTTTTTTTTTGTATGAACTTTCAGAGTCATTGCACTGTGTTTGGGTACAATCAACTACAGGAAAGACGGGCAGAATTTTATAAGGCAGACTTCTTCATTTGAATCGTTTGGTAATGTTTTAGACATAAATACCTATTTTGAAAGTGGTTTGAGAAATGGAGTAAAGATGATCTGGACATGGTAGAAAATGAGGAAAATAAATTTTATAGTATTGTTAGAGAACTTAAATCTATCACATTGAATTCTAGATAACATACTTGAAAATAAATAGGAGAAATAATGCAAGAATATTTAAATTTGAGGAATATTTCTAAATATCAGAAGTCTTCTTCAAGTCTAGGCCAAACTTGAATTAAGACCTTCTGTAAGTGTAAATGATGAGTCTGAAGAATAAACTGCTCCTAAGGCAGATGTCAGCAGGGGAATGAGAAGGTTTTGAGCTTGCCAAGACTGCATGAAGCCCAGTCTGAGCAAAGCAGGTACAAAATATTATAATCTCTCCTGATACAAATCTGAGGGGAAAATCAACAGCCTTGTCATCCCTGTTGGACACATGCCACAGCATGAAATCAATATTGAGCTTCTTGCAGGAGAACAGAAACATATAGACCAGTTATAAGGAAAGGTGATCAGAACATTCATTAATTAATTGGATGGATAGGTACTTATGACTCCAAAACATGACTCATGATGAGATGGATATTTTCAGACCAGTTTTCAGAGCATAAGGGTGTAAGAAACATTGATATATTACTTTTGTGCTGTTTTTTTGGCCATTGGCAGTATACTACAAGTAGACTGTATTTTTTTTTCATACTGTGGCTGTGCGTTGCCTCTAACTGAGCTTCTTCCACAGGAACAAAGATTAAGTCATGAGGCCACCAGCGGAGTGTCACAAAATGTACATGAAAGGCCAACACAAAGCCATGCAAGGAGCTAGAGAAAAGAAAATCCCTCACAGATCTCATCAGAGGAGGAATTTGGGGTATATTTATGTTACAGATGTCAAATTTCTATCAGACATGGACAAAATAAGATCTTTCTCTCCTGCAGTAAATGCTCCAGTGCTCGAAACAAATGAGAATTTCCAAATCTTTTATGACTGAGAAAGTCATCTCACTGACCCTGAATAAAAGTAGTCAAGAAAGGAAAGACATTTGAATTAATTGTAGGTATATAATTTATACAGTTTTTATTAAAATTAATTCATACATTTCTATATATTTCATATGCATAATGCAAGAACATCGTGAAGCTGCTACTAATGAATTCTAGTTCTGGAAGGAGAATTTCAAATGCTGGAAATTGATAAGATATAAAAAGGCTTACAAAGAGAAAAAATATTACTAGGAAATTTCAAAGGAATGCTATCTTAAGATTAAAAAAAAAAAAAGTGATGGTAATGCTTCATTTTGAGAGTGAAAAATAGTATAAATACCAGAAATAATATGGAAATGCACATGCATTTAAAGTTCTCTTAGTTTTTAAAAATGACAGCTGACCATGGTGACAGAGTTAACAGAAGAAGTACTTTCAATTCCATCAATGAAAAATGTGCTTTTATCTTAAAATGTTACTTTTTAATCTGCAGGTTTGGATAAGTGAGATGATTGATGAATTCTTAGGGACCTACATGTATACATCCTGTATTATCAAGTCAAGATTCAGTTTCTGAGTAATGGAATCCGTTATCTTAACCATGTTGCAATGTTTCCCTCCATTAGCACGTGTCTGTACCTGGGTGGATATTTTCAGAAGGATATTTGGTCAGCATTTGACCTCATCTTTCACAGTCAAACAGATTGAATTACCCATGTCTTTCAATTGGAAATGCTTCTTAACTCCTTTCCCAATTCCCTTCTCCCTCACCTTGCATATTGAAAACAGCTTTGACACATATTTACCAAGGACTGAGGTGGGGCCAAATGGTATCTTCCATGCTACCTTCCACACTTCAGGTTCCTCTCCTCCTGAGACAGGAATTACCTTGGCATTTGGTTGACCTTTTTCTTCCATTGCTTAATATGGGAGTCATTTAATTTCCTATTGTCTTGCACTTGTTCAAGCTATGGCCTCGAGCCTTAAGAAATCCTCAGGTGTTTAAGGAAGGAAGGTGGTAGAAAACACCATATACTCTCTCATGGAGCTCTTCTGCTAGCAGGTTAATTTGCAGCTTCTTGGTGAGCTTTGTCCTCAAAATCCCACTCTCATGCCAGTCTTTCTGGTTGATGGAAATGTGAACGTGTCAAACGTGGAGTGGTGCTGCATAGAAGACATTAAGTGATGTGAATGCAAGAGACTTCTGTAGCATTAAAATTGATGTGAAATTACATAGCACCGTTTATTCATGCTTAGTGGCGTTAATGCCACTCTTTATGAACCACGCATGTCACAATAATGAGGCCCAATGTTGCTAATTGCAGTGTTTGCCTCACCCCCTTGTGATGGACTGTTGGCTAAAGAAAGAAAGTATGTATTCACCTCAATTAGTTGTGCTATTCCCAATCTTTTGCACACTATAGTCTTAAAATAGAATGGTTAATGTTGCATTTCCTTTTCATGTGCTTCAACTAGACATTTTATGTAGATTTTTTTCTTGATATCTCCCCATACCATATGGTTTAAAATGTATTGAAATGAATGTGGTAGAAGAAAATGTAAAATTTCTATACACATTAGGAAAGGGCAGTGTCTTGAAACCTAAAAGAGGAATTGACAGCTCTTGTTTCCCTGTTACCCTGGAATTACTTTCAGATCCTTGTGTAATTTAAACTCAGGGGAAAAAAATGTGTAGTCTTCAAAGGGGTGTCAGGAGTCAGAAAGTTATTCTTAGATTGAGCATCACTCAGAATGTCAGAGTATTAAAAGAAAGTGGAGTGGATAGTAGGAAACAGGAGGAACTAATGAGAGAAACAGCCTTGAAATAAGAACTGTGATTTAAACATTTGTTTTTTTGGAAGGACATCCAAGTCTACACTTCTGTAATATACAGAAGACAGAGGACGCTGTCCAGGGCCCCTCGCACTGCTTAAGATGACAACGCAGTTGCATTGCAAGCATCGTTTGGGGAGACAAGATGACTTATCTCCTCTCTCTGCTTCAGACCCAGGGACTCAACACCAGCTTGGACATGAGCAATGAAAACCTTTCTCCAGCAGCAAACGTATTGTTTGGGCTGGAAGTAGATGGGCAGTGTAGGGGGCACCACCTACTACTAAATTACAGCTTGATAGCACCATGATAGTTGCTGCTTCTGTCTCTTAAGGAGGGGAAGGAGAGGAAGAGGAGGAGAAAATAAGCTTCCAATATCTCCAGTGTTTGTATTCAGGGCATAATTGGTTTTCTTGACCAGCAGCCAGTGCTGATGCTAGGCTGTTCTGTGGGAGGCATTCTGCTGATGAATGGTCCTCCGGTGACTTTGGATCACGGTATTTTCTGGGCTAAGAAGATCATTAACTGTGTCAGGCCTGCTAGGCTACCGTTGGCAATAGACAACAGCCTGATTTCTGAAGGAGAATAATGCACATTTGGTACCAAAAAAAGATCGTTTGGGGCCTGGTGAGGTTGTATTAGGGAGAATGGCTGCAGCAAATAAAAGTTTGGTTTCACTGTGTGATGAGAGAGGGGAGAATGGAAGAGGACAAAATGTACTGTGGATTTAAAGGTGATATCAAGAGAAGAGGTGAAATCTTCATAGACAGATGTATATACCTATATATGATATGTAAAAGGAGTGTAAGGATATGATTTTGACTGCCAGTGATTTTTCCTGTCATATTTTTGAAGAGAAATTAGCTACAATTTCCAGATGGCAATTATAGGTGACTTTCAGGTATCCAGGGAGGCTTTGTGAAAGCCTACTCACTCAGTGGCCCAGGAGTAGTATGAAGAAAACACTTGTTGTAATTTTATTTCCAAAATTATACATCTTTCCTTGTGTTTCCTGC
>JAUBOD010000819.1:596060-606632 GCA_032353885.1 Nothura maculosa | reverse complement strand
ACTAGAATCTCTACTCAAAACTCATTATTTCATGCAATCCATAAGGTGTTTATTATATTACTCTCATTTTTCACAGAATCACAGAACTGTGAGTCTCGTCCCTATCAGCCTTTCTATAAAAAGAAGTACTGAACTCGATTTCCCTTAAAAGCTGTACTGTTTTTTTCTCAATATAGAAGCCTGAGAAAATATGTTTCTCACTGGTAGAAACTGATTTTTACCCTCAAACATATGTATACTAAACTTACATATATTTATATTTATATAAATATTTCTTAAGCTGGGCTCATTTAAGCTATCTCCTTATGTACCTCTCTTCACAGATCTTTAGCAGCTCCTCTGCAGCATGAAGCTCACGTTAGAAAAGCTCTGGTTGGTCTGTATTGCCTGAAGCTTCTGCCAAGACTTGGCTTTCTATAAAAGAAAAAGAAATTTTTCTAATATATAGACACGGTGTTAAATATATCCCTATATGTTTTAAGCACATGCTATACTCTGTAACTTACATAAAAATACTTAACAATTACTAATAATTCCATTTTCTAGATGTCCTGTCCTGCTGGCATTCTTAACGACTGAGAATTGCATTGCTCAGATGAAAGGACATGAGTGAATTCAGGTTATTTTATTTTTTTTTCCAAATTCCCTCTAGAATTAATCTACCTTTACAAAATTTTAGGGGAGAAAAAAAAGCTCTGCAAAACCTTACTGTATTTGATACAGTTTTAATATGGTATCAAAAAATCAGAGATATAACTCTGGTTTTGCATCTTTTGCTTGGGAGATTTGGCCAGGATGACATGTTGCGTGACCAATAAGCCTAGAAAAAATGCATTCCAAAATTATTATGGCAAAAAATATATATTTGCTTTGACTGTTCTCCGGGGAAAAAGTAAATATGATTAAAGTGAAAGATCGTAATTTTCATGTTAAGTTAGAATAGTTCTAGACATCATTCTGCTTCCAGCTTGGAAGTTTTCTTGGCATTTAATTTTTGACTAAGACCATTTGCATTCTTTTCTTTTTCATCTTCCCAGAAAAATAACTCATTTAAAGAGCTGCTGTGCCTCTGATAAGAACAGGAGCAGCAAAACCAAAAAATAAAACACAAGAACTAAATGTTAAGAAGGAAATCTCATGGATTTCATATACTGTGGAACAAGCTGCAAGTTTAATACTTCCTTGGATCAGATTCATGCGTAGACCTGGTTAAGAAGGGATGAGCACTCAAGAAGAACTTTTTCTGCTCCTCAGCAGTGAAAAGCATAAAAAGTCACTCGTTTTCTGATAAAACGAAGCAAGCTGTCAGACGAGGCACATTTCGATATTCATAGGAACAGATAAAGTTTAGACAGGGAGGGATGAATGCGTTAAATACACAGTTAGCTCTCCTCCAGGAAAGAAAATTGGACTCATGAAAAAAACTTTAATGCTCTAATTCAAGTTGAGCCTTTTGTTCCCCTTGCTTGTTTATAAACCTCCTCCCTAATCCCTTCTCCCCAGCAGACAGCTCCCATTGCAATTAATTAAAAGACTGTGAATTCCATCAAACCCAGAAACTGTCTGTAACCTAAAAGAAAAAAAAAAGAAATGGAAATAAAGTAAATGAATGTAACTCTCTGAATCTCTAATTTTATTTTTTACTGCTTAGAGAAACCTGAACAGCTAGTGAGTGTTTGGACTAAGAAAAGCACCAGCAATAATGAGCAGAAAAGTCTACAGGCAGAAGTTCAAACAGGTCAATGAAAGATAAGTTCAAAGAAAGGTTTAAACAGAGACTAATTTCTGTTTTTTTCTTTTTTTCCTTTAACGGAGAAGAGCACTGTCTGCTTAATCTCCCCTTTCACACAGGAGATATTTAATTATATGGTTGTGACTAGGCAGAGCTGCAAGACAGTGAGTTTATCAATCGTAATTCTGCAAATCCCTTTCCTAAACGTCCCTCTCTCCGTGCCCTTGCTCTCGCGAGGAATGTTGGTTAATTCAACACCAGGGAGCTGTGAATTCTCTGTTTCTTTTGCACATATCCAACCTATCTGGGGCAGAGAGTGAAATAAGAAGAAACCCAGGCCGAACCAAAACCCTGGTGCATTACTCCATTGTTATTTTTCCAGTGCGAATAGCAGGGAATAGGAATAATCTTTTCCACATTACTTATTTTAATTAAGTAAAATTAAATTATAGTTAATTTTGCTCAATTACTTTTGTTTATTTCCTGTTATTTTCTGTTACAGGTGTTGAGGTGCCTCACTGCTGAAAGCTGGAAATCCCACAGTAGCCTTTTGGAAGCCAGATGATCCTAGTTAGCATGCACAGCACATGCTCCCAGGAGGGTCATTTATTCTATAAGCAAGATCTTAATTACTGCCTTTATGCTGATGACACCCAAATATAATAGGTATATCAAACAGCTCATGATGACTTAGACAAATCTGTCTGCAGTCTGGAAAGATACTTATTAGATGTTCAGCATTGGGTGGCTGCTAACATTTGGTGCTTAAAACAGAATTGATTTTGTTTGGCCCATTGCCTGCCAAATAGCAGTCCCTCATTTATGGTACCATTTGTTGGGGAATATAAAATTGTCTGCTCACTGAATAATTCTGGTGTTATATTCGACCCTGAAACTTGTTCTGAGGGCCACGCTGTTAAGTCTTCATATTTCCATGTCAGGAACTCAGCAAGGTTAAGAACATTGCTGTCTCAGCAGGATCTACAGCCCGTGATTTATGTCCGACCACATCAAGGTTGGAATACTATAATTCCTTGTTTGCAGTCTACCCAAGCTGTTCACCAGGCGCACCTCAGCCACGCCAATTCCAACACCTAGAAATCCTAGTCCAACATCCCTGGAAATAAGCTCCATCAGCCTCACTGATGAGTACGTTGGCTGGCTGTCAAAATGATTCTGAGATGCTTGTCCTTGTTTGTAAAATTAATTAACTCAGAAATTGCCTCTTTGTAGAGCACTTGATAATTTTATAGCTTATCTTCGACATCAATCTCCTACATTTTTCCTTGTGACTTCTCTAAAGATGCCTCTTATTGCCTACAATGTGATTTACATTATTTAAAGGAGCTGTTTATTTACTAGCTTACTTTACTTCTTGAGAGATCTTTCACAGGCACTGATAAGAACTGCTAATCCACTTGAGCTATAGTATGTCATTCGACTTGGAAAAACATTTATTTAATCTGACTTAGATCTACATATTTCATTTGAGTTTCATTTAGCTTTTGTAAAAACCCTGCGGGTTTAGAAAATGAGCAACAGAGCTGAAAAATGATCTACTGATTTTCAGCTTCGAAATTGAGAAGAGACAACAACAGATAGTGGGATCCACAGTCACAATGTCAATATTGATTGGGAAACTGTGCTAATGTTCGCACTGTTATACTCACTTATTAAGGAACAAACTTTTCTGCTCAGGTTTCCAGTTCACCATTTATTTACTAAGAAACTGAAGCAAGAGACTGTTACTGTTGTTCTCACTGGGCCCATTTAAACTTAAATTGGCTGAAAATATGTGCCTAAGATCTGTCCTGCTGCCAGTAATGACTGCTGGCTGCATGATGAGGTGTTTTGGTAAGTTATGGGCTGCACATTTTGGGTGCTGCATTTCCCCAACACAAGAGCTCAGTGAATTATAGGTCTGAGCCCAAAAGCTTCTGATGTTGCCCGTCCACTTGCACAGTGCTGCAAACCTGTGATGGCCAACGGGGAACTTACATCTGCAGCTACATCTTCTTTACAGGCTACCAGAGAGGAGGAAGGCATGGCCCTAGGTGCCTAGTCCTGTGCATCATCTTGCCATCTCTACTGAACCCCATCTTTGAAATAATGAGAGGAAAATCATTTGAATTTGAAAGCTTGTTTATCTGAAGAAAACTTGACCTAAATTATACCTTTGGAAATGGTTCCCAACTACTAGAATTCTTTATTAATTGGTATTGGAAAGAATGGATCTGAGTCCAACCTCTTCCCTAGCTCACTGAGTGAATCCAGGCAAGGAAACAGGTATCAATAAACAGCATCAATATTAATTAAAGCCTACTTGAATAAAGAAGTTTCTTTTTGACTACCAGTACAAAAATATAAAAGATTTCACAGTCTATGTGCACATAACTGCAGCATTTGAGTCCAGAAGACTTCTGAATGTAGACTAGACATAGTCTAGTCATAACTTGAGCATATGCTTAATTTTGGCTTTTTTTTAAAAAAATTGTATGAAATGTGTAATAATTAGTCATCCATTTGGTAGAAAAATTGATTAAAGAATGTTCTTGACTCCTTCCCTGAACTCAGGTACTAATGGACATGATTTTCTTCACAGATATCGAATTGCTAAAAGGGAAAACAACCAAGCTTGAAACGTTTTAAAAGCCACCTGTGATATTGTCTATAACCTTGTTCTAACAAGTCAATGCATCTGGTGTATTTGCTAAGAAAACAAATCCACGTAATACATTTAACAACAAAGTAAAGTTTAGACGGAGTCTGGATTTTCTTACCATCAGAAATGCTAGTGTCCTGCTAAAATAAGTTCAGATTTTTCCTGTCATTCTCTCCCATTCCAGGCAAGACAGAGCTCTGCCACATGTAGGAATACAATCTTGCTATTTACAAGAATTTAAAACTAGAATATGAGAATTTACTTATACAGTGATGCCGTAAGCAACTCCACGGGTGCACTGATGAGCAGTAGAGATGTGTTTGTTCTTAACATTACATAGAAGATTAATTTCATTGGCGTCTTTTCCATACCAAGGATAACATCAGCTCAGAATCATACACAATCAGCAAAGCTACTATTAAAAAAAAAAAAAGATGAATATAACATATTTAACTTCAGCTGGTGAATATGTAGCTTAATTCTGAGAATACGAGTGCTGTAATGAGGGTACCATATATTACTGAAGGTAATTCATTAGAAAGGATGTGAAATAAGATTTAGGTCACCCAGATCTTGACTTCATCACGGATGATACAAATAAAGAAGTCCTAGAAGAGACGACTCTTGCATTAATTAAAGCTCACTCTGCTGCAAAATGGGAAATAAAAGGGCTGCAACTGACTTTTGTAAAACAAAAGAGACTTTAAGTGGGATAACTGTAAGTCAGTAAATGACTGTATGGGAACAATTAACTCACTTGGATCCTTTTCCAAAGTTGTTACCTGTTTGAACATCGGTTCTGAACACACAGGAGTTAACTAGAAGGTAGGGATACTGCCAATAAATATGTGAAAAGGATGGTTAAGTAAATCCACTACGTAATTTTCTGCCCTTGAATGCAAATACACTCAAAATGAGCACTGTAGCAGCTGTAAAGAGGGCCGTAAGCAGGAACATGGCAAACACAGAGCCACTTTATTCTTGCAAGGCAAAACAGTCTCAAGACTTGCAGAGACGTGGGCATCTCTTCCTCCCACAGCCAACCAACCAAAAAAAAAAGACTAGAAGTGGTGAGGAAATAGTCTTATATCACATATATGGTGTTCTCCAAGTCTTTCAAAGACTGTGAGGAATGTTTTCAGTAACATAGACTGATAATGAACTGTGTCATTTGGTCATAAAAATCTCAGAAAACTCATCTGTCTGTTTTTGATCTCCTGGATCACCACTTAAAAGAGCATGAGCTGCAATTAAGTTAAGCAATATATATCGATCCTAAGTTGTTCTCACAAACAGAATGAATTTCATGAGTGAAATTCATTTTTTCTAAGGGAATTACGTGTTTATGCTATCCATCTAAATTTTTGTTATTAAGATACAGCAATACCAGTGCAGTAATGTACTCCAAACACTGGAATATACTGTTGATATATTCTGAGCTAAGATAAAAATATATATATATTTATATATATTCAGCCTTGGTTTCATCACTAAAAAATAAAAGTGTCTTCTAAACTTATTTTGGAACAAGAATGATTGCTCGCTATCTTTTACTCCCTTTTCTTTCCAAGGAGCTCTAAGGAGGTACAACAGATGTACTTCTGTGCAACAATGAGGCTTCATGCAACTATTATTTGTTTTTTAAAAACAAATTGAGAAAGAAAGAAAACAAAAAAAAACCTGAGATGGGAATACATGCAGTCAGCATGGTAAAGGAAGATATCAAATCCAATCAGTATGCAAAGTGTCATTTATCTCTGTTTCTCTAGTACAAGAGAAGTGTTCTATCGGGGAAGGCTTCACCTTGGAGCATAGCTTCCATTAAATATTAACAGAACCTAAATTTCTGCACTTTGGGGAAAAAAGCAGATCTTATAAACACAAAGATGCTATTGCAAATTGACACCTACATTAATTTCCTTCTTGACATCTGGCATGCATCACCATGCTTCTCCTGTGAGCCTCAATGAATAAAACCAGCAGAATACAAAGAGATGATAAGGAGCTTTTTCTAAAAGGGTTTTGCCATCTGTTATTCATCCTTAAGTACCATAACTTTCTTTCGGATTTCTTAGAAATTTAACCTTAAAAACATTTCTTCTTAATTCAACAATTATAAAATTGTTAAGAAAAGTAGTATCTCTCATTAAAATCAAGATGCATCAGCAATAACCTAGGTAAGAATATATGCTTTATCCTTACAATACTTTATATATATTTTGAGTAAAATATGGGACTGAAACATTTATGCTTCATAGTCATCAGAAAGTGATCAAATACTTAAGAAAAGACATTTCCTAAGGGCAATTACAAATTCCTTCTAGGTATCTCAGGTCCAGTGACCCCCATTCTTCCTGCTTCATGCTGAGAACTTCTCTGGCCACCGTTGGCTACCAGAAGACCATGTTCATGTAGTTCTTGGGGGAATCTACCTTGCTCCCTTTGAAAAAGGAGAGCTTTGAGGAAGACACAGCTTCTTCTACTTTTGATGCAGCTCAAAATCCAAAACAATCCCTTAAATCAGTTCTCATGCTACACAAGACACTGGTCTTGAGGCTTTCATGAATTTTTAACTGTTGACTCTGCCAGTGTTCAGTTACGTGCTGGCTTGTATCGATCTCTGCAACACTGACCTGCTGTGGGTATCTGCCCTTGGGAACACCTTCTCCAGGAGTGTTTTATCAAGTTATACACTCAAATCTTGAATACTGTCTGTAGTTCTCATTTTATGCTCATCAGAAAGAAGATAAAACAGAACTGGCTCAGATAAAGATGAGGCTGACAGGCCTGGAATGGCTTCTCCAGCAAGAACCAGTGAGTAGACTAGGACTCATAGGCATGGAAAATATAAAGGTGACTGAAGGAATATGATGTCTAAAAGCTCCCAAGGGTCACAGAGAAGATAAATGGGAAGCAGTTCTTCACTCTGCCTTCTGGAAGAAAAAGGAAAAGGAGCTAGAAGTCAACATAATCACAACATACAAAAAGAGATTTTTCTGTTAACCATTATGGTTCAGTTACAGAACTCTCTATACCAGGATTTTAGAGATGTTCTGAGAACAACTGAAAAGAAAGACTGTTTTCATCAGGCTCTTCACCTTTCCCACTTTCTGACTCTGAGTGCTGGGCTCATTGTTTCCTCCATAAATCTGTACCTAGCAGCTACTTTCCCACGCATTTTGACAATCTTGTCACAAACAGCCTCTTTATTACCTTCTCACAACCCCTTTTGAACTGTACAGTTATTATTAAATGACTAATTGCATCTTCTCTTAGTGTCTCTGACTCCTTGTCCGTATATTGGCACAGCAATGAGGTTTCTGCAGACGCTCTCAATCAGGTTCAATCTGTCACTTCAGTTGCTGTCCAGCAGTTTCAGGGCATCTTTTTGGGGCTCTCGCAGCTGCTGTGACTTGATTTTTGCGTTTCATTCTTTGATTGAATTGGAATATGCTTAACAGATTAGGGAAAATGCGCTGGGCTCTATCTGAGGACCTAAACTACTCTCTTTGACTGTTCCAAAAGGGGAATGAACTGCTGGCTAAAGAAAATTAACCTCTCTAACACTCTTTTTATTGAAGTGTTATTTTAGCCATGATCAGGAAGTCTTTCCCATGGTCCTGCATGTCTCTGTCAAAGCAGAGCTTTTTATACTCAGCTCTGCCAGGCTGTCTTTGCTGCACACTGGCTCACCAGTGCCTGCTTTAGCTCCTTCTCAAAGCTTTCAGGTGCTTTTCCACTTTTTTCACTTTTCCATTGTTTTCTCCACTGCTTTTTCCACTGTAGGTATCTTGCTCTTGAAAAGTATTTTTCTAACATACATACCTACATATATGTATATGTACGCCTGTGTAATCTCTCTATATATTTCTTGTTCTGAATTTCTCTACCCAAACTAATTTAAAGACTCAACCCTACTGAGCTAAAATTGTCCCATTGTTAGGGATATGTGATGTACTGGTACAGACTGTGGCTCAATTATGGTTCTACAGGCTCTTCAACATGTTCTCTCCATGTAATCCTGGCTCCTGGTAGCCATGTGGAAAGGTCTTCACCAGATCCTTGAGTTACTCATGTGCTAACAAGGCCATACAGCCCAAGAGATGACCCTAACTGTTGGACACTGGGGAATTTTTAATTGGGATGCTGATCACTGTGAATCCAGGTGCAATTTTAAAGCTTGCTACCTCAAAGGAAAATATGACTTTGATGTTAGTGTTTTATCTCAAGACAGTTGGGGATACAGTAAATGCCTAACAAAAACAGCATTGGTGTATTGCAACCTACACATCATCAGGTCTCAAGACAACATTTAGATAAGAATCAGATACACCTGAGGCTTCGCTTTAATTAAACTTAATTAGTTTGTCTTTGCTAAGTTTCTTAATGATGGAACGGCTGGAATAACTCTGGGATAAAGGTTGGAATTCCCAACAGGTTGTTCTCCAATTAGGAATTTCACTTACATTAGGTGGTCTGCTTCCAGATTCATCCATGTAAGTCACTTCCATGGGGACTGCAGTTACTACGATCATGGGTCACGGAGTCTGTACCTTGTACATGACTCTGCAAACACAGACAAACCCAAAACATCATCTCAATTGCAAATAAACTCCGGTAAGATTTCTTATTATCCCATATCTCCATGTTCTCATCAGTCTCTTACCATTCAAGTGTTAATACCTGGTGCTTGTACCATATTTAAATAACTAACATGCATATTCAAGAAGAGATTTTGTTTTTGCACCTCTCCTGATTGCCTTTTCCCAATAAACATTGCACTGCTGCCATTACAGGATCACAATATGTTTTATTGTTAGGAAAAGTCTTCTATTTGCCCAAATGAAAATGAGAACACAATTATGTGTATTTATAGCTATGCATAATGCCAATTTTAACAGATAATCATGGATATGTAATGATCAATTTTGTTTTCTGATGTTCTCAGTATTCATGGCTTGCTAAAATTACCAGTAGTGTACTCGGGCACAGCCACATACTAATATACTAATCCAGTCACTGAGTATTTTAAGAAACAACTACAGCTATTATCAAATGATAAATGATTAACACAATAGACATACTAGCACTGGTTGAATATTATTAATATGATAAAATCTTTTGCTTTTTTTTAAAGAAGCATATTTATTGATTCTCCTTTTATAATTTTTCTTACCCGTAATTACAGCCACATTGCCTAAGCTATTTCCTCTGGTATATGAATAATTTTGATTTGTTATACAGTAAATACGAATGACATATTTTCTGCTTCCTATTTGGTTGCTTCAAACTCTTAGGATAGCAATTTTAAAAGCCCAGAAACCAAATGTACGCAGGAGGCATTGCAAAGTTATACATATATGAAAAGCTGCTTTTCTCTGTGTTTTCCCAAAGAATGTTGTGATTATTAATTTTAAACTCTATGTGCAAATAATAAATTAACACAATTCCATAATTTGCTCTGCAATATATAAAGAAAAAAATGGTCAATCAAACCAGATTTTTTTTTGAAGTAAAGCTCAATAATAATTATTTTTTTGGTTTTCTATTCTGCAAAAATGGAAGAACACGCCATTTTGCATGGGTTCTGAATATTTTTTTCCAGCAGGGTGTCTTCATTCACTTACCCAAAATTCAGTTTTTGGCGCAGATCTGTACTCAAGAAAGGCTTTATTTTTGTCGCACTTCCCTAAACAAAATCTTATTATCCTTAATCCTCAAAGAGGATTCCTTTTAGAGACTATATACAACCTCTATGTAGTTTGTTCTCTATTCTCCTGCTTCTCCAGGCGTCCATTTTGAGCACAACTTTTCAGAGTCATGAAAATAAACTTACCTAAGTCTCAAATAAAATTACTTAAGTCTCGAAGAGAACCTGAGAGGGAAAATGGTCTCACCAAGCAACAAGATCAACCTTAGGTTGCTGCTAAAAGAAAAAATAAAGGTTACATCCACATGGGATACCGAGTATTTCTAGAAGAAAGTTTGGTCCAGCCATTGTTACAACCAAAATAAATCATCTATGGAGGTTCATGTGAGGATGTTATTCTGCAGCCAAACTCAGTATTTCTCAAGCACCTTACGTTACAAGGGAGAAAGACTCTAATCATAAGAGAAACTCACTCACCATCCCATTTGCTTCAGTGGCAGCTGCTAACGCTCAGCCCTTTCCAAAGTA
>JAUBOD010000819.1:533768-553837 GCA_032353885.1 Nothura maculosa | reverse complement strand
ACTTTGTTAATCAAACTCCCATTTTTATAGCCCTTTCAGGGAATACCGGGACTAATGGCTTTGCTCCGGGCTAGAATCCCTCACCCCACAGCCTGGGAGCTGCCCTTGACCATGTAAGTTCCAGACCCTGCAAGCACAAGACCCTTCACTGCACTTAGTCCAGTGTAACACCATTAAAAGCAGATTTAATGGATTGATTTCAATTAAACAGCAGTTTTACATCAGTTACACCTATATTGAATGAGGTTTTTTTTTAAAGTAACATTCACAGAATTGGATGGATATTTATACAAGAGATACCTTTATTATCTTCTATTTTTCTCTTTTTTCCCCTCAATAACTATTAGGATCTAAATTACATGACAAAGATTGTAATTATACTCTATTTACTCCCAGTAATATAACAGCTTTCTGAGCAAAAGGCAGTTGCAGTTTAACTGCTCTGAAATTTCTACTTGTACATTGCAGAGTTGTTGTCATCGCCCACAAAATGTTGCAGGACAACGATAAGAAGCAAAGGAAGGCAGGTAATTTAAAACCTGTTGAAAGTAAGAAATTGCTACTATCCCACATTGCTTTCCTTTTCTCAAGCCAGAAAACAATGGAAATTAAATTTTCAGAGGAGCAAGACTGAGTGCATTTTGAACACGTGTGAATCAGATGTTGGAATTAATAAAATGAAAGAGCATGAAGATCTGAAAGAGAAAGCAGAAAAGAGGCCACGTGGGGAGCAGCAGCACTTGGGAAATATCAGAACAATTAAATCGCTCTGCACTCTTCAATTCTTAGCACAAATAATAGATCAATGGAAAGGATAATGAAACAAAAACTATTATATTTACGATAGTTTCCTTTGATATGAGAAAGAGGTCCCTGACCTAGACAGTTTAGTAGCAAAAATACATTATCAGCAGTGGCACTTAAGGGAACTGCGTGAGCAAAGTCCCAAAGGGCAGCAATGCCAGGATCCCGTTTGGAACTGGGCCAGGCAAAAGGGAAACCCTGAGAAAAGCTTCATTTCCTACCTCTGGATCCACACCAGGATTTCCTCTTCCAAAAGAAACTGCATCCCATGGCTGAGCAAAAGGCAGCCGCGTTTGGCACTTTGCAGTTCGCCCTGAGCACAGACAGAAAGAAGATGTCAGGTTTCTATAAAACCAGGTCACTGCATCTGTCCCAGAGCTCTCTGTATTTCTGTGTATCTGTTTATCTGCTCGTGAACATACAGATTTATATGAACTGAGCCTCTATTTTTACGGTTTTTTAGGATATTTTTTATTTCTTTTTATTAACAGGCAGATAGAGAGAATGGGTGGGAGGATTTCATGGAAGAAGAGGCACTGGAGGAGCAAAGACCAGGGAGAAACCAGCAGCAGGTAGAAACAGCCATTTCCCTTTAAAAGTGCAGTGGAAAATGTTCCTTCCTGTCCTGCTGCTGCTCTCCTGGAAGCTGCAGCTCATAAATCACTGCAAAATTACTGACAGGCTGTATCACTAACATGCTGTACCTTATTCTGGGACTTAATTATATCAGCATTCGATGGCACTGCCACAGAAAGGGGTTTGTCAGCATTTTCAATACGCATCCGTATTTTTTTTTCCAAGGTGGATGAATGATTTAATTTCAAAATTGTATCTACTTGTAAAGATATAAAAGTTGTCAGTCAGGATTTGATTTTCCTTGTCCAGAATAGGTTTTAGTTGTATTTATTTACTCTCCAATCAGCTGGTGTGGTTCAAAGAGTCTCTTTTAAAAAATATATGTTGTCTGTAACACATTACTACTACTAAAGACAGGTAAGATAAGAAGCTGTTAAACAATGAAATGTTGAATCTATTCAGTGTATATATTAAGGTGCCCCAGCTCTGTTTTCAAAGATGGGAAAGACAAAGTTATCAGAATAATTATCTGTCTCTTGTGCCTCTTGTGGTTGTTTTCTTGTTGTAGTAGTTGAAATAACATAAATGATGGCAGGAGTTTTCAGAGAGATTTAGTTGGGAAAAGCCCTGGTGTCTTTAGCAAAAGACACAAAAAATTGCACACTTCTTGCCTGTTTGCACACCAAATTTATAGTCCCTTTGCATTTCTCCCCTGATATTTTATTTTTCGCTCCTGTGGCACTGAGGACTCTATTATAGATAGTAGGGATGTCTCTGGTTCTAGAAATTAGGGGCTTAATTCAAACTGTGATTAAAAACCTCAGCCTTTCGCACACTGGTTCATTTTTCCTGAACGAAGCAGCAGTCACCCAAACCAGCAAGGATGGATTAAAACCAGGGGCTGAGATTTGCTAATTGGTGAAATACCGAGCGGACCCAGGAGCCACCTCACCCCTGTATTTGATGCCCCTCTCTTTTCCTGAGGGTGTTTTTCCCTTGAACTGCTAAGCTCATACACGCTCCTTGCGCAGATTGGCCACCCAAGCCAATGAGAACAACTCCGGTGGGCTTTATTTTTCCTATATTGTACCTGTTTCTGCTCAGAACTTGGTTCCTGCTACTTTCTGCCTCCCAACAACAAGGCCTATGTGCACTTCAATGAGCTGCTTTTTGCTGCAGCCTGTTGGAAGCAGCCCAGAGAAACGAGCGCCACAAGGACGGGCCATGATGGCAGGGCAGGGAAAAGGCCCCATGCCGGCTCCGTGCCTTAGACACCTCCTTTCCCTGCACATAAAGCAGAGCTGTAGCTGACAGTGCTCCTGTAACAGTTAAGCCCTTCTGAACAGTCTAATATAAATATATTTTTAATAAAAGGATAATCATCATCTATCCCGCTGAGCAGGTCATGGTGCAAGGTATTAAAAACTCAACATTGTATTTGAACTTACACCATAGGTGCTACAGGCTTGAGTTGGTTCTTCCACTCACAGAAGCCAAGTATTAATTGACAGAATTACTGCAGTAGAGAGTTTGATTCTGCTTGGAAGAGGCAGTCGGTCCAGCTGGAGCACTTCCATGTTAATGTATGGAAAGGCAAAGCATGTGTTCAGGACAAAGACGAAGCCTTGACAAGAGCTTTCAGCTACAGCGACCGAGTGGCAGAGCAGCATCACATTCCTCTGCCAGGACACCTTTCTGGCTTCATCACAAGTCAGATGTTTCCTTTCTCCCTTCCCTCTCCCATCACAACAGGGTGACATGAAGCAAAAGCTACGACTCACTGTTGAACTGTGTGTTACTTTAGGAAGTCATCGTCCTTCAAAAGCACTGGGAAGGAGCAGGGCCACCATGGGAATGACAGCCAGAAAACACGTTTCCCAGAACGGAAAGGTGGGTCAGTGGGTCAGGAGCTGCCAAAGAAATCCTTGTTGTGCCAGGTTTGATGTGGGCTGTTGTTCCCAGCACTACACAGCCCCAGTCATGCAACTCCCAGGAATCTGGTCTGTCTCCTTCCAGGAGGCTCCCAGCCGGCCTCACCTGGCTCCTTTAGGACCTTCCAGTGCGGAGCCACCTACCAGCGCTGCCTGGCTTGGGCTGAATTTGCTTTCTTTAAACAACATGTCATTAACTACCGCAGGCAGCTCTCTCCCGCACAAACACGCAGTAGGTGGAGGTGGGCGCCTTAGGTAGAAAGCAGTAAATCCTGCATTTCAGAATAATGCACGAGGGAAGAGCGTGTGCCAGGGCACGAGAGCACCACGAGACCATCATGCTGCCCAAAGCTGCCTGCCACAATACCAAAAATTTACATCAATTTGCATCTCCCTGCAAACCTCCTGCTAACAAAAAGAGGAAAACTAGTCTGTGGGCAATGAGCTCAGGACTAGAAGGTTCCTCTGAAGTTTATGGCAAGAGCACAGCTGTCTCACACTACATAACTGCTCAGTATGATGAGTTTAAAGCCCCTACCGAGCACTTACAGCAGCATTTGTTGAAGATAGGAAACAAGCTCTGAAAATTACAAAGGTTTTGCAGCACAGTGAGACAAGAATTTACATCCAAAACCCAGATTTTTTAGAAAAGTGTAAGGAAACAATGACAGGAAATGCTCAGTCTCAAAAATATCATAGCCCATAAGGGAAAAGATGGAGATTACCAACATCAGATTACTTAGCACCGACACACCTCATGTCATGTATGATAAAGAAAAAGCAACGTAAAATTTTCCAAAGTTCTACAAACCAGTTTTGCCATTTATACACTGGTAGTTTTGGAAAGCCACTGATTTTTAAGCAGGGAGAAGCAGGGAACCCTGCTACATCTCTAGACAAGCAAAGATCTCTCCTCACACCAGAGTTAAATCAGACTGAACTGCAGGCAGGGGTACGAGCTGTCACAGGGCACCTGCAATATCAACACTTATGCATTTAGGCATGTGGACGGAAGGAGCTGGAGCATAGGCCTGGCTTATCCTATTTAGGATGTGCCTCTGCACCAGCTCTGAAATAGCAGGAATATAAAAGAGCATCCCTTTGGAGATGGAAGAGCACTTGGTAAACACTGCCCGTTGTCTACACACTTGGAATTCAGTATCTGCTGACTCTGGGGTATCTCAGCAGCCTTCTCCCTAAGAATTGCTTCTGTAGGCAGTGGAAGACACTGGATGGCTGCCTTATCTCTCTGTCAAAACCACAGCTTAGGCATTTCCTGAGCCGCTTCTGGAGCCCATGGTTGCAGAAGGCGGCATAGTCATACTGCAAAAAAACTGCAAAAAAAACCTGCAAAAAAATCAGAAGCTTTGTTCTGATCTCAGTATCAGTTTCCCCCACGTTGCCACTTCATGAAGCCGAAGATTGTTCTAGTTCTCCTCATCTAAGAGCAGCCAGCAACCTTCTGTTTTTTAAGCTCCCTCCAGACCGGTAAGCGACTGAGTGTGTTACTATCTCCTGCCTTATTAATGTGATTTATGAATCTGGTAATTCTGCTCAAGTTGGCAGTGAGCGTTGCCGAAAGGAAGGAAACAAAGAGAGCATGGGGGTGAACTGCTCTCATCTTGCCATCCCTGCAGATGTTCAGGATGGAGGCAGCGCAGCCTGTGCTGCGGAGCTGTCAGGCGTCTCCAGGCGGATACGGCTGCTGTGGCTGGAGGCCAGGAGCTGCATCGCACTGGGAAGGGAAGAACATTCTCACATAGGAAAAACACATACGACTGCCACGTGCCTGAGCTTAATTCTGCAAAAATACAGTGTCATCTTCCAGCATGGAAATGCTTATCCTCCTAAATACCCATCCAGAGTCATGGACTTTCTCTGATGCTTTGAAAAGGGACGCACAGGCACTGGCTTGTGCAGTATCAAGATCTGAGTATCAATGAGAGGGCTCTAAATATCAATTTACCTCACATTTTCCCCTGTCCTTTGTGCTAATAGGCTAGAAAGGCTCACTAAATGTTCTTTACGCCACCGTTTTCTTTCTCCTAGTCCAGGTTTTCAAAGCCAATGCAGAATAACTCTCCTGTGTTTCACTTAGTAAATCAATCCTGCTCCACTTGGTCAGGAGTTTTAAATAAGGGAGAAAAGGAACCATACTGATAGCCCCTTGCACCAATACTGGCAATCCTCCACTTCCCAAATATATTTCTACTGTCAAAATAAATCATCTATGAAAATAACACCATTTATTTCCAGTGGGAATGCAAGCCTGTAATAGTATAAATGACATATCTCCAGATTGCTGCATGTCTCAGAGAGCGGGCCTGCAATAAAGCAAGTCTAATCCTTGAGAATTTATTTGCAGGAAATCTATCTGTTGTAACACTGGAAACCCTCTTTCAGCACCAAATATAAAGCAAAGCCTGTCCAAAGGTAGGCAGAGAAGGTCAGTCTTTTTTAATATATAAATAGCAACTTCTTCCTGAGAAGGTGGCAGGCAAAGGCTCCCGGAGCTTTCTGCTCCTGGGAAGTGCAGATCCACTTTTCTTTAATTGAAAGCGATGAAGATTTTGGTTAAGCTGTTACATTCTCCAAAAAGCCTTTACAGCTTTCATCAGCGTTATCTTTTGATCTACAGCTTTGCAGTCAACAGCTACAAGGCCTTTTGAACGCAACGTATTTGTCATTATGTTATTATCTGTGATACTGGAAATACCTATTTTTATGAGAAAGTAAAAGATAATGTTTTTCTTCTTCATCTGGCACATACACCAGGATAGCCCAGGATTGAAGCTGACCTAACTATGTTGGGTCTCAGTGTTCCCCTCCTGTTCTAAACTGATTTAAAGCAGCCCTTAGGATGCCTAAAGAGTCTCATGTTTGGTGAAACTGGCCAAGAAGAATTAACTGCTTTTAAGATCCAAAAGGGCCTCAGACATTCGAAGAAAGGAAGTTTTTGCCGTCAGGTCCTGGGCTTTTACAGCCTCTGCTCATGTGTCATTACTAGTCTCATTAAATGCAATTTGCTGAATTCTAGCAAAAAAAGGGGGCAGACATTATTCAGGATGATAGGGCCTGGGTTTTCTATGACAGCTCATCATTTATCTTTGCATTTTTCCAAAAGAAGTAGAGCTCTTACACACATAGATCAATAAGGGAGTGCAGCTATAAGCCAGCAAGCACAGTTAGCACAGACACATCCACACAAAAACAGGTAAAATTAAAACAATTTGAGGGTGAAGATCTATTTCACTTTTCTTGTTTTCCTTTTTTTTTTTCAATGCCTACTAGTGTAAATTGTTAAGGATGGAAAAAAAACATATATGAAATAAGAGAAAGTGGAAGAAAATCTGAGAAAGTCAAATAAAAAGGGAAGGGTATTGAATGGCTGGAAACCTTTCTCTGTTAGATTATGGCAGTGACACTGGGGAGTTCACTCTCTCTAAGCAGCAGCAGGCAGAGAAGATGGATTTGGCATGGAAGTTCACTTGCCTGTACTGGGGATTTCTTTAATCCGAGTTGGGATAACCCAGTCAATATACGAGGAGCCAGTTCCAGAGCTGCAAGGCTGCCTGGGAACGTGATGCTCCCTGTGGCTGATGGGGATCTGCACAAGGGAGCTTTGCAATCGGCCTCGACTCCTGCACAGCCTCTCAGCAGGAGCTACCAGGAATGCTGGAAACAAATCCTGCTGCCAGCTTACCTGGACTGCAGAGATCAGCCTGCTGGGGAGCTTCCCAGGGCTGGTAAAAACCTATATGAACGCAAGGAACACATAATAACAGATACGTGGTTATTGCACCTGCACTGGTACCCGAGGTTTGTCTCACACTGGAGGGCTTGCCAGTTGTTGCATTTTTTCCATAACATGGAATAAAACACCCTGGGAAGGAGTAAAACTGGGAAGCTGTTTGTGGCACTGCTGAGTTACATAATGGAACATCGGGAGTCGCTCTGAATCCTCAGGTAATGCTGGACACAGTTAGGTGCTAATCCCATGACTCAAATCAGGATCACCCATGAGTTCAAGGAAGAGCCGTCTTAAATCCCAGATCTCAAAGAAGGTCCTGGTTAAATTCCCAGTGCTGTGGATCCTAAGGAGAGCTCTAAAAATGTTACCCTCGTAAGCAAGGTGATTTTTTGGGTTTTTGGTTTTCAGCTTAATAAGAATATTAAGTGCATGAAAGATCATATTCAACAGCCAACTGTGTTCCTTTGAGCAATGCAATCGCATCCCATATGCCCATCTTCAATGGATGCTTGGAGAACAGAATTTTGATGCAAAAATCCATCTATTTAGCAGCAAACTGAGGTTTTTGTCTTTATCATGGAGTCTTCTTATCCAAAGTGCAACTGGGCAAGGAAAGAACTGATAAGGATGAACAGAGAGGGTCTTTGCTCTCAGTCTACACTGCATCTTGAATGGCCTAGAGTAGCCAAATCCTGCTTATATGTAGATAAGAGCCTATTGAGGCTTTTACCTAATTAATTATGTGATGCTTAAGGTCCTCTGCGATTGACTTTTCATAGAATAACTTGGATAACTTCATATTGATTTGCTTGGTGGAGGCAAAAGATAAGCTCAACACAGAGGCGACATCCCGCCTTAAATCAACAACAAGAGATTTCAAATGAAAAGCTTGTGAAATTTCATTGTTCACAGAGCACCAAACAGGCTGTATTTTTATTACAAGCTACGGCAGCCAGGACTCCATGTTTCCAAATGGGTCATTAGGTGGATGTTTGGGGGGTAGAGGTTTGGATAAATAACTCCATCTCAATCCATTATTTCTAATCGCTGCTGCCCCAAAGCATTTGAGGGAACGAGACAAATCACAGCAGCTCTTGCACAGAGCAGTTTTATGATTATATTGAATTATTTCGCTAGACAATTTAACAAACAGTGGGACACCTTTTCTGGTCAATTGGCCCTGATGACTCTTAAGTGTTTGCTTTAATGAAAAAACAAAGCAAAATGAAGAGAACGGCTGGGGTACGATTCTTCTATGCAGACATCTAGGACAAACACTAAGGAGAAGATCTATTGGAGCTGACAAAAACTGTTGACTCATGAGCCAAAATGGTGCAGGAATAAAGTTTGGACCAGGACTATAGCCATAGAAAAGGGATCTGTTAAGCAGTTGGACTTTAAGGTCTGGTTTTGGTTTGATTTAATAGCATCTTAAATTTTACTCGTATGATAAGCTTTCCTATGCTGTTAATTTCTGGTGGTTGCATCAGACTTTAATTCAATTAGAGTCTGTGCTTTTATAAATTAAAATCCAGCTTTTTACTGCTGATTTTTCTTCCTGTGAAATGTTTACTGTACTCATCACAGTAATGTCCCTGAAACAATTATCTAAAAAATTCAGAGCATTACAAGAGAAATGAATGAGCATAGACTGATAGCTTAATTGGGCCAGGAAGGCAAAATATACTCAGGACCATTTATATGAATGGCAAAAGCAATTTCAGTAAGAGTACATTTGTCACTTTTTTTGAGCTTTTAAAAATATTTGGGATTTCAAGAAGTTTGCTGTTAAGAAACTTGGTGGACAATTGCTGAAAAGATTTCTGTGACTCTTCATCCATAGCAAAAATCTCCATAGCAATGCTAGCAAAATCCATAGCAAAAATATTTGCTGGGTATCCCTTAAGAAAATATTTCAATTAAATCCAGAGGATTCATATTGAGGATGCAATTTCTTTCCTTGCAGGGGACAGCTAACACTAATTAACTGGCTTTTTCAGTCGTATTTCCTCATTAGCTGGGAAAGGCAACAACATCGTACATGTATTCTCTCCAGCACGAGGGACTGCTCTACTTCCAGTGCTTATAGAATAAAGGCAGGATTTGGAGTCTAAAATTGTGCTGAGTAACCAAGACTGACAAAACCCAACCACAGGCCACTTGCCAAGGACAGAGCCAAGTTCTGCTGCAGGGCCCAGAGCCCGCGGTGACCTGGCTCTTCCACTTGAACACCTGATAAAGGGAGAGACATCCACTACTTTATGGTACAGAATATACAGTTAGAGCAACTGCTGAAGAGATCTGAGGCCCTCTTGCTTGGCATGGGTCCTAAGCTATGGAAATATTTCTTTTTTCTCTATAGAAAAGCTGCAAGTTGGTGTTCTTTTATTTATGGCTTTTTTAAAGACATGTCAACACTTACAGCAAAATTTCTGCAAAGTTCCTTCAGCAAAAGGGATTTGAAGAGGACAGATTTTTTTTTTATTTTAGAAATCCTTTTCCTTGACCAAATAGCTTAGGGGGAAATTTCACAGAACTAGATGCCCCAGAGCAAAAGCAAAGACTAAATCAAACACCCTCCTCTCTATGCTTTGGAGTATCCATTTCATTTTAATTTGCCACTTTAAACATAAAAAAAAAACTCCACCCCCCAAAAAATGATAAATACAGTGAAATCCAATCTTATTATCAATCTCAAAGAAAGTGGTTAGGTAACATTAAAAAAATCTTTGGTGAGGCATTTGGTACTTTAACCAGGAGGAGCAGCACAAGGGGGAAATCAGCAAAAATAATTTCCACAATTGAAGGAAAAGAGAGACAGAGAAAAGTCTGCCTGCTAATGATACGAACAAAGTAATGCAAAGTGTATAAAGTATCAAAGTGACACTCTCTATATTCCTTCAATTGTCTCCTGACAAGTAATTAGAGAGAAATATTAAGAAAAAAATGCAACATTTCAAATTAGAAGCAAAGAAATAGCAAGGAAAAATGGATCACCAAGGTTATTCCCAGGCTGGAAGAGATAATGAGGCAAAGAACAGTGAAAACAAACAGGTAATGGGAAGGAACATAACAAGAATCACAAAAATGACAAATCACTACGTGACAAAAATCACTACATGACAAAAAACTTTTTAATATGGAAGAAAGCTAAAAAAGTGTTTAAAGTTTTCCTACTAAAAGTTAGCAAAAAATAACAAAATAACAAAAAAAAGCTACTTCAAAAGGATGTTTTCTTTTCCCTTTCCCCTCAGAAATACAAGTCTTTACTCATCTTTAGTACTCTGCGGCCTCTCCCTTGCACTACAGTTGCAGCTTAGCAGCAGCAACTTTCCAGATCATGAATGTATGTTTGCTTTCCATGTATTTTGGAAATCCAGGGATCTGCGTGGAAAGAAAATCTCAAAAATACCATTCCTACCATTCCTTTGAGACTGTCCCAGCTTATCTATCAGGAAGATGGAACACCACAAAACCCCGCACAGCTGTCAGGAGTGGATTTAGGCACTAACATTTATTATTATTATTTATTTAGTAGCTGCACGGGGGTTTTGCCCTCCTCTGTAAGCAGCACAGCAGCCCTCACTACCTGGGTGAGGAGGAGCAGGCGACGGCGCCTCTGCCACTTGGGCAGCAGGATGCAAAGGGATTTTGTGGTACCTGCAGCTCAGGAAAACAGCCAGGAGAAGAAATCCTGGTGGAAAGCAGCTATTCTGCCCCAGAAGCTCACTGTGACTGTTCAAAAAAAGGGAGTTTTTTGAATTGATGCTTGTTTCTAACGCTTGGTCCAGCCTTGGGTGAAAGCGCAAGAACACCACAGAAAGGCCTGCTCCTAGGCTAGCTTTGATATAGCTAATATCAGGAAGCAGTAGTTTTTTGGAGGAACAGGAATACTTTTAATTGTATATGACCCTTATGTATGTATTTGGCTACAGTTTGATGTGAGACAGGCAAGGCCTATATGGAAATTCAAACCCAACATGGAATCACCCCATCTCTACAAGCTGAACATATTGTAAGTAGATCTGTAACATAAACCAGCAACAGCATTTCAGGTCTGTGACCACAACTCTAGCCACACAGCACAGTTTTATGCTCCACACCATGGAATGGGTACAGAAAATGGGGATGCGCATCCCAAGTTGTGTCTTGGGGTTACCCTTGGAAGCACCATCACATGGCAAGGAAGGCTGAAGGAGAAGAGGATCTTAAGGAGGATAGTGTTCAGCTCCCTCAAAGTGTAGATAGTGTTCAGCTCCCTCAAAGCCACCAAGTAGGAGCCCCTGCAGGCACCTAAAGCACCTGGACCCTGAGCCAGGCTCAGGAGAAGGGGGTGGCATCGGCCAGCCCTGCAGAAATGGATGTTTTGGGCAGAGGGACAGGAATTTTTCAAATTCCACAAAGCTGCATGTTCTCCAAAAGGAAGAGGCTTCAGGCTCCCCAGCCTCCCGCATGGATGCTGACAAAACCGAACATATGCTGAAGATGACTGGTAGAAAATGCAGTTTTGTAGCCTCAGGATATTAAAAAAAAAAAATAAACCCCAAATGTCAGCCAGTCTTTAAATTCCCTATGGGGCAAATGAGGATAGAGATTCAAAGCTCCCAGCACTGCAGCTGTATGGGAATGGGACAAGTTCTTCCTTTCCCTCAAGAGGCCAAATCCTCTAGGAGAGCTGCTCAGCCTCCCTCTTCCCACAAACTCAAACAGCAGGTGTCTCCTCCAGGTTCTCTCTGTCACATTTACAGTGATTCCATCCATGATCATACTGAAGGTGACGATCAGAATCACCTGTTTTTTTTATATTTGTGTCATTCAACAGAGGCTCTTCCGGAGGGAAGAGCTCGCTGTGGTGGAAGGGCCCTCTTACACGAGGCCATACAGAATCCAGAGGATCTGTTCAGCGTTTTCCACTTGCTGACATGGATTTTATGCCAGGTTATTATTTCAGTAAAGATGGACGAAGAAAAGAAATATAATTTACCTTCACTGATGATGCTTTTCAAACACTGGAGGACCAAACTGCATCTTAATGATCTCTCTGAATTAGATATAGGAATTGTATTCTGCATGAGCACAGGGTTATGTCTCAAAAGAAGATCTGGAAAGACTCAAATCTGCCTGAAATGACTGGAACGTCCAGTTATCCGCAGGCACCACAGATGCTGCCCAGTTCACCCACTTCCTTATTAAGCTCTTCATTGTTTTATTAGCAACATTGCTCTTTTCACTGTTAGACATTTTTTGTATCTTAATCTACCTGGTATCGAATTTCACAGAACATAATTAATCTTTTTTCCCCCCCCTGTATCGTGCCAGTAAATTCAGCAGACACCAATGGATATATTCCCTCTTTCTCTAATTTTGCAAATCAATGGAGCTCTCAAAGCTGCAAATTTTCAGAATTAGTTCCTTTTTTTGTCAAATTATTGATTGAGCAGAAAATAAAAATCAAAAAGCTCACGCAAGTATTTACAGTACACCTAGCATATGTGTTTTTCACCTATATATAATATTGATAAAAGAGGCATCTGGGGGCAAAGCAACTTTGCCCTACTTCACCTTGAGCACTTGCCCTGTATCTCATTCAAACAAACTCTTCTTTAACCAGCTAAATAGAAGGTTCCTCCAAAAACAAATGGATAATCAGAAATCATCTGCCATTGATTTTTCCATGGACACAGGTCTCATGATCTTACGTGTCAACAGATTTTTGCCTAACCTTTATGTTAATATGTGAACAATCTGTATTTCAGAACATGATCACCCAACTGCCAAACATCTATTAAAATTAAAATGCTTCAACAGCACTGCAATCATAAAAAAAAAAAAAAAAGCTGTATTTCCATGCAAACCATCTGGCAGAAACTAAATCCTCCTAAATTTGGGCACCTAGCATACAGTTCTGTTCTCATTATAACTAGTAACTATTTCATTTACTTAAAGGTGAAGACTGGTTTGCACTGGTTTGAAGATGGGTATTTTCTTTTGAGTAGATTGACTGAAATCAGTAAGGTCTCGTAGAGGGGCTGAAGGACTGAACTTACTGAATAAGTGAACCTGGGCAAAGAAGTGAGAGCAGGAGGACTTGTGGCTTTCTAGCCAGACTGTGCTGGCAATGTGACACAAGGAGACATACCCAGTGCTGCCCATTAAACTCTTCCTCATCCCCTTGTAACACCACATTATTTGCTCATAAAACGCTGCTGCAGATCATGATGGGATCCTTTCTGCCGCAGTAAACTCAGCCTGCTTTACAGTGTTCTTCATAGCCTGTGGTAACTACATCCGACGTGCAGAGAGGCAGTCCAAGGTACCTTTTGCTGCTTTATGCATATTTCAAAGGCACAATTAATAATATACTCACCCGTCTTATGGCTCTATCACTTGCCATTAACAATGACACGTTGCAGGAGGACAAGAGGTGATTGTCCCTATTCCACGGGGGCACCAAAGCAAATACCGGATTCTTTTTAAGGCCAGGCTATTGATTTGAGGTATGGCCTCAAAAAGCAGCATGCAGCAGGGTCTAGGCTCAGGTTCTGGTACCTTCCCCTCCATGGAGGGAGCCCAATGCTCTATCAGCAGTAGGAATTTGCAATATTTAGAGTTACTGCAAGTCTCACCGTGCAGCAAGATTTACTGTCCCTGCTGCTGCACAGTCCTGGCAGTATAAAAGACAAACTTTTCCATGGGAAACTAACAGCTTTATAAGGTGAATAAAGCAGGTGAATACAGACAGAATGAAAGGATAAAGGGCAGTCCTGAGAACAGAGTAAATTACAGCTCTCATTACAAAGCCATCAGTGACCACATTGACTTTTGTGCATCCCGGCACCGCAGCTTGCGCTGCCTGGCACCACCGGGCCTCATTAGAAACTGTTGCAGGAAATCCATATAAATTTTTAAAAGAAACCTCCTTTTAGCGGTTTGGGTTATTTCATCATGTCTAAAGGAGCTCCCTGATCACAGGTCCTACAGAGCCAGCAAAGCAGCGTGGCCGGATGCAGCAGGGCCTGGTGCACCCCAAGGACCAGCACTGGGAGACAGAGTTTAATTTGCCTGATAGGATGTAATCTGGGCAGGTAACAGCTTAACTGTCATCGTCTGTTACCAACGTTGTGCCAAAAGGTTTTTACCTTCCTTTAAAGAGGGATTAGGGAAAGAAATAGGAGGCAGCTCTGGATGTGTTTATTATTAATGGCTACCCGGGGTGAGGGACAGCCTGGGAAAGCGCAGCAAGCGCCTGTCTGAACAGCTAACGTGAAAGAAAAGCCTGATCAGAGGCAAGTACTTACAGGCTCCGTGGAGGCCCCCGTCATTTGATAACAAATGAGGAATGATCATCCGAACACGTCTCACTTGTGAACACAAAGCCAGGCAGGATTTAGCTGATGGCACAGAGAAAGCAGGAACAGAGACGCAGTGCTGTGGTCAGGGGAACAGGGCAAAAATGTTGGCAGAAATATTCTATATTGGTAGAGATTGAGCAAACTGGGAGCTGTGAAGGTTGGGGAAGAAACAGAGCGGTAAAGGAGGCACTGGGGAAGAGCCTGGGAAGGTTCTGTGGCTGAATGATGAGGCAGAGCATTTCCTTGGAGCTCTTTCCCCCAAGGACTCAGCAGCAGCAAATGGGAGCACCCAGAGAGGCCCTTGTGGCAAGAGTGATTCCTGGGCTGTGGATCAGTGACACGCGGCCTCCGGAAGCCTGCAGGGAAAGGATCCGTAATGGGGCACTTTGGAGGCGGGAAGAGCACAGACACAGCTACTGCTGCCAGGCTCTGAGGGGTCAAACGCCATTCAAACATGCACAGAAAAGGCAAAACAAAACTGACGCTTAACACTTTACCTGGATAGACAGATAAATGTTTACAGGACCTAGGGTTACCCAGAAATATCCAATATTTGCAGAACATAAAAAGACCCCTGACAGAGCTGAACATCATTCAGTCCTACTCAACCTGTCACTTCTTAAATTGAGTAACTTAATGACAAGTCGTTAAATTAATCCAATCAAAATGTGGTCCCCTCCTCTCCAAAACTGAAGACTCCTGCTCCTAGAGCAACAGATTTGCAAACTAGAAATGTTGTAAGCATATGAAAAAATAAAGAGAGAAAAGCTTTTTTTTTCTTTTGAAAATTAATTAAAAGTTAGTTTAAAAGTTCAGATTTGCAGCAGTAACACAACCCAATGGTTGAACTGCCTAGATGAAGATGAGATCTAGACTGATTTTCATGCCAGGGCCGCAGCCAGCCCATGGCCTGGGGATGCACCTTAAGCTTTCCTTGCTCTGATTCTGAAATGCATTTTGCTCTGGCAAAGGAAACCAGATGAAACAGGTACCCAAGTTGTCTTAAACGAAAGCCCTCAAAAATCCAGAATGAGACATTTGGATTATTGCTGCCAGTTGCCATTTCCATCTTTCCTCTGTCTTTTTGTGTGTTTAAAAATCAAACTATTATCCATCAATAGGAAAATAGAGCTCCCAGGGAGCAAACCAGTTGGCTGCAGAAAGCAAGAAGCTTCTTTTTGCAAAACTGCTTGTGGATCCATGACCAGAAGAACAATTAAAGCCAAAATCTCACCCAGTAGCTCCTAAAGCTCTTGCAGGGGCTACAGATCAACAGGTACCACCAGTTGCTCTGGTTTTCATTTGAGGTACAGGGCCTGACCTGACACATAGAGGATTTGTCAAGTTGATCCCTGCTGTCCATGGGCATGAGAGCCACCAGTTTTACCAGGACTAGAATCATTCCAAAGGACAACTATCCCTAAGGAAAGAAACCCAGGTGTTTTTGCTTATTTTACCTTGAAAAAAAAAAAATATATATATATATATCCAAAAGGAATGGTAATAAAGACCTTATTAGAAAGTTGTGATATCTTACAATTCAAATTCTTTTTTTTCTCCTTATTATTTTTAACTAGTTGAAAATTGTTGTAATTATGTTGCTATGACACAGAATATACCTTAACCTCCTCCTGTTGCACCATTTGTGGTAGACTTGTTCCTTCAAAAAGAAAAACACGGATGGTGACAAAGAATGAGGGAGAGTAGCAGGGGTCCTTAGAGAGATGTTCCAAGGAATCAGTGAAGTAGAAGCAAAGTCTAGTAGGGATGAACTGTGGAAGCTCAGGAAGGAAAAAATATGAAGGAGCAGACACAGCTGTGGGGAAGGAAGAGATCAGGGCAAGGAGGAAGAGATGAGGCTGGTTTGGACACAAGTTAGCAAGAAACACACGTTGTAAAGAGGCTTCTACAGAAGAGCAATGAAGTGACCATGGAGGATTGCCTCCAATGTCCTTCCAAATGTGCCTTCCCAAGCACACTGACCTGCAGGGACATGGTATGGATTGCTTTGTACATCTCCGAGGCTCCACTGGTCTTAGGAAACACACAGCACACACTCCGACTCTTTATCACCATCATTCATGCTCTCTCGTTTGTCATTAGAAGCAACGTGACAGATGATGTTCCTCTCCCATAATTAAGAGCAGATGTCTTGACTCTACCTAAGCAAGCATGCCCTCCAGTTATTTATGATGTTGTGTGCCACTAAGCACACTGTAGCACACAACATCGTTATTACCACCATTATTATCTTATAATTTGATGAGTACAGAATAGTAAATGACCCCTCCATGTTCCCTCCCCAGTTACTTCTGCCCGTGCAATCTCCATGGGGTTGTGCATTGCACTGACGTGAGAAACCAGCTCAGGTCATTAATAAGACATCAAGAAGAATTCTAAGTGATTGTCTCTATGAATTTGAGGCTCTCAAAATTAACGTTAAGCTTCATGCAAAAAGAGCCTGAGTTTGTGGTGAAAGGCCCAAGTTCTGGCTCATCAGAACTGCCACTATCTTCACCTAATCCATTCACTAACAGATAAATTAGTAACAGGAGTAATGACTCAGCAGCTGGACACTGCCCTGGCAATCAGGGATTCTTGTATGGATAAGAAGGCAGCAATCTAAAAGTGAATACAGGAAACTCATTATTAATTAATGACGGGTCATAAAATGAAGCAAAATTCAGAGTTCCAAAGAAAATTCAGTGAAAGCTACAGATTACAACAAAAACAATGAAATACCTAGGGAAATATAAAAGAACTGGGCTTACACTTTATTGCTGTTATTCTGCTTTTCCGTTTTGCTTTGTTTTTCTGCAATACATAAAAATGCCTTGTCTGATCATATCAATAATAAAATACAAGACAACCACAGACAAGACAGAGAAAACCTGACAGCAACAGGAACACAGGTCCCGAGAGCTCTGCTGGAAGGGGCTGCAATAACTTTCTTCATTTACAGGTGAGGAGTTCAGTGAAAACTAAAACTGCTAAAAACATCAAAGGGGATTTCTTCCCTTTACTCCCTTCACGCTGTGGTGGTTGAAAAATGCCATGCGTTGACAGTGTTTTTAAGATATGCTATCAAGTTGTATTTAAGTGTCAATACGAGAGATTTATTTTAATTTAATTGAAAAGATGATTTGGAATGAGAAACAGAGTTTGCATCCCAGAGAGATTTGACTATGAAGACACGTAACATTGATGCTCACTAGATACTGAAATGAGAGACAGGACAGATTAGTTATACCTTGTTGATTCGATTTCTTCTGAATTCTTCAGAATTATGAAAGAATAGGGAAAAAATAGCCACTTGTGTTCTCTGTAACACGAAATAGCAGCCTATTTGCCTTTAATTGTTTTTTTCTGTTATCCTTGAAGACTGTAACATGCAGATCAAAAGATGAATCCTTACCACTTTTTCCCCCTCTCCTGTACACAGTGCCGTAGAACATGGGAGCTGTCAAAACACTGTCAGGGCCTCTTTAAAATGCAGCTCTGATATCATTATTGATGTCTCCCAGAGACGGTGAGTTTTGCAGATTAATTATATACCATAAAGCACAGCCCTTTTCGGAGCTATTGTCAGTTAATTCTGCTATGTGTAAATTCCATACCAATTACACCGCAATCGGAGAGTGACTGACATTGGTGGTAGGCACCACACAATTCTGAATATAAAAGAGGATAAGTAATTCTCACCTTTGCAACTTCTCTTCTTACTCTGTATAACTGTCAAAGCTGGTTTGATTTCTTAAATTTTGCCTCTCAGTCATTCTAATTTTCTTCTACTAGTTTTTTTCCTTCTCTAATTCATCTTTCTCTCTCCTTGTTCACACACTTTGCCAGCACATTCCCTTCAAATATTAACACCTTATTTTATTGAATTAGAACCATTTCTAGTGGATATAAGTGTGATGGATGTCCAGAGAGGTGGTGACATCCATTTAGCCAGGCTGGGGGAAACACTTTCCCATGAGCAGCCCAAGGCTTCTTAGCAGCATAAGAAGCATTCCCAGCAGCAGGAGGAGGGGATAGGAGGCCATAACTAGTCACCTATGGCTGGAGGCAAATAACAGATCTGGAGGGCACCATATCCTGCTGGAAATGCTATGGATTAGGAGGAGGAGATCCCTTTTCCGTGATTTTCTCCCCTTGCAGAGAGAAAACCCATTAAGGCACCATCCTTGCCTTAGTGCTTCCCCACATCCCTATAGACACATCATGCCCTATAGAAACGTGTATGAGTAGCTCACCCAACCCAAGTTCTGTTCCTGCAGGCCCAGGCCCCAGCACCTCCACCAGCGTTGGGTTTGCAAGTGTCACAGTCATTTGCACCAGTGCAAAACACAAATATTTTGCAAATTGGAACAATATTAAGAGTAATAATTGACAGTAGACGCCCATTCCTATACACGGTACAAAAAATGAAGTAAATAAGCAAACAATACAGCTCAAAATTACTTTGAAGGACTGCAAAACAAAATGAGATGAGCTAAAGCCTCCTGTGTGTGATAAATGTTAAGGGAACAGTACGAGGGGCAAGGTATCCTCATTAAGGAAGCTGATGAATAGGTGTTGGGCGGCTGTGTCGAGCCTCGACAGCAACCAGCACCAGGGTGTTCAAAAACACCATTAATAACGTGGCTAGCACCTAAACTGCAACTTCCATTGCCACAGCCAAAGGTGCTCGCAGAAGTTTCCCCTTTTTTTCCTTTATCCTGCTCCTGTGCAACGTAGTTTGACCCTTCTTTGCTCACTGTGCTAAACGTGTTTGTATCTTATGAGGGGTAACCAACCACATTGTGAAATTATCCGTGACAGTTTGTGACTCTCCACAGCAAAGGCAAAAGAGAAATAAATAAAGTGACATTTATAAAAAATCTTTTTTAAAAAAAATGTTTTTAGAGTCTGACCTTTCCCAGTTGCTCTTCATCCTCCGAGCGTGGGCACTGGGGACCCTTCCCACGATGGCTCCTCCTCGGCAGCCCGCGACTCGCTCTGGAACCAAAGCAAACGAGGGCGAGCAGAGCACAGGGGCTCAGGTGGAAGAGCAGCAGCTCCTCACATGGAAACAAGTTTCCTGGGTACGAGGCTTCACGATACACCCGCTTACATCAAAGCAAAAACTCTAGTAACTTCTACTTAAAAACACTTTTTGAAGTGTTTATTTTGTAAGTCAATGGTATTTTTGATTTGTTTTAAAGAAAAAAAGATGTTTTCCCCATTTTCATCTTTAGCCTAGTTCTAACCAACATGAGCTTGAAGGGACATGTGAGGCCTTCCAGGGGCTGCGTTTGCTCTGTGATTCCTCATTCCTCTCAGGAACAACCAGGTTCCTCATGCTGCTGATTGACCATATCGTGCGTGGGCCAGCAATGGAAACAAGGGCTTTTAATGAACAATATAGAGAAATTTTTTTTTTTTTTTTTTGCCACCTTGGCCTAATAAAGCAGATCTAACTCTGTGCTTACAATGTGCCCATTAGGGTAGAAGAAGATGCATCTTCATAGGATTGTGCAGGCACCTTGGCAGAGCTCCCTATTTACTGTTGAGGGTGGCAGGATAAAGAGGGAGCAGTTTGCTTTCCTCCATGTCAAAACAGCCTCCTTTGTGACAGTATTTTTCAAGCAATTTGTTAGTGGTTATTGGTTA